>WOXC01006545.1:0-384671 GCA_011680675.1 Gymnobelideus leadbeateri
AGGAAATAGAATACTTAAACTTCTCTTTCTTGGAAAAAGAAATTAAACAAGCCACAAATCAGCTCTGAAAGGAAAAAACCCAGGACCAGATGGATTAACAAGTGAATTCAGCCAGATATTTAAAGAACAGTTAGTTCTAGTACTGCAGTAAACTGTTTGGAAAAATAGAGGAATTCTACAAAATTCCTTCTGTCACCCAAATATATGTTGATACCTAAACTAAGGAAAGTCAAAGCAGAGAAAAAAACTGTTAGACTACCTTTCCCAATGAAATTTGATGCAAAAAAAACTTTTAATAAGATACAAGGAAGGAAATTAGAACAGTATATCAAAAAGATCATACATTATGACCAGGTTGGATTAATAACTGGACTGTAGAACTGGTTCATTATTAGGCAAATAAGAAGCATAACTAACTTTATTAATAACAGAAACAACAAAAATCACATATTTATTTCAGTAGAGAAAGAAAAACTTTTGGGGTGGCTAGGTGGCACAGTGAGTAAGAGCACTGGCCCGAGTCGGGAGGACCCGGCATCAGTTCCAGCCTTAGAAAATGAGCATATAAATAATGACTGGCTAAGTAACCTTGAGCAAGTTACTTAATTGCTAAAAAAAAAACAGAAAGAAGGAAAAACCTTTTGACAGTACAGTACCCACTCCTTTTTAGGAAAAAACAACTAGAAAGGGCAGAGCCAAGGGGTGGAATAACAGCAGGGACTTGCTTGAGCTTGCCCCCAAACCCCTCCAAAAGCCTGTAGAGAATGACTCTAAACAAATTCTGGAGCTGAAGTCCATCTCCAACGCAGCTCCCTGGAAGACTGAAGGGAAGGGTGGGTGACACTTGCCTGGGAATGGAGCACAGGTAGTGGGCTTCACTGGGCACAGCTAGTATAGTGAGGCCAGAGAAGGCCTTGGGTCTAAATTGCTGGCAGCTATGGTGACTTCCAGACTTCTTGGCCCACAAATGCTAAGAACAGAATGAAAGCTCAGTGGGGGACCTCTGTGGGACCTGGCTGAAAGAGGAGCGCACAGTCTGGCCCCAGACCTGGCGGGGTGGAAGGGGTTATGGTGGTAGCCTGGCAGCAGCAGTGACAGCAACAGTGGCTGCTCCTGTTGCTCTGTGTCCACAGACAGTGAAGGATGCATCGGTTGAAACAAAACCCCAGAAGCTTGGGACAGTACACCCACACCTACCTCTGCCTCCACCCCCATGTCTAGTGGAAGCAGAATCCTGCCTTGACAGGGAGTTAGAAAATAAAGTATTTGACTGCGAAGATGAATAAACAGTGTAAAAAAAAGTCAGACTATAGAATCTTACTTTGGTGACAAAGAAGAACAAAACATACAACCAGAAGAAGACAACAAAGTCAAAACTCCTCCATCAAAAGCCTCCAAGAAAAATATGAATTGGTTGTAGGCCATGGAAGAGCTCAAAAGGGATTTTGAAAATTAAGTAAGAAGAGTAGAAGAAAAATTAGGAAGAAAAAGAAATTAGAGTGATGCAAGAAAATCATGCAAAACAAGTCACCAGCCTGCTAAAGGAGACAGACACACACACACACACACACACACACACACACACACACACACACACACACACACACACACGCACACAAACTAACACCTTAAAAAACAGACTAACCCAAATGGGAAAAGAGGTCCAAAAAGCCAATGAGGAGAAGAATGGTTTAAAAAGTAGAATTGACCAAATGGAAAAGGAGGTCCAAAAGCTCACTGAAGAAAACAATTCCTTCAAAATTAGAATGAAGCAAGTGGAAGTTAATGAACTTACGAGGAATCAAGAAATTATAAAACAAAACCAAAAGAATGAAAACATAGAAGATAGTGTGAAATATCTGATTGGAAAAACCACTGACTTGGAAAGTAGATCAAAGAGAGATCATTTAAAAATTATTGGTTTACATGACAGTCAAGATAAAAAAAAAAGAACCTAGACATCATCTTTCAAGAAATTATCAAGGAAAACTGCCCTGATAAATTCTGTAACCATTGGGTAAAATAGAAATTGTAAGAATGCACTGATCACCTCATGAAAGAGATCCCAAAAGAAAAACTCCTAGAAATATTGTAGCCAAATTCCAGGGTTCCCATGTCAAGGGACAAATGTTTCAAGTAGCCAGAAAGAAACAGTTTTAGTATTGTGGAAACACAATCAGGATAACACAAGACCTAGCAGCTTCTACATTGAGGGATCAGAGGTGTTGGACTCTGATATTCTGAAGGTCAGAGGAGCTAGGATTAAAGCCAAGTCATCTACCCAGCAAAAGTGAGTGTAATACTTCGGGAGGGGGTAGGCGGTGACCATTCAATGCAATAGAGGACTTTCAGGCATTCTTACTGAAGACCAGAACTCAATAGAAAATTTGACTTTCAGATACAAGACTCAAGGGAAGCATGAAAAGGTAAGCAGGCAAGAGAAATCATAATGGACTTACTAAAGTTGAACTGTTTAAATTCCTACATGGAAAGATGATATTTGTAACTCATGAGACCTTTCTCAGTATTAGGGTAGTTGGAGGAGATAGATAGATAGATAGATAGATAGATAGATAGATAGATAGATAGATAGATGACAGGCACAGGGTGAGTTGAATATGAAGGGGTGATATTTTAAAAATAAAGGGTAAAAGAGGAATATTTTGTGGGAAGGAGGAAAGGAGAGATAGAATGGGGTAAATTATCTCATAAAAGAGGCAAGAAAAAGATTTCACAAGGGAGGGAAAAGGGGGAGGAGGTGAGAGGGAATGAGTGAACCTTACTCTCATAGGATTTAGCTTTAGGAGAGAATAACATGACACTCAATTAGGTATCTTATCCTACAGGAAAGTAATGGGGGAAAGGAGATGGTGGCGGGGTATGATAGAAGAGAGGGCAGATTAAGGAGGGGGTAGTCAGAAGCAAATACTCTTTTTAAAGGGACAAGGTCAGCAGAAAATAGAATAGTGGGGGTGGGATAGGATGGAGGGAAATACAGCTAGCCTTTCACAACATTACTATTATGGAAGTTTTTTGTATAACTACTCATTTATAACCTATATTGAATTGCTTGCCTTTTCCATGAAGGTGGGTGGGGAGGGAAGAAGGGAAAGAATTTGTAACTCAAAGTTTCAAAAACAAATATAAAAAATTGTTTTTAGGATGCTACTGGGAAATAAAATATACAGGCACTGAGGTAGAGAAATATCTTTTGCTTTGCAAGAAAATAAGGGGAATGGTTATAAGAAGGAGGGCATACTGGGGGAAGGGGCAATCAGAATGCACGCCATCTTTTTTTTTTTTTAAACTAGAAAGCATAAGAATAATATGGAGCTTTCCTTAAAAAATAAGTCGTATCTGTTTAAAACCAAGAACAAGCATTATCTGCTGTAGGAATAAACTAGAAGACTTTCCAGTAATATCAGGGATGTAGCAAGGATATATGTCATCACCATTACAATTGAATATTGTATTAGAAATAGTAGCTATGCAATAAGACAAATAGTAGCACGAGGAATTTAAAGGAATAAGTTTAAGCAATGAGGAAACAAAACTCACTTTTTCCTGATGATATGACAGTTAAAGAGCCTTAGGAGTCAACTAAAAATCTAATTGAAACACTTCACTATTTCAGTATAACTGGAGAATATAAAATAAACCCACACAAATCATCAGTATTTCTATATATTGCCCACAAAATTCAGCAGGAAGAGATAGAGAAATTCCACCTAAAGCAATTACAGACAGTATAAAATACTTTGAAGCCTACTATATGAACACAAATACAAAACACTCTTTAAACAAATAAAGATAAATCTTAATAATTGGAGAAATAGTAATTGCTTATGGATAGGTTAAGCCAATATAATCAAAATGACAACACTACCTAAATTAATTTACTTATTCAGTGCCATACCAATCAAACTACCAAAACTTTCTAGATCTAGAAAAACAATTACAGAATTTATCTGATAGAACAAAAGGTCAAGAATATCAAGGGGATTGATGAAAAAAAAAAAGAATGGAAAGGAAAGGGACCTTAGCAGTGCTAGATTTCAAACTATACTACAAAGCTATAATTATCAAAAAAATTTGGTGTAGTAGGTAAGAAATAGAGAGGTTGATCAGTGGAATAGGTCAGATAAACAATAACAAATTAATATAGTAGCCTAGTTTATAATAGACCCCAAAATCCCAGCTACTGGGGCAAGAACCCACTACATGACAAAAACCATTTGAAAAGGTAGTCTGGCAGAAATTAAGCATAGACCAACATCTCATACCCATACACCAAGATAAGCTCCAGACAAGTACATGATTTAAATGTAAAGGGTGCAAATTTTTCTGATAAAGGTCTCATTTCACGATTCTGAGTCAAATTTACAAGAATAAGAGCCACTTCCCAGTTGATAAATGGTCAAAGGATATGAATAGGCAGTTTTCAGAGGAAGAAATCTAAATTGTCATTAACCATATCAAAATGCTGTACATCACTAATAATTTATGTTGAATCACTTTTTAGTCATGTCTGACTCTTCATAATCCCATTTAAGGTTTTCTTGGCAAAGATATTGGTTTGCCCTTTCCTTCTCCAGATCATTTTACAGATGAGAAAACTGAGGTAAATAGGGGTAAATGACTTGCCTAGGGCCACGCAGTTAGTGTCTGGGGCCCGATTTGAATTCAAAAATATGTCTTCCTGACTCCAGATCCAACATTCTATCCAAAGCACCACCAAACTCTCAGGTACCACTTCATACCCATCAGACTGGCAAAAATGACAGATGCTTGAAGGGATGTGGGAAAACAGGTACACTAATGCATTGTTGGTGGCGCTGTGCCCCGATCTAACTATTCTAGAAAATAATTTGGAATTGTGCCCAAAAGCTATTAAAATGTACCTGTCTGTTGACCTAGCAATGCTGTGCCTTAAAGAGATCAAAGAAAGAAGAAAACACAAATGCATTTTAAAAAAAAACCAAACCTTATAGCAGCCTTTTTTGGTGGAGAAGAATTGGAAATTGGGGTGGGGCACATTGCCTATCAGTTGTGAATGATGAAACAACTTAAGGTTTATGAATATTATGGAATACTGTCCTGTTGTAAGAAATTATGAAGGGGGTGATTTTATAAAACCTGAGAAGATATATGAGCTCATGCAAAGTGAAATGAGCAGAACCAGGAGGACAATTTATACAATATTGTAAAAATAAATCAACTTTGAAAGACTTAGGAACTCTCATCAACAGAGACCAGCCATAATTCAAAGAACTTGTCATGAAACATGCTGTCTGCCTCCACATAGAAACTCATAGATTTAGCATACAGATTGAAATTCTTCTCTTTATCTTTTTCTTGATTTTTCATTTTTGTTTTGGGTTTGTTTGGTTGTTTTGTTTTTGGGTTTTGGTTTTTTTTTTTTTCTGGACAGGATTAAAGTAAAAATTTGTTTTGCAAATACTATATATATAATGGATTTTGTTTTTCTTGCCTTTTCAATGGATAGGGTAGGGAGGTGGGAAGAGAACTGGAAACAAAAAATAAAATAAATTGAATTTTGAGGGAAAAAAATGGGCTCCTTGACAGCAGATTTTAATTCAGTCTTTGTCTCTTCCATACCTATCATACAGTTGGTGTTTAAAAAATGCTTAATTGAACACTGAGATCAGCACTATATCATGTTTTTGTACCAGATTGTAATATGTTTCCCAAGCTCATCTAATTTCTCATTTTGTCCGAGTGTCCACTATATATATATATTTTTTTTTTTTCTTTTTGGAGGGCGATTGGGGTTAAGTAACTTGCCCAAGGTCACACGGCTGGGTTTTTGTTTGTGTGTGTTAAATGTCTGAGGTCGGATCCGAACTCAGGTCCTTCCGACTCCAGGGCTGGCGCTCTACTCACTGCACCACCTAGCCGCCCCCTCCACATATTTTGATGACAATGTTATTTCTGTTTCTGCTTCCATTGGCTTTCATCTAAATACTCTTCATCATGCTCCTCCCCTCTGATTCCTGGGTTTCTTCCAATGAGTGTACTTTAATAAACATTTTGTCCTGCCCCCTTCCCATACCCTCCTTTGTTTAATGACTTTCCAGGACTACATTCCAGTTATTTCCAGTTATGAATCTCTTTGCATCAAATTTCAGTGATATCTTTGAGGACAAATTTGCTTCCTTGATTTAGACCAGGGGTTCTTAGCCTTGGGGCCCATTAACTTGTGTTTCTAATATTTTGTCAACTGCGTTTCAGTGATAATTCATTTCCTATGTAATCCTTTATATTAATTGTAGCATTTAAAAATATTCTGAGGGGCAGCTAGGTGGCACAGTGAAATAGAACACTGGCCCTGGAGTCAGGAGGACCTGAGTTCAAATGCGACCTCAGACACTGAACACAAAACTAGCCATGTGACCTTGGGCAAGTCACTTCACCCCAGTTGCCCTACCTTCCCTCCTCCAAAAAGCAAAAAAGAAAAGAAAAGAAAAACTCTGAGAAGGGATCAGTGGGTATCACTAAAATGTGAAAAGGGCCCATGACATAAAAAAAGGTCAAGAAACCCTTACTTTAGTTCATCTTGTTTAGCAACCATTGTCCATTTGTATAGACACATGGGGTTTTATCATTGACTTCTTGGACTTTTTCTCTTATGAATTTTTCCTGCACATTGTAGCTATTCCAGTATCTAGACTGGTAGATGACACACATGGGTAGTTTCTCCTTCCCACTTCCCTGTTCGTTTTTTACTTTTGTTTACAAAATCCACATCTTTTATCTGCAGGAGTTTTAAGAGTCAGCATTGTATTAATTAAAGAGCCCTATGAAGACAAAATGTGAGTCTAAGCACCATCACTTCTTAGCTGTATGATCTTGAGCAAATCTATAGAAAAATCTTTCTTCTGTCCATGGAAATTGTGTCGTGTCAGAACCATGTTAAGCATTGTGTCTCTATATGATTGATTTGTGTAGTTATGTTGGTATATTAAGTATCGTCATTGAAGTTACAGTTCTATTTTGTTTCCAATTAATTTCTCAAGAGTGATATGTAAAAAACTATTTCAGGGGCTGAATATTCTGGTTCTATCTCTGTGTGTGTGTGTGTGTGTGTGTGTGTGTGTGTGTGTGTGTGTGTGTGTGTGTGAGTGTGTGTGAGAGAGAGAGAGAGAGAGAATGAGGATGAGAATGTTTGGGTACCTTAGGCCCCAAAGCCCTTACTTAGCTTCTGAGTAGAGCAGAAGGTGAAATGGTTTTTATAGAATCCAACCTAGATAAGATATATGGAGCCATATAGAAGATGGGTATTGCTGGAAAAAATATCTCAGGAAAACTTAAATCATCTATAAGATTCTCCTGGAAAATAAATTTATTTGAATTGGAATCATGATTATCTATTAAGGACTATAGTTGTTTGTTGTGTGCTCCATTAGACTGAACACCATGAGAGCAGGGATTGTTTTTTTTGCCTTTCTAACCATACTGTTTCTAAATTATGGGGATACTGAGAAAGGCCAAGAGCTCACAATGCAATGAGGAAACAACATGCAAACAGATGTATAGAGAGGCCAAATTAGAGATTTTCTCAAAGGGAAGTTACTACCATTAAAGGTAACCTGGGAAGCCAGGAGGCAGAGGTAAGAAGGGAGAGATGTCCAGTAATAGAGGACAGCCAGTGAAAAATATGGACTCAGGGCAGAGCCAAAATGGCAAAGTAGCAGGAAGAAATACTGCAAGGTGTGTCCTCCTTCCACCCAAATTCATCTAAATAGATCTAGAAAGTGTACCACACACATAATTCAGTGAGTCATTTGTCAACCCAGGTTGGTACAGAAAGACAGACAGAGATCTGTGGACATGACAGACAGGGATCTGTCCAGGAACACTCCCATGGGGAGCATTCCAATGCAAAGAGATGCTGTACAACAGCAAGGAGAGTTTGCATACCCATACTGGGTAAGCTCCCCTGCAGGGGGACAGGAATAGATGCCACCTGGCAACGTTGTCACTTGTTACCAGGTTCTGGGTCACAAATCCAGGTTGAACTGAAGAAGGAAATGGCTTCCAGGGGTGAAGAGTAGTTACAGCCTGGAGCTTGTGTGCCAGGGAAGGAGGGAGTTCAGAATCAAATAGTGGAAAAGGACTTAGTTCGAGCTTCTAGGCCAATCTCAAGCTTGCAGAAAAATAACCAAGGTAGGGATCCCAGACCAAAGTGGAGCTGTGCTTTCCAACTTACTGAAAGGGATGGAGTCCAATAGCAATCCACTTTTGCTCAAATCCAAACCCAGGTCAGGAACTTAAAAGAACTCAGACCAGGAGGATAGCTGTCAAGTTTTTGCCCTGGATCAGACCTCTTTAGGAGCACTGAAAGTTTTCAGATCTCCAGTCTGTCCCTGAGATCCTGGAATAATATAATACTCAGAATCCTCAAGAAACATCCTCAGCAGCAGAATCATCCCATACCTTCCTTCCAGAAGTGCTACAGAATCTAGCCCTAACATCAAGTTAGAAGTACTATAAGGAGTCCAGAAAAGAATTCCAAAAGGAGCTATTACACTGGTGGGAAGGTGCAAGGCACAGGTCCAAAACAAGATAATTACGCCCAAAACATTTACAAGCAAAAGCCTCAAAGAAAAACACAGCTTGGGCACAAACTCAAATAGAATTACTTGAAGAGATAAAGCTAAAGGGTTTTTTTGTTTGTTTGTTTGTTTTTTAAGAATTTAAAAGTTTTTTAGATGAGAATATTTGGGGGGGGGAAGGAACAAAATAAAAGCTATGGAAGAAAGGATTGGAAAAAAAATAATTACTAGCTTAATTTGAAGAGGGACAAAACCTAACCCAAGCAACAAACCCCCTGAAAATCAGAATGGTCCAAATAAAAACCAGTGACTCTGAGACAAGAAATATTAAAACAGTCAAAAGACTGGGGAAAAAAAAGAAAATGTATAAAGTAGCAAAAACAATTGACCTGGAAAATAAAGAGAAAAACTACTCAGTGGATTACAAGAAAACAATGACATTCCTCCTCCCCAAAAAAGAGCTTACACATCATCTTTCTTTCTTTCTTTCTTTCTTTCTTTCTTTCTTTCTTTCTTTCTTTCTTTCTTTCTTTCTTTCTTTCTTTCTTTCTTTCTTTCTTTCTTTCTTTCTTTCTTTCTTTCTTTATTTTTTTGGAAGGCAATTAGGGTTAAGTAACTTGCCCGAGGTCACATGGCTAGTTTTTGTGTTAAGTGTCTGAGGCCAGATTTGAATTCAGGTCCTCCTGACTCCAGGGCCGATGCTCTATTCACTGTGCCATTTAGCTGTCCCTTACACATCATATTTCAAGAAATCTTAAAATTGCCCAGGTCTCTTATAACCAGTAGGCAAAGTGGAAATAGAAGCATGCACTGGTCACTCCTGAAAGAAAATCCCCAATGAAAACTCCCAGGAACATCACAGCCAAAACCCTGGCTTCCAGGTCAAAGAAAAAATACTCTGAGCAGACAGAAAGACCTTCGAGTATCAAGGAGCAATGGTCAGATCACCCACAATTTAGCAGACTCAATGCTAAAGTAAGTAGAGAGCTTAGTCTATGATATTCTGAGAGGCAAAGGATATAAACTTATAGCCAAGAATAGTTTACCCAACAAAGCTAAGTATAATGCTACAGGAACCTTTAATGAAATAACTTGTAGATAATACTGATAAAAATAGTAGAACTGTGGAAGCTCAGAAACAGGAGTTAAAAGAAACATAAAAACGTAAACACAAAAGAATAGTGATGGAGGACTAAAGGATAAATGACTTACATTATAACATAGGGAGATCATGCATGGGCACGACTCACTGACACACAGAGATTCTTATCATCGTAGGGGATAATAAAAGCCAGAGGACCTGGGAGTGGCTCTTTTATATTTTGAGGGTCTTAAGAGAACAATGGACGGGGGCGGCTAGGTGGCTCAGTGAGTAGAGCGTCGGCCCTGGAGTCAGAAGGACCTGAGTTCAGATCCGGCCTCAGTCACTTAACGCACATACAAACAAAAACCTAGCCGTGTGACCTTGGGCAAGTTACTTAACCCCAATTGCCCTCCAAAAGCCAAAAAAAAAAAAAAGAGAGAGAGAGAACAATAGAAAGAGTGGGAGAGAAGTGTGGTAAGAGGGGAAGGGAAAGAAAAGTTAGAGAAAATGATCTCACAGGAGTCTGTCTGCTGTAAAATAAAAGAAGGCTCTAGTAGAAGTCTACAGAAAGGGATGTCAGAGGATGATTGGGTAGAGAGCATTTCACTCAACCAGGAACAGGGGAGGGTTTACACTGAATGATACAGACACAACGTGGAAAGCATTTGGGGCTCTGATCAGGGAATGAACAGCCATGATTGCAGAGGACTGATGATCATACGTGCTACCCACTTCCAGAACTCAGTGCAGAATGAGGCATCTATTTTTGGACATGACCAATGGGGAAATTTGCTTTGCTTGACTTTGCGTATTTGTAACATTTTTCTTTTGTTCATAGTTGAAGGAGGGGCAGAACATAAGAGGGGAAAAAAGGCAGATTTTTGCTGATTGAAAAAAATTTTTAAAGATAAGGACAAGGCAGAGAAATAAGAGTTCATTGGAAGTCTAAGAGAGTATGATTCATGGAGAAGAGCAATAAATGGGGGAACTCTTCTTTCTGGCTTTATGATTTTGGGCAAGTCATGTCACTTTGTTTCAGTTTTCTCATTTGTAAACTTATAGTTGCTCTAGATGACCATCAAGATCCCCCCTACCTTTAAATCTGTGATGCTCTGCCATTAATCAAGTTAGAGAAGGCCAACATAGAAGATAATAAAAAACAATACTAGTCCATTGAGAACTTGAGTAGTCAGAGAGCTAGTGTTGATAAAATTGTCATTGGCTTCTCTCTTATTAGAATTTTTAAAATGAATTATGAACCTGAAAGTGTTAAAATGCAAATTTTGAGCACAATTTTGAAGTCTAAAAAAACAGAAAATCATCTAGCCTCATTTTCTTGATGAGAAAACTTAAGACAGAGATATTGTGATTTGCCTAGAGTCAAATGACTAGTGACAGCTAGTAAGACCAAGATCCCAGGTTTTTGACACTAATCCAGGGCTCTTTCTGGGATACCACATTGTGTCAATTATTGTAACTTTTTTTTTCTTTTTGAAGAGGGGAAAACAATTGGGGTTAAGTGCTTTGCCCAAGGTCACACAAGCTAGTAAGTATCTGAGGTCATATTTGAATTCAGATCCTCCTGAACCCAGGGCTAATGCTCCATCCACCAGGCCATCTAGCTGCCCCTAATTTGAGATTTTTAAAAGAAGAAAAATCTATTGCAGATCAGTCTTAAGTGCTATCCCCAGTTCTGAATGTGTAATTACAGGTTTTTTTCCATCAAAAGGACAATCAACAAAAATTAATCCATAAGCTATTTAACACCTACTAAGGACTTTGTAGAGAGCATTTTGGTCTGACAATTAAAAAAAAAAAAAAGATTCATACCATGTCCTGTAGTTAAGGCTTTCAATCTTTTTCAAATAAGTTCCTATTGCTATTTGTTTCACTTGAGTGTTAACGTTTGGTTTGGTTTGGCTTGGGTTTTTTGTTGTTTTTGTTGTTGTTGTTGGTTTTTTTTCCCTTTTTCTTTTTGGAGGGGCAATTGGAGTTAAGTGACTTGCCCAAGGTCATATGGCTAGTTTTTGTGTTAAGTGTCCAAAGCCAAATTTGAACTCAGGTCCTCCTGACTCCAGGGCCAGTGCTCTATTCACCGTGCCACCTAACCACCTCCCTGAGTATTAATGTTAAGAGATTCATGGTGGATGGATTAAGAATTGGGATAGAAGAATGGAGCTCTAGTCTCTGAGATCATACCCTATAAGTATGTGCTGTCGATGTCTCTAAGTCTTGGGGCCTCTAGAGCCTCTGCTAACTTAAGAACTTAAGGAACCCTTGCCTTGTTCTCATTTCAAGGGAAATTGACTCTGTTATAGTAAAATGAATTATTGATATGATTGTCAATAGGCCCAGATCCTAGCTTTTAGTTTGCACTTGATGGACAATTTATAGACTGCACAGAAGAAAATTTACTCAACTATCCACCTCTCTTGGCTTCTCCCATTCATTTTCCTCCTCATGTTGCTCTCCTTCACTCTCCCCTCCCCCCCAAAAAACCCTTCATATTAATATTGGTTAATTATAGCAAAATTATTAAATATTTTGTATTAGAACTATATTGCCAGTTGTCAGTAAGTAATAGTCCCTTAACACATGGTGGCACATTATCAATCTCATAAAAACAAAATGGGGAAGAAGTGATTAGACATCAGTTCATATCAGGGAGAAAACCTGAGAGTTTTTAGGACAAGTTCAATGTGGATCAGGAGTATGATGGAGTAACCTGAGGTTCCTAACCTTTTTTATGTCATGAACCTCTTTTGTCAATGTGGTGATGCCTATCTACTCCTTCTCAGAATAATACTTTTAAATGCATTAAATTAATAACTATGATAATAGCTGGAGCAACTAGGTGGGACAGTGGGTAGAACTCCATACTTTGCCTATAAGGCCCTTATGGTGGGGTATTATATTCAGTCCTAGACCCCAGTTTTATGAGAGACTTCAGTAAATAAGAGGAATGATTAGGATGGTGAGGGGACTGAAGAATCATGTCCCTTGAAGAACTAAGAGTGTTTAGCCTGGGAAATTTTAAAATTTAGGGCAATTACTATGGCAAGCAATTGATGTCTTTAAATATTTGAAGGTTTGCTCATGGAAGAGAGATTAGCAGTATTCTGCTTGATGCCAGAGAACAGTAGGTAGGATTTACAGGAAAGCAGATTTCATATCAGTAAAGAAGAACTTAATAATTGAAGGGAAGGAAAAAATGAAGTGGGCTACCCTAGTAGGTAGTAAATGCCTTGTCACTAGAGGTGTTTAGACAGAAGCTGGATAATTATTTGTTGGAGATTTTATAGAAGGAAATAATCTTTTTATTAAATGGGACCACTTGTTCTTGAGTGACAAAATACTTCAAATATAATAGTCTGTTCATTTCTTATAAAGTCGTAAAATCTTAGCCTTCATAGGGACCTTCATTTACCTTTACATCAACTCTTCACCTAAAGCATAAAATCCCAGTTGTTCCATACAAAACCAGTGATCACTTAATCTATACTTGCAGACTTAAATTAATAGGGAATTCACCTTCTCTGGAGTTGACAAAGTTGAAAGCTTCTCTCATGTCAAACAAACCTCTGTCTCTCCCCACTTAAAATTCATTTAAATAGACATATATCAGCTTTCCTTTCTGGAATTAAGCAGAAGCAGAAATTCATTTTCTGTATGACAAACCTTCAGATATTTGAAAACAGATAGTGTGTTCCCCCTGCTCCTGTCCCCCGAGTCTTCACACTTTCTTGAATAAATTCTTGGATGGCATGATTCTCCTCACCATCCTCTCTGGTCACAATTAAGTCTTCTTAAAATATGGATTTGAACACACTAGCATGTTCTAGAACAGGGGTGGGGAACATATTAGGAGTATAACCTCTGTTATTCTATTATGCTTTTATTAAATATAGTCTCTACAATCTCATTAACTTCTTCAGCTCTAATACTACAGTGTTGGCATGTTGGCTTTGCAGTTTGGTAGAACACTCATGGTTTGTTAGAGGGTAGAGTAGTTAATCTGAACCATTGTCTAGCCGTGTCTACCATCCTGTACTTGTATGGTTAATCAGATATAGGACTTTATATTTATCACTTTTTAATTGTGTCTTTTGAGAATTTTGGCATCATTCTAGCCTGTTAAAATTTTTACAGAGCATAGGGGGGAAAGTACAAGACTTAGGTTCAGGAAACCTGACTCCCAGTCCTCACCTTTCTCACTTTACTGGTGTGTGTGAAGTACTTTTGTAAATCTTAGGTGACACATGAATGTGAATTATTGTTATTTTGGATAATGATCTTGCCTCCACTTCCATAAGCAATCCTCCCCACCCAAACTTCATGTCTTCTGGTGATGATAATATCAAAATATTCACCGGACTGAACCAAAGGACAGAGCCCTATATGACTACACTGTAGATTTTTCTCTAGATTGATGTCTCATCCATTTTAATTACCTAGTCACAGAATCTCTGATTTGGAACAGGTTTCAGAATTCAGCCTATACCTGGGAAGGGAATAATAGCACACCTAGCGTGTGCTAAACACGCTTATCTCATTTGATCTTCACAAAACCCTAGAAGGTAAGTACTGTTATTTTCCCCATTTTACAGTTGAAGAAACAGACAAGTAGAGGTTAAGTGGCTTATCTAAAGTCACACCGCTAATAAGTGTCTCAGATCATATTTGAACTCAGTTCTTCCTGAAAAGCCTAGCACTCTTTCTACTGTACCACTTTGCTGCCTAAATTACATGAATAAAAATCTGTAACAGTGCCAACCATTGGTCTTCTAGTCATTTTTTTTACTTTTTCTCCATTGACGTGTAAAAAAATTTAGTGTTCTTTTTTTAAAAAAATTTTAGTTCCAAATTCTCTCCCTTTTCCCTTTCCCTCCCCACTTGAGAAGATATAAACAGTTTTGTATAGAATATACATGTAAAGTCATGCAAAATATTTCCCTATCAGCCATGTTGCAAAAGAAAAAAAAAACTGAGAAAAAGTTTAAAAGGTATGCTTCAATCTACTTTGAGACTCCCATCAATTCTCTCTCTGGAGATGGATGGCATTTTTCATCATAAGTCTTCTGGAATTGACATGGATCATTGTATTGCTCAGAATAGCTAAATCATTCACAATTGATTATTGCTAAAATAATCATTGTTGTGTCCAATGCTTTCCTGGTTTCCGCTCACTTCACTTTGCATCAGTTCATAAAGGTCTTTCCATGTTTTTCTGAAACCAGTGTGGTCATCATTTCTTATAGCATGGTAGTATTCCATCACAATCATATACCACAGCTTATTCAGAACATTTCCCAACTGATTGACACCCTCTCAATTTCCAGGTTTTTACCACCACAAAAAGAGCTGCTATAAATATTTTTGAACATATAGGTCCTTTTCCTTTTCTCTTTGATCTCTTTAGGATACAAACCTAATAGTGAATGATATTGCTAGATCAAAGAATATGCACACTTTTTTAACCCTTTGGACATAATTCCATATTGCTCCCCAAAATGGTTGGATCAGTTTTCAACTTTACCTAATTTTTCCACCTCCCCCACGACATTTATCATTTTCCTTTTCAGTCATATTAGCCAATCTGATAGGTATAAGGTGGGCCATCAGAGTTGTTTTTCTCTAATCAGTAGTGATTTAGAGCATTTTTTCATATGACTATAGATAGCTTTGGTTTCTTCTGAAAACTACTTGTTCATATCTTTTGACCATTTCTCAATTATAGAATAACTTATATTCTCATAAATTTCACTCCATTCTCTATATATTAATGAGGCCTTTATAAGAGAAACTTGCTATAATTCTCTCTCTCTCTCTCTCTCTCCCTCTCGCTCACACACACACACACACACACACAGAGTTTTTGTTTGTGCAAAGACTTTTTTACCCCCCCCCCCAAAATTTGTTTTATTCTACATCTTGAGTCCATGATCAGACCAGACATGGGTAGCATGAATCATTATTCCTCTGTAATCATGGTTGATTATTTCATTGATGAGAGTTATTAAGTGAAAGTAATATCAATAGCTGAAATTTTCAGAGTGCTTAAGGTTAATAAAGCACTTTGTGAACAAGACATAATTTCATACCTATGAGGTAAGCTCTGTGGCTATTACTATTCCTATTTTATAAATGACCAGACTGGGTTCATAAAGGTTCATTGACTTGCTCATGGGCACACAATGAGTCAGTGCTAAAGTCAGGGTTTGAACCCTGGTTTCTCTTGAATTCAAGTCTTTGTACTGTGATCCAAGTTCTTATCCTACACAATTTTAATCATTTAAATAACTTATTGCATTTTCCCCTTAGGTTCTTAGAGAGATTGAGGATCACTTAGTCTTAACTTCTTAAAACCTAATTTCTATTTTAAATCTTTTGTTTTTCAGTTTTAATTATATCTCTCCCCTGTTACTTACCCATTAAGCCAGAATAAGAGGGGAGCAGGGGAAGCAGGTGAGCTAACCAGCAACTTCAACTGAGCCTGACAATACATTCAGTATCAGAACACACATGGTTCCCACACCCCTGTAAATAAAGGAGGGAAATTTATCTTAAAGGTAATTAGATTAACCAAGGATTGTATTATGGATTCCTTGCAGGATATGGTTTCCCATCCACTTTTTTATCCATACTCAAATAAGCTTTGTTGGAGACCTTGAGGGTCTCCCAACTATAAATTAGATGCAATTATTTGGTCTTAATTGTCCATAAGGGGTAGAAACAAGACTTCTATGGGGCTCCCACTCCTACCTCTTCCAATTCATGTAAAAAATGACTCTAAACAAATGTTGGAGCTACAGAATCCACAAAATGACACAGAGAAGCTAACCTCCCCCTGAAGACAGGCTGGCAGGAAGGGGCCAGCGCAGTGCTCTGAGAGCCAAGCCCAGCCCTGCTCGAGCCCAAGGTTTTGGCCTCAGGATGGCCACAACCAGCCGCCCGCTGGAGGGACTTCATATCGCCAGCAGCTGTGGTGGTTTCCAGAATTATCAACCCATACATGCTAAGGACAAAGTGAAAGGTCAGTGCGGTGTGGACTTTGGGACCTGGAAGTTCAGGAGTGCATTCTGGCCTTATCCCTTGGACGGAGAAGCAGCTGAGGAGTGGAGGCTGTGCAGCAGCTGCCACATGGCTGCTTCAGAGCTCCTCTCCTGGTCTGCAGATTGTAGGGGGACCAGCATGAGAGGTAATCGCTATTGCTTTAACCTGCTTGGATCTGGATCACTCTCTGGGGTGGAGGTCCTGGGGTATGTGACCAGGTGCCAGAGCCTGTGGAGGCTTCAGAGAGGGCACCCAACTAACAACTCTGGCAGTTGCAGAAACCCCAGCAATTTGGGACAAAGCTCTCCTCTCTGGAAGCAGAGTTCTACTGTGGCAGAAAGCTCAGAAGTCAAGTAATTGAGTGGCAACATGAGCAAGCAAAGGAAGCAAAGCAAGCATAGCAATCCGACTTTAGATTCCTTTTTTGGGGATGAAAGGGATTAAAGCATGGAGCGGGAGGAAGACAACAAAGTCAGAATTCCTACATCAAAAGCTTCCAAGAAAATTATAAACTGGTTACAGCCCATAGAGGAGCTTAAGAAGGATTTTGAAAACCAAATAAGAGTAGTGGAGGAAAAGTTGGGAAGAGAAATGAGAATGATGCAAGAAAATGATGAAATGAGAGTCAACAACCTGACTGGAGAAAATAACACCTTAAAAAAATAGACTAACTCAAATGGCAAAAGAGGCTCAAAAAGGCAACGAGGAGAAGAATGCCTTAAAAAGCCCTTATTTGCCAGATGGAAAAAGAATCTCAAAAGCTCACCGAAGAGAATCATTCCTTCAGAATTAGATTGGAGCAAATGGAAGCTAGTGACTTTATGAGAAACCAAGATACTATTAAACAGATCCAAACAAATGAAAAAATAAAAGGCAATGTGATATATCTCATTGGAAAAACCACTGACCTGGAAAATAGATCCAGGAGAGATCATTTAAAAATTAATGGACTACCTGAAAACCATGATCAAAAAAAGAACCTAGAAATCATCCTTAAAGAAATTCTCAAGGAAAATTGCCCTGATGTTTTAGACCCAGAGGGCAAAATAGAGGTTGAAAGAATCCACAGATCACCTCCTGCAAAAGATCCCCAAAAGAAAACTGCTTGGGATATTATAGCAATATATAGAATATTATAATAAGTATCCTTGATGAAAAAACCAGAGTTGAATAGATAATTTGACATTCATATGCAAGAAGCAAGAGAAGCATAAGGTAAACTGGGAAAAGAAATCATAAGGAACTTAATCAAAGTTGAACTACTTACATTCCTACATGGAAAAATGATCATTGTAACTTATGAAACTTTTCTCAGTATGAGAATAGTTGAAGGGAATAGAAAAATGTGTGTATATACATATATGCACACATATTTCTATATAGGAGGGTATATGGGCATATGAATACATATGTGAGTATGTGTATATATGTGTACAGGTATACATAAACAGAGGGTACAGGATCAATGAATAGGAAGGGATAATACTTAAAAGGTGAAATTAAGAGATAAGAGAGGAATATAATGAGAGGGATGGGGAGAGACCAAATGGGGTAAACTATCTCATATAGAAGAGGCAAGGGATAACTCTTACAATGGAGGGGAAGAACAGGAAGGCAAAAGGGAATGAGTCAACCTTATTGTCATTGAATCTGGCATAGGGAGGGAATGACATACACACTAAATAGGGTATCTCACCCTACAGGAGAGTAGGGGGGGAAGAGAATGAGAGGGGGGATGATGGAAGTGAGGGCAGGTTGGGGGTAGGGAAGTTGGAAGCACCCACTTTTATAAAGGGACAGGATCAAAGTAGAAAAATAGAACAAGTGGGGGGCAGGACGGGATGGAGGGAAATATAGTCAGTCTTTCACAATATATCCATTATGGAGATGTTTTGCATAGCTACACATGTACAACCTATACTGAATTGCTTATCTTCCCAGTAAGGGTGGGTGACAAGGGAGGAAGGGAGTGAATCTGGAATTCAAAGGTTTAAAATCAAATATTTAAAATATATTATTATTATTATCATTTTACATGTAACTGGAAAATGAGATATACGGGCAATGGGGCATAGAGATCCGCTGTGCCCTATTGGAAAGGCAGAAGGGGGATGGGGGAAGATATGGGAGAGAACAGATTGGAGGAAGGGATATTCAGTGGGATCACTGCTTTGGGGTGGTAAGTAGGGGGGAAATGGGGAGAAAATTTGTAACTTATGATCTTGTAGAAATGAATGATGTAAACTAAAAAATAATTTTTAAAAATGGCAGTGCCTTCCTTCTGAAAAAAAAAATTGTCCATAAGGACTGAATATCAGGAAGCTGAGCTGTTTGAGTAGTTCTCCTGAGAGATGTATATTTTTTAAAAATTAAATTTTGAATTAAATTGAAATTTTTATGGTAAGTTTTGTTTCAATACATGATAATCCCCATCTTGCTCTCAGTTGAATCCTCCAAGATGTAAAATCCTTGAAAACAGTTAAACAACTTATGGATGATTTTGATAAGTACATGCAACCTTCACCTTTAACGGTTTTCCATTTGTTCAAAGAAAAGTTGTGTGCTTTTAATGTAGTAACAGTGTTTTCGATTGTTTTTTATCTTAGATTTGTTACTGTTGAAATTATTATTTTTAGGGTTGTAGTGTGCACATTGTACTTTGAGCTACCCTTCGTTCACTCTGTATCTATCACTTTATGAATTTTTCCTATATTTCTTTAAATTCTTAATGCATTTATTTTTGTGCCCCAATAATCTTCCATTATATCCATATAACACGATTTGTTTGGCTATTCTCCTGTCATTAATTACATAATTTATTTTTCTCTTGCTTCCTACATCTGAATTTCAAATTTTCTATTCAACTCTGGTTTTTTCTATCAAGAATGCTTGAAAGTCCTTTATTGCATTGAATGACCATATTTTCCCCTGAAACATGATACTCAAGTTTTGCTGGGTAGGTGATTATTGGTTTTAATCCCAGCTTCTTTGACCTCCAGAATATCATGTTCCAAGCCCTTCAATCCATCAATGTAGAAGCTGCCAGATCCTGTGTTATCCTGATTATGTTTCCACAGTATTCACATTGTTTCTTCTTGGCTGCTTGTAATATTTTCTCCTTCATCTGGGAACTCTGGAACCTGGCTATAATATTCCAAGCAGTTTTCTTTTGGGGATCTTTTTCAGGAGGTGATCTGTGGATTCTTTCAACCTCTATTTTGCCCTCTGGTTCTATAACAGCAGGGCAATTTTCCTTGAGAATTTCTTGAAGAATGATTTCTAGGTTCTTTTTTTGATCATGGTTTTCAGGTAGTCCATTAATTTTTAAATGATTTCTCCTGGATCTATTTTCCAGGTCAGTGGTTTTTCCAATGAGATATATCACATTGCCTTTTATTTTTTCATTTGTTTGGATCTGTTTAATAGTATCTTGGTTTCTCATAAAGTCACTAGCTTCCATTTGCTCCAATCTAATTCTGAAGGAATGATTCTCTTCGGTGAGCTTTTGAGATTCTTTTTCCATCTGGCAAATAAGGGCTTTTTAAGGCATTCTTCTCCTCGTTGCCTTTTTGAGCCTCTTTTGCCATTTGAGTTAGTCTATTTTTTTAAGGTGTTATTTTCTTCAGTCAGGTTGTTGACTCTCATTTCATCATTTTCTTGCATCATTCTCATTTCTCTTCCCAACTTTTCCTCCACTACTCTTATTTGGTTTTCAAAATCCTTCTTAAGCTCCTCTATGGGCTGTAACCAGTTTATAATTTTCTTGGAAGCTTTTGATGTAGGAATTCTGACTTTGTTGTCTTCCTCCCGCTCCATGCTTTAATCCCTTTCATCCCCAAAAAAAGAAATCTAAAGTCGGATTGCTATGCTTGCTTTGCTTCCTTTGCTTGCTCATGTTGCCACTCAATTACTTGACTTCTGAGCTTTCTGCCACAGTAGAACTCTGCTTCCAGAGAGGAGAGCTTTGTCCCAAATTGCTGGGGTTTCTGCAACTGCCAGAGTTGTTAGTTGGGTGCCCTCTCTGAAGCCTCCACAGGCTCTGGCACCTGGTCACATACCCCAGGACCTCCACCCCAGAGAGTGATCCAGATCCAAGCAGGTTAAAGCAATAGTGATTACCTCTGATTTGTCACTTGGTCCCCCTATGATCTTCATGCCAGGAACTCCAAGGTAGCCACTGCACCTCAGCCGCTTCTCCGTCCAGGGGCAAAGGCTAGAATGTACTCTCGGACTTCCTATTCCCAAAGTCCACACTGACCTCTCACTTTGTCTTTGGCATTTATGGGCTGATAATTCTGGAAACCCCTACAGCTGCTGGTAATCCACTGTCCTGAAGTCCCTCCAGCCACCACTGGTCGGGGGCTGCCCTGAGGCTAAAACTGTGGGCTCATGTAGGGTTGGGCTCTGCTCCCAGTGGGCTGCAATGGACCCTTCCTGCTTGCCCGTCTTTTATTGGGAGATTTGTTTCTCTCTGTCTCTTTGTGAGTTCTGTAGCACTAAAGTTTGTTTAGAGTCATATTTTATAGGTATTTGAGGTGGTTATGGGGAGAACTCATAGAGTTTTCCTGCTTCTGTTGCCCATTCCCTTCATTTTCTTGACCTTTTGTTCTTCAAAATGAATTTTGATTTTTTTTTCTAGCTCTATAAAATAATTTTTGATAAATTGGTTAGTATGACATTGAATAAGTAAGTTAATTTAAGGAGAATTGTCATTTTTAAAAATTTTGGTTCAACCTAGCCATGAGCAATTAATATTTCTCCATTTGAGGGGCAGCTAAGTTGTTGCAGTGGATAGAGTACCACCCTGGAGTCAGGAGGACCTGAGGTAAAATCCAGCCTTAGATACTTACTTACTAGCTGTATGACCCTGGGCAAGTCACTTAACCCTAGTTGCCTTGCAAAAAAAGAAAAAAAAACAGACAAAAATTTCTCTGTTTATATCTGACTTTATTTGTATTTAGTGTTTTGTATTTGTGTTTTGTTTTGGCAGGTACACTCCTAAGTATTTTATGTTGTCTGCAGTTTTTTTACATGGACTATCTCTTTCTGTCTTCCTGCTGGACCTTGTTAGTAATATATAGCAATTCTGATGATATATATGGATTTATTTTATGTCCTGCAACTTTGCTGAAGTTGTTAATTATTTCAACTAATTTTTCACTTCGTTCTCTAGGATTCTCATCATATCATCTGCTAAAAGTAATAGTTTTATTTCATGATTGCCTATTCTAATTACTTCAGTTTCTTTTTTTATTGCTATAGCTAGTATTTCTAGTACAATATTTAAAATAGTGGTGAGAGAGTGATACCTGCTTCACCCCTGATCTTATTAGGAGGTCTTCTAGCTTTTATCCTCTTTGCAGATAATACTTGCTGAGGGTTTTAAATAGATACTAGTTATCATTTTAAGGAAAGCTTCATTTTTTTTCCATATTTTTTTAATAGTAATGGGTGATTTATTTTGTCAAAAACTTTCTGTATCTATTGAAATAATCACTATTTTGTTGGTTTTCTTTTTAATTGATAAGATCAATTATACTGATTGTTTTCCTAATGTTGAACCAACCTTGTATTCCTACCTTGTTATAATGTGTGATTTTGTTGTAATATATGTGATAATATTGCTGTAATCTCCTTGCTAGCCTTTCCTTTCTTTCTTTCCTTCTTTCTTTCTTTCTTCTTTCTTTCTTTCTTTCTTTCTTTCTTTCTTTCTTTCTTTCTTTCTTTCTTTCTTTCTTTCTTTCCTTCTTTCTTCCTTTCTTTCTTTCGCATCAACATTCATTAGGGAAATTAGTCTGTAGGATTTTTTTCCCTCTGATTTCATTCCTGATTTAGGTTATCAGCACCAAATTTGTATCATAAAAAGGAATTTGGTAGGACTTCTTCTTTGCCTCTTTTCCCAGATAGAATTTAGTATTGGAATTGATTATTCTTTAAATGTTTGGTAAAATTAACTTGTGAATCCATCTAGTCCTGGGGGTTTTTTCTTGGGATTCTCATTTATGTCTTATCAATTTCTTTTTCTAAAGATAAAGTTATTTAAGTATTTCATTTCTTCTTCTGTTAATCTGAGCAATTTATATTATTTTGTAAATAAATATTCATCCATTTCATTTAGATTGTCAGATTTATTGGCATATAATTGGGCAAAATAGTTCCCGAGAATTGCTTTAATTTCATCTTCCTTCATGGTGAATTCAAATTTTCATTGTTCATAATGGTAATTTGATTTTCTTTCTTTTTTAAAATCAAATTAACCTATGGTTTTGTATTGATATTTTCATAAAACCAACTTCTAGTTTTTATTATTTATTTGTTTGTTAGTTCAGTATTTTTCTTTCAGTTTTGTTAAATCTCTCCTTTGATTTCTAGGATTTCCATTTTGGTCTTTAATGAGGGCTTTTAATTTGTTCTTTTTCTAGTTTTTTTAGTTGCATACCCAGTTCATTGATATGCTCTTTGCTATATTGCTATAAGTGTTTAGAAACAAATTTTTCCCTAAGTATTGTTTTGACTGTGCCCCTCAAATTTTGGAATATTGTCTCACTGTCATTCTCTTTAATGGAATTATTGTTTCTGTGATTTGTTCTTTGTAATAGCCCCTTACAGAATATAACTTTTATTGCATTATGGTCTAAAAGCCATGAATTTAATATTTCTGCTTTTCTGCATTTGGCTTTGAGGTTTTTATTCCTTAATATGGGGTCAGTTTTTGTGTAGCTAGCTGCCTTGTATAGCTGAGAAAAAGGGATATGCCTTTCTATTCCCATTCAGTTTTTTTTTCAGAGAGCTACCATATTTCTAAAATTCTTCTACTCTCCTTAACTTCTTATTTATTTTATGGTTAGGGTCATACAATTCTTACAGGGGAAAGTTGAAATTCTCCTCTCGTATAGTTTTATTATTTTTTTCTGTTATTCACTTGACTTTTCCTTTAGGAATTTGGATGATATGCCATTTGGTACATATATGTTTAGTATTGATATTACTTCATTGTGTAGGGTATCTTTCAGCAGGGTGTAATTTCTCTGTTTATCTTATCTCTTTTAATTAAGTCTATTTTTGCTTTTGCTTTGTCTATGATCATGATTGCTACCCTTGCTTTTTTTTTTTTAACCTCAGCTTATAAAGCCTAAGAGATTCTATTCCAGCCCCTTATTTTTATTCTGTGTGTCTGTCTGTTTTAAGTGTGTTTCTTGTGAATGACATATTGTTGGATTCTGGTTTTTTTACTCCATTCTCCTATCTGCTTTTGTTTTATGGGTGAGTCCACATTCACAATTATGATTGCTGTGTATTTTCCTCCATCCATTTTTCCCATTTATTCTTTTCTCTCTCATTTTTTACCCTATCCCTCCTCAAGTCTGTTTTGCTTCTGACCACTCCCTCCCTTTATCCACCTTCCCTTCTATCAGCTTTCTTCCCCTCCACCTTCTCTGTAGGATAAAATAGATTTCTATACCCAACTGAGTGTGTATGTTATTCCTTTATTCCAGAAGGCAGAGTTGAATAACTCTTAACTCATTTTCTGCATAATGGCCCTTCAGATATTTGAATAAATCCTTGGGATAGTATGATTCTCCTCACTGTTTTCTGGACACAATTAATTCTGTCGGTTCTCGTCTTAAAATGTGAGAACCCAACCTAAACACACTAGCCTGTTTTAGAACATATTAGGAGTATAACCTATATTGTAATTCTGTCGTGCTTCTATTAAATGTAGTCTATAGTCTTGTTAACTTCTGCAACTGTAATACCACAACATGAACTCCTGGTGGGTGACTTACTGGCCACATTCAGGAAACCTAGGTGAACTCTAGCCATCTCCTCACTTATCTTGGATTTTACATTCTGTCCCAGTTTAAAGAACAAAAATGAGCAAAATAAGAATTGAGTAGTTTCTTTCTTGACCTGTTACATTCATCCTAACAGTCTGATCCCTTCATTGATCAGTTTCTTTGTCACAAAGTTTCTTAAAGTTCTTCTTGTCCTCAGCATTCTGCACAATTCTTCACAAATTCTGGACTTCTTCATTCATCATCTGGTTACTTAATTTTGCTTCTTTCATCTATGTATGTCTTTTAAAAACCTTAGCAACATCTGTCTCTTTAGATCATTTCTACTTTTTCTTGTTCATTGGAATCGTATGTGTTTATGTTAACAGATTTCATTCTTTAGGGCAGCCAAGCCCTTTTTACTTAGCTCTTGTATTAGGCTATGGATCCAACCTATCCCTTCTTTTTCCTTGAAATCTGCTGTTTCACAATCAAGAATAGACAATTAACTATGACCAAAACTTCTTTTCTTACCTACTATTACTATGGTAGAAAGTAGAATGTAAGTTTTTTAGGCCAGGAATTGGTTCAAGTCTCTGAAGAAGCCTTCTGCTTAATAGATGTTTAATAAATATTGGTTGAATTTCAAGTGAACTTTTAAGATTTGTGCAATAAGGGAAATAGAACTTCCTGTGTATGAATGATACACTCAGATCTATGCCTTAGGAATATCATTTAGCAGCTATGATAACAATAACAGCAATAGCTAACATTTGTTTATGGAGAATGGGTTAGAGAGAGGAGAAATTAGGCAGCTAGAGCAATTGAAAGGTTATTACAATAACTTTCAGGCAAGAGATAATGATGGTTTTAATCTGGATGGTGGCTAAGTAGAAATGAGGTGATGGGTTGGAGAGGTGTAGAAATAGAGTCAGTGGAACTTAGCAGTGATTAGATAAGAGGAGTGAAAGATACAAGATTTTAAGATTGTGAACCTGCAGTGGGATGAGGGGCTAAGTTTGAGGGAAAACATCAAGAGTTTTCTTTTGAACGTTTTGAGATTGAGGTGTCTCAGGGATATTTAGAGATATCTGCTAGTTGGATATGCATGACAACATCAAGAAAGAAACTACAGATATGTAGTTGGTGAGACTTGAATACATCAAAATGAGAGTTGAAAGCATTTTTGCTAACAAAGAGCCTAAGAGAGAAGATTTAGAGAGAAAAAAGAGGAAAGCCCAGGGCAGAACCATGAGGTATATAAGGACTAGATAATGATTTAGCAAAGAAGATAGAGAATGGAACAGCCAAACATGTAGGAAGAGAGGCAAGAGAGGGCACCAAGACCCAAGAAGGAAGAGATAAGTCAACGATATTTAACGCTCCATTGAGGTCAGTCGTCAGATTTGACAGGTAAGAGATCTTTAGGAAGTTTGGAGTAATGAGGTTCCCACCTTCTACAAAAAGCTTTTTCTGATCCCTTTTAATGCTAGTGCCTTCCTCTTGATAAAAATTTCCAGTTTATCTTGTACATATCTTGCTTATTATATATTGTTTGCATATTGTCTCCCTCCTACCTTTGTTGGACTGTGGGCTCTTTGAGAACGGGCTGGGTTCTTCGTCTTTCTTTTTATCTGCAATACTTAATACATTGCCTAGCACATAGCCTGCACTTCATAATTGCTTACTGCCTGAGATAAATACAGACTGCAAAGGACAGAGTAGTGAGTGGGAGAGAAAGTGTAAATGTAGGCAACTTCTCCTAGTTTGGCTGTGAAATGAGTGGGAGAAGGGGCATGTAGCTTAAGGGGATTATAGAATCAAATTCAGGTTTTTTTAAGGATGGGAGAGATCTTGGTATATTTGTAAACAGTAAGAATCAGAGATTGAAATTGGAGAGAGAAGGGGGTGATCTGCCAAGAAACTTTAAGAAGTGATTAAGGATGTACGGATAGAAAGTATGGTATTTAAAAAAGAGCCACTTCCTCCTCAGGACCTGAGACTGAGATAACGTAGAGGGTGTGAAGTAGCGAGTGTATTAACAATGCAATATTCACTATGCCTATGGCAATTATAAATAGGCTTGTGTGGTTATTAATCACAAAATATATCAGTCTCTCTATATGGGGGATAAAGCCAGAGAATTTATTAAAATACCAAATAACCGAGTCCCAAAACCAGAAAGTCAAAGCCATCAGGGTAGTTATGAAATTGGCACAAGTAGTTAACATAATAAACAACCACATTCTTAAGCCTTCAAAACAGAACAGGCTACTTCAGGCAAAGGTCCTTCTCTCCCGACTCTCAGCAACTGCTCAGCGTCCAGGAAGCAGGCTCACAACAGCTCTGTCCCCCCGCAGTTCCAGTTCCCAGCAGCCCCCAACAAGAGTCCTTATCAGAAATTCTGGCTGGCTTAAAAAGAGATTTGGGCCTCCACCTCTACCTCGGCAGTTACTGCTATTGCTGTGGCCACCAACAGTCCCCAACGGAACTCTAACTCTTCTTCCGCTTCCTCTTGCCCCTCCCCTTCCTGCTATGTCAGCAAGTTCAATGGGGCATGGAAGATCTTTAAATCCCATAACCCTTACAGAGAGTTGGTCATAAAGCAAGGCTCAGGTGTCAGTTTTCTCAGTGAAATCCTTAATGGGGTTGTCTGCTAAGAGGGAGAGAAAGGAAAAGAGCAGAAGAGGTGACTTGACAAGAGAAAGGCTTAAAACAGAAGCTGAGAGGAGTAATTAAATCAATCAGAAAAGCATGCAATGCACATCAAGATTTTTTAAAGAATCCTTTTTTTGTTTCTTTAAGATCGAAGGTTCTGCACTTTGATACTGTAAAGAAGTGTTCTAGATTTTTTTTTTAATCATGAAACTTTAACTGTTTCATTGCTAGTTTGAAGGATTGGGGGGGGGGTGTGCAGGGAATACCAGTTTGGAATATTAAAGTAGAATATCATTTTCTTCTCATCAATTAGGGATCCATCTGTCTCTAAGTCTGTAGAGCGGATTTTTAAAATCTGGGAAGAGAGAAACGTATACCCTGAAGAAACAATTGTAGTACTAAAAGAAGCTTTGAGTAAGTATCTAGTTTTTCTTAAATTTTTGAATCTCAGTTTCTTTACCTTTTTTCTTTATTTTTTAAGGGGTGAAGTAGGACACCCCCAGATGGACTTCTACAAAGAATACTGTTTTTGGTTGCTAAAAAAGTTAACCTAGGGTCTCTAGGAAAAATACAACTAAAGTGGAATACATCAAGTAATAATAAGCTGAAAAAATGTATGATATACATACATATGTAAATGACAAATGTGTCCTCTGCATTTGGTAGAATAATGCAAGCCAGAGAATTTTCAGGATTACTGAAATAGAGAATTTTTGCTGCTCAGTGCTTGTATTATTAATCTAAATCTGTTCTTCCTTTGTCATCTATTGTTGAATTTGAGAACAAGGGTACTAGTTATCATTGTTAGCAAATACACCTTGTCATTCTTCACATGCCTTTGGTTTGTTTAGATACTAAAGTCATGAGTACCTACATTAAAGCTGTTTTGACATGAAGCAGAGACATCTCTATTTACTTTCTTCCTGTGGATTAGCTTATTTTGAATAACTTATTAAAACTGAAGGAGCCAGTAAATTCTGACACTGACCAGCAATTTACAAAAAATTATTTTTATAAAAATAGAAATATTTTCTAAGAAGCTGTTGAATTTTCTAATTGCAGTTCATTAAGGGGGAAATTTTTACATCTTCCTCCATTCTTCTTGGTCATTAATTTCATTGACTAGAAAATTTTTATTTGGCACTTTCTTAGATTTGGGTGGGTATTTTTTGAGAGAGAAAGAGAGAGGGAAAAAAAAAGAAACCCCACACAATGGTGGATTTCCTTTTATCATGCTGCAACTTTGGCAAAACTGAAGTGGAGTCAGAGCAGCTTCCCTTAACGCCAGGCTGCAGCAACTGAAATGTTTTCCAGGTACCACTTTCAAAACTCAGAAGCAGCTGAAAGAAAATCTGAACAAACAACCGAATAAGCTGTGGAAGAAATCACAAAGTAAGGAAACAAAAGCGACCTATCTCAACTAACGTAAAGTTACCTCCTTTTTTGTGGAGCAGAAGAAAATGTAAACCACTTGGCAACGCACCTGGCATAAACCATGGGCAAGCCTGTGGTCCAGGCCTGGGAAGCTCCCACTGGCATACTCTTAGAAGGCACCAAGGAGTTGCTGCTAGAAAATCACTTTTAAGCAATGAAAACACATCAAAAGGGTTTAAATATGCCAAGATTCAAGAGTAGTTGGGGGATAATTTAAAAAGAAAAGAAGAAAATAATCTCATTATGGTAGTCCTCAGGCTTATTTTCAGGTTCAAAGATATTTGACGTTAGAGGCATTAAACAGCAGAGCTGACGAAGAGAATAGGCATAAGAAGCATTTCTGTGGGGAGCCACGAAACCTGTCACATTTGGGACACCCTCTGCCAGAGTAGACGTGGGCCTCCCTCCTGGCCAGAAGCTTGTTCTCTAACTGGAGCTATGTTTACCATACTTTATGAAAGCTTCCCAACAAGAGAGCAGGGAAATGGATTATACTGCATGGAGTAGCCAGTGTTGGCCAGAACTAAGAAATACTGAGATAGACTTGAAAGTGTGGAGGGAATCAAGGTAATAGTGGAAATCGGTAGCTAAAACAAGATAACTTGAGATGGTTTTGCTCCAGCAGCCATATAATATTCAGCGTGAATTAGGGAGACCACTGGCATAATTTTGTCCATAATTTGCATATTTAGTAACAGTGAGCCAACATTTCAGCAAAATGTCAACTATAGATATCTTTAGAACTTTATCTGCCTACTTCCTATATTAAATTAGTAAAGGTTCTGTGGGCTAAAGATTTATGAATAAAAAAAGGGACACCCATTCGTGATTCTTCAACCACTGTTCATAACCCACAATTAATTGACTTGAGAGACAGATTCTTTGTTAGGGTGGTATTAAATGCTACTATTATTGCACAGCAGAATAGAACAGCTATGTCTTGCCACTTAGTATTTCAGAATTTGTAGGGTTTCCAGGGACTATTTGGAGGTAAGTGGACTAAGGCCAACTGAACAATAGAGTGTCTTTCTCTTTTGGTACATTAAAAGTGCCAAAATTTCTGCTCTGAAAAGTATTTCCCTCATTGCCAAGGTTATTAAGGGCTGTGTAAACCAAAGGATTTTATATTTTATATTGGAGCTAATAGGGAACCAGCCACTAAAGTTTTGAATTGGGGGGAGTAGGTTGATACAGTCAGATCTATGTTTAAAATAATGAAACAACACAAATTATATGCAAATGCATGTTTGACATATTCAAAGAATAAACTTTTACACTGTGTATCTTGTGGAACTTAGAGAAGAGGGTTTTTTCTGAATTTCAGATGCAACTCTTTATATTTCCTTGACTTCTAAATTCATTTGTTTGCTTGATTCCAACAGCCTCCACCAACCCTAAAGCTGCTCTCAAGTCTAAGATAGTCGCCGAATTTCGAGTAAGTTACAAAATAGTGAAACTTGCCAAAGGAGCATATTGTATACTAGTCACTTTTAACAAACATTTTCCGTGCTTATATTTTATTTATATTTTTCATAGACATAGAAACATGGCTATCTTTATATCTATCTTTTGAAAGATAGGGGAGGTAAATCAGTGGGATTAGGTCCCCAAGTGCAGCCCTTTGACTGAGGCCATTTTACAGAACAAATCCTTTAATTAAGGGGTTTTGTGTTCTGTGAAGTTTGGTCTCAGTCAGAAAGCCATACCCAAGGACCTGGAAGGCTACATGTGGCCTCAAGGCTGTAGATTCCCCACTCTGGACTAGGCAGTTTGATTTTTATTATTGTATCATTTTATTTGAGTGAGAACCTGCTTTCAGGATACATATTCAAGGTACCAAGAGAAGGACATGTTAAATTTCTGATAACTAAAGGAGTAAGGCAGCATTGGAAAGTGAACTGAGAGCAGGCTTACAAATCAGGAAGACCTGAGTTCAGTTCCTGCTCTCGATAGAGCCTCTGTGTGATCTCTACGCAAGACACTTAATATCCAAGTGCCCCAGGCAACTCTCCTTCTGTAAATTGTAGAGAGGTGCCATTCTACGTTGGAGGAAAAAGTTTCTTTACTGGGAATTCTCTACAGAGATGAAATCATAGGTCTGATCTGACTCTTTTCGCTTCAACCGTTTCCACCTCCCTCCACCCTCAGAAAAAAATTCCTAAGGAGTTCCCTTCCTTTATGAAAATCTGTTAAAATAGAATTTGCATGTCTGGGTGTTAAAGTATGGAATGTTGTTAAAAACATCATTTTATTTACTAAGAATCCAAAACAGACTTCCATATTCTCCTGTCTTTAACCCTACACCCACTGATTAATATTCTAAAAAAGGAAAATACTCTTTTGAGAATTATTCTTTTGATCTAATAATCTACATAGAAGTCCCTGAATTTTTTGATAAGTAACCTTACATTGGAGCTGTTTCCTTCAAAGTTTTGCTAAACTTTGATCATATTAGATTGAAAATAAGTATGGTACAGAATAATCAGACAGGTGTATGCTTGTATATATAATGTTAAATCCTGTGGCGGCTATGTTTAGTCCCAGGCTCTCATTGATGAACTACTGCTGTACAAGCGTTCTGAGGACCAGATTGAACTGAAGGAGAAGCAGCTCGCCACTATGCGAGTAGATGTGTGCAGTACAGAGACCCTCAAGTGCTTAAAAGGTAAAATTGCTTTTTTTAAAAATCCTTTTTATTGTGCATTGAATAAACTCTGTGTACATACATATGGAGTGGGAGGAGTACAAGGTTATTAAGGGCTGTATAAGCCAAAGGATTTTATATTTTATACTGGAGCTAATAGGGGACCAGCCACTGAAGTTCTGAATGGGGGGGAGTAGGTTGATATGGTCAGATCTATTTTAAGAAGGTTAATTTGATAGCTGAAGTGTGTGGATGGACTGGGAAAAGAGACAGGGATACCAGTCAGCAGGCTATTAAAATAATCAGGACACGGGGTGTTGGCCTGCACAAGTGTACTGTCAGTGTCAGAAGAGAATGGAGTCTATACAAGAGACATCACAAAGGTAAATTTTACCTTTGTAATAAATTTTATAGGCCTTGGCCAGTAATAGGATATGTAGGATGAGGATGTGAGCAGTAAGAGGAGATGAGTCCTAGAATGTGAACCAGAGTATCAGGGAGGATGGTGGTACCCTCACCAGGAAGAGGAGAGAGTTGAGGAGAAAGATACCAAGTTCATGTTGAATTTAAGATGTCTATTGGACCTCCAGTTTGAGATGTCTAAAAGGCAATTGGAGATTTGAGCCTGGAGGGAGAGAGGTTGGAGCTGGATAAGTAGATCTTCTAGTCATCTGCTAATAATTTAATCCATGGGAGCTGAACAGATCACAAAGGGAAATCATATAGAGGGAGAAGAGAAGAGGGCCCAGACCCTCACTCTTGGCAAGTGTGATGTGGAGGATAATCCACCTGAAGAGATAGAGAAGGAGGAAGAAAACCTGCAGAGTGCACTGTCATGAAGACTGAAAGAGTGATAACAGTGTCAGAGGCCACAGAGAGGTTAAGAAAGATGAACGCTGAGCAAAGGATTTGGCAATTAAGGGATCATTGATAACTTTGGAGAGAGTAGTTTCAGGTGAATGATGAGGTCAGAAGGCAGACTGGAAAGGAAGGGGATGCATCGATCCCAGATGGCCTTCTCAAGTTTAGCTGCCAAAGAAAAGAGAAATATGGGACAGTAGAAGGGATGGATGAATCAAGTGAGGATTCTTTGAGGATGGAGTAGATAGACATGGGCATGTTTATAGGTAATAGGGAAATAACCAATAGAAAAATATTATCACTGTATACATCATTCTTTGGTAGGTTTTTTTTGTTATTTTCTTCATATATAGATTTTTCCATATTTGTGCATAGAATTCATATATGTTAGTCTAAGTGGCAGAATCTAAATATATTTGGGCTTTTTGCTTTCCTTCCTAGAATTTATCTCATTGGTGGGAATTTTGGGTCAAGGTGATCATGATCAGTTTTATAACTCTAAACATTACCAGTGTGCTCCACCAAACTATTTTGACAACTCGTATTACATGGTGAAAGCATCTTGTTTCTCCTTAGCTTTTCCACTGTTGGGTTTTTATCATTTTTATTTTATTTATTTTTACTTAAAATTTCCTTGTTTTAAGTGGAATGATTCATTTTAACAGAGGTAACATTTTTAAGGAGATAGGCAAACTCATTTCCTCCTGTGATCTTAGAAAACAGATTGTTCTTGGTACTGATTTCCTAAGTTGTGACTTAAATATAAATGGCAAATAAACCCATTCCTCTACTATAGTGTTTCTTAAACTGATTTGGTTTTGTCTGTTAGACTTTGTTCAGATGGTTAGGGCATGTGCTTATGTCGACAGTGTGAAGGTAGACAAGAGAAGTGGAAATCCAGGCACAGCTATTTCCTACCCCCTTTGACCTTGGAACAAGTCACTTAGTCTCTGGACCGGTTTCCACTTCTATAAAATGAGTGCAGTTAGACCATCTTTACCCTTTACCAGCTTCTAGCTCTCAATAGAGGTTGATTCCTGTGAGGATCTAGTGATACAGCATAGTGATGCCCACAGCAGCCAGTTATTTTCTCCCTGATCCATGACTTCAAGATGTGCCTTTCCCAAATGTATGTCATTGATCACAGAAAGGTAATTAGATTATGTAAATCCATATGCTGAATAAATAATTAAAGGGACTTGCCTTACCTGGATTAGGTTAGTAGAGTGTTGTTGGGGTTTTTTTTTTTTTGCTTTGTTTTTCAAATATGAAGGATATCATGTTTTTAGTGTGATGCAGAGAGGTCATTTACTCTTACTTAACCCTTTTGGGCCTTGGTTTCCTTACCTTTAAAGAGAACAATGGTTGTCCTACATACTTCACAGGATTGCTGAGAAGTACCTAGGTTACATCATTGCTGTCTATGTTTCATTTTTGGTTCTAGTTCTGAGATGAAACAGTACACACAGCAATCCCAGAAAATGGGTCTTTCACAAAACCCCTCCTTAGGGCTTGTACTTTTCTATACTTAGATGCATGAAAAGGACCTCAATTACCACCTTGTCCAATCTGGACACAAAAGGAACTCCTCTCTACTACTTGTCAATCATTCAAGTTCTTTCTGACTTAACGTGTTACTCTTCTTCTATTAGGGAATAAAGGGGCATTGATCTAACTACTCAGCATTAAATAAAGATTTATTAGACATATACTGTTGCATCAGGCATTATCTGATTGTTTTTGATGCTGGGTTCCATTTTATTGTGACAGAAGTTAGAGTTTCATCTTTGAAAATCATCTACTTATATCTCAGGTGAATTGGCCATCATAGGAAAACTATGATAGGAGTATAAAAAATTGAATTGAAATTTGTTTTGTTAGGTCACATTGACATTGAATTCATTAAAGAAAGAAGCAGTTGCTATATTTTAGTTAAAATTACAGCTATTTCCTAGGAGCCGCTAGTTCCCCTTCCCCCAGCAAGGTCATTTGAATCATATTTGGCAGTTTTAAGGAATTAGGAAAGTTCTTTGAGGTGTTAGCTTATAGATCATACACAGTAGATCATACTCTGGGGCAACAAAAGTGTGTTCCTAGATTTTTGAGAGAGAACTTACTTAACAGTGTTTTCATTTATTCAACAAAGGTTGTTTTTTTTTTTTTTAAGTACCTACAATGCACTGCATTATATTGGGTACTGGGAAAGCTACAAAGATTGATAAGTTTTTGCCCTTTGGGAGTTTACAGTTTATCCTAGGTTTAGCTTTCAAATTCCTGATTTGAATGCTTCTCTCATTTAAGATAAAACCGGTGGGAAAAAGTTTTCCAAAGAATTTGAAGAGGCAAGCTCCAAGCTGGAAGAATTTGTGAATGGCTTAGACAAGCAGGTGAAGAATGGCCCCTCACTGACAGAGGCACTGGAGAATGCTGGAATTTTCTATGAAGCTCAGTACAAGGAGGTCAAGGTGGTGGCCAATGTAAGTGATTAAACCTCCTGATGGTGATGCCTTCATGGGTATGGGGTGTTTGTCTTGTGGGATAATCTGCACTTTGGAGAGAGCAGTGGTGACCTGGGACTAGGTACTCTGCTCATTAACCATTATTATAGGAAACCGTCCGGGCTTCTTTCTTAGATATTGCACCACACTGGTGAGAATTTACTCTGAGAAAAACTGGAGACTTCTTGGCAGGAAGGAAAGTCTTTTCTTGCTTTATACCCATGCTCAGTGTTGATAGTACACAGTGCTGTATCACAGATATGCTTGGTTCATTTGAACTGAATCAAAACAATAACTTAGTCCTTTCCTTAGAAAAAATGAATGGCTCTCTCCCTCTCCATCAGGCATATAAAACCTTTGCTAACAGAGTGAACAATTTAAAGAAGAAACTGGATCAGCTTAAGTCCACCCTGCCTGACCCTGAAGAATCCCCAGTCCCTTCACCAAGCATGGATGCTCCCTCACCGACTGGTTCTGAGTCCCCTTTCCAGGGAATGGGAGGAGAGGAGTCCCAGTCACCAGCTGTGGTGAGTGAAAAATCAGCCACACCTGAACCTGCCACGGATAACCGGGATGTGGAAGACATGGAACTCTCAGATGTGGAGGATGATACATCAAAAATCATTGGTATGTCCATATGGGATAAGCAAACACTTGCATTCATTTTGCTTTTAGTATTCAAAAGGGATAAATACTGGTTCTTCTTTACTACCATATTTGGGCTTAGAAAAAGGGAAAATAAGTTTGGTGTTTCATGGTAGATTACCCAAAGACAGCCTCCACAAGTACCTTCATCCTTTACAAATGGGAAAGGAAGGCTACTAACTAGAGCTGACTTCCTCATTCTCTTAAGAACTAACAGACTGACTATTTCCTGAATGCTCTTTCTGAACTGGCCTGAGCTGCTAGGACGACACTGCAGGGCATTTTTATGTTGTACTAGTTCCAGATACTTATTCTTACTATTAGGAGGCAGTCATATTTTATTATATCATATTATATTCCCAATGAAGTCTGAGTATAATTATTTTAAAATCTAAATTTAATTAGGAGGGTTTTAAAAAGTAAAAAGTGCTTGAGAAAATGGATGTAGAGGAATCAGAAAGGACTTTATTCACTCTTCCCTGCCTTCTTTTCCTACCTTCTCATTTCTTTCTTAGACCACCTGCAGTCTCCCTTCCAGTCTCATTGCTCAACTCAAACTTGCTCTCTCCCAAACTACCAATAATTTTTTAACTGCCAAATCTTACGGATTTTTCTCAGTCTTTATCCTGTTGAACACAGCTTTCCCATCTTAGATACTCTCTTCTCTGGGTTTTTAGGACACTGCTTTCTTTTGGTATTCCTCCTACATATATGAGTGTTCCTTCTCAGTCTTCTTCACCCGTTCATCCATGCTTGATCTGTATATCCAGCCCTACTATCTTTCCCAGGTTCTAGTCTCCCATCATCAGATGTCTCTCACACATCTTAAATTGAGTGTCCCAGAGATTCAACACATCTAAAACAAAACTCATATCTTTTCCTCCTCAGGCTTCCTCATTACTACCAAGAACACCAACATTCTTCCAGTCATCTTCGTTTACAATCTCAGTACTCTCCTTTCCTCCTCACTTTTAACTCACATAGCCAGTCAGTTGCCAGGTGTTGTCATTTCTCTCCCCACAATGTCTCTTATGTACATCCCCTCTCCACCCACATGACCGTCATCACATTTGCCAAAGCAGTTTTTCCAAAACGTCAGGAAACCAACCTCAAAATCTTCCAGTGGCTTTCCTCATTAAGTCCAGGATCAACCGTAAACCCCACTGTTTGCTCTTCATAAACCAGCCCCATCCTAGTTCTTCCTGCTTTGTTAACAACCATTGTGGCTTGCAAATGTCACAGCTCAGCCATCCTTTCTGCCTTTACTTTTGGAGTCTCTGATTTTCTTCCAGATTCATTTCAAGGACTACTTTTTCCATGGCCAATTTCCTGGAACTTCCCAGCTCTAGTGTTTTTCTGCCCAAGGCTACTTTATATCTGATTCATATTTGTAATTTAGTATTTATCTCTGTGCAGACTATCTTCTTTATTAGAATATAATCTTGAGGTCTGGACTTTTTGTCTTTAACCCTAACACTTCAAAGAGCACGTGGTACTTTTGTACTTAATAAATTCTCTTCAATCAGAGAAGGATATAGTTTAATTAGAGAAGGTTCTGTGAAAGGTGAAATTCTATGAAATTTTTGTCTAGCTTTTGAAATGATAGAACAACATTTTAAGGAATTAAGGGGGAAAAACTCATGTGACAATTTTTCTCTGTAGCATTTGTAAATTTCAGTCACAGATTTAATTGTAAATCAGTGAAGAAACATAGTACACCTTTATCCAAAGCAAAACATGACCTTCAACAGGATGCTTCATTGCCCTTTTCTTTTTTAAACAGTGGAGGACAGGAAGGAAAAACCTGTTGAGAAGCCAGCTATAACAACGTCTGTGCCCACTAAACTAACAGAAAGTGTTCCAAAGGCAGCACCGTGCACCACAGCTTCTGTGGCTGTGACATCAACTCCGCCAACACCGAAACCCATGAGCACATCAGTTCTGCCCCCTTCCCCTGCCCTGGCTTTGCCAAATCTAGCCAATGTGGATCTGGCAAAGATCAGTTCCATCCTTAGCAGTCTAACATCCGTCATGAAGAATACAGGTAAGTGCCAGTGAAGAGGGTGGGGGAAAATCATTCTCAATTATTAAATTAGGTGAACATTTTAAAAATGTAATTAATAGAAAAAGGAGACTGCTTACCTAGTCTTTTTTAGAAGGGAAAAATATTTTTTAGCAATAAACTTTCTAGTAGCAAAACACTTCCCATCTTGTGAGCAACCTCTCTCCTTCTTTTTAGTTGATACAGTTAAATGGCAGCATTTACTGAGCATGCAATCCTTATGGATCCCTGTAGTGTGGGCCCAGTATATCCACAGGGAAAGGTCCAGTGACTCTACTCTTCCCACTCAAAATTTAATGGGGTGAAATGAAGTTGCTTACACACGAATGGACAGATACTTCTAAGACAATATAACAAATAGAAATACTACATCATGAACTAAAGATAGAGGGCTGTGCAGATGCCAAGTAAGGAAGAAATACCATAAACCTTTTTTTTCTAGAAGCAGTCCTTTGCTTAAAGTGAGATGATTTCATTTGTGGATAGCCTCTAAAATGCTTGATTTAAACAGCAGAGGAGAACATATAAAGATTAGTTGAAGGAACCAGGGAGACATAATGCCTTTCCTAAGTATTTAAAAGGATGTTGAGTGAAAAGTTATCAAACTTCTTTTACTTGGCCCAGAAGGTAGAATTAGTGTTGTGTGGAAATTTCAAAGAAACTCTTTTAGACTCGAAGTTAAATGTCTAATTAGAGCTGTCCAAAAGTGGAATAGGCTGTTCTTGTGGTTCCCTTAGAGCCTAGATTAGCAGATGTTTGAGATGCTATATGGGTATTGAATTAATTACCTCTCTAATTACCTAGGACCATTTCATGAATCCAGATACTGTTATTCAAGTCATGTCTAGTTACACTTTGATCTTTCTCCACCAGGGGTCAGTCCTGCATCAAGACCATCTCCAGGCACTCCTACGAGCCCCACCCACCTCTCAGGCAACATGAAAGCGCCTATTGCTGCTACCACAACATCTCACAATCCTCTGGCCAACATCCTCTCAAAGGTGGAAATCACCCCAGAGAGCATCCTCTCTGCTCTTTCCAAAACCCAGACACAGGCAGCCCCTGCACTGCAAGGTAACACAGCGGGCTTCCAAAGGACTTAGATTTGCATACATACATTTCTGGTCAGTGTGGATTCAAAGAATACAAATTAAGTCTAATGATTTTTTTCCCTAGAATCTGTAATTTCATCCATGTAATCCATGGCATCTGGTGACACAGTGATTAGAACTCTGGGTCTGAGTCAGGAGGACCTGAGTTCAAATGCAGCCTCAGATCACTGTTAGTTTTGGGACCCTGGACAAGTCTCTTAATTTGTTTGCCTCAATTTCCTAAACTGTAAACGGGGGCCTACCAGCAGGATTGGTGTGAGATGTAAAGTAAATATAAAGTAAAAGATACTTGGCATAGTGCCTGCCACATAGTAGGTTCTTGTTAAGCATATAAATGTTTATTCCTTTACCCCCATGTAAGGAATTCCCAATGAAGAAATTCCATCCGAGGATACAAATCTACATCTGTTCTGCAGTTTATCATCTTAGAGAGTGACATAGGGGTCACTGAAAAGTTAAGTGACTTGTCCAGGGTCAAAAGGCCCAGTGTCAGAAGCAGGACTTGAGCTTTGCTCTGACTACCATTCCATTATGGATCTTGGTAGTAGCTGAAGTCAAACATAACCCAAAAGATTAATCTTCTAGTAATGGATCATATACATGTAGAACCCCACTCTTACAAATTTGAACATGGAAACTTCATTGTATCCTTATTTTGTGTAAATGGAAATATCACACAGTACAAAGCTACATGCTGTTGATCAGATGAGGTAGAGCACTTGTTGGATTCTGTCACTTTCTTTTTGTGCTCCTTTCCATATCTCTCCAGCTTTGTGGGTTCTCTGTGTCTTGTTTCAATACTGCAGTGGTTCCTGCATATCACTGATGTGGATTTTCCTTTCCCCAAACCCTCTTATATTTGTGGGATGTCTCCACAGGACAGCTTGCTGAAGGACCTCCTCTGGGGAGCTGCCATTTTGTAGATACCAGTGTAGCATTTGGTCTTTCTTATCACTGTGCGACTGCTCTGCCTCCATTGTGTTTATTTGCTTCCAGTTTTATATCAAAAACATTAATATTGGTGTGGCTCTGTTTCTCTAAAATTATATTAATTTGGTAATTGGACAAAGCTTTCACATTTTGTGTAGAAACAGTTAAATTAAGGTGTGTAGATGGTTTGATTAAAATGTATAATTCTTATCATCATTGCTCCCCTTTCTACCACACTACGATCACTGCAGAAATAGAAAGAAATGACACTGGACTGAAGACTATTTTGTATTTTTTTTTTACTTTGTGGCTTGGGTCAGCCTACTGTTGCTAGCCCTTCCTTGCTTAGCTAGGCTGGTCTTCAGACAGCAAGTGCATTCTTTGCCCAGAGCTGACTCACAGGCTTTTTACAACTTGGTTGAACTTATCAGAGCTTGAGTTCTTGCATAGCTTTTGAGCACCCATGTCCCAATGAGGAGAAGAACTTTTAGGGAAGGGTCTTCAGTTCTTTGCTAATAAGCACTCCTCAAAAGAATGAATAGCACAGCCTTTGGTAAAAAAAAAAAAAAAACCTTTCACATTAGAATATTTTATATTGCATTGTAATATATTCATAGGACAGCATCAAAAACCAGAGTATTTTCTTCCTTATCCTGATTGCTGCATGGTCAAGAACTAGTGGGGGTTTGGTTATATCAGATTTGACTTTTAACAAAATTCATTATGACCGTGTCACTGTTGAAATGGGCCTTCTGCCTGGGTGTAGAGGCAGCTCCTGTTAAGCAGGGTCATTCCCAAACGGTCAAGATCACAAGTCATTCTTCTAGAATTAAAGACAGTGTTACCTCATGTCATAGTACTCATTTCAGTTATGATTTGGACATGAATTCCCCTTTACTTCTTTTCTTATCTCCATCTACAAGTCCTGAATACAGCTATATTTTTTGTATATGGCAAATAAATAGTATTAAAGTCCTTTATTTTTTTCCTAATCCTAAGTGTTATGAAATAGCACATTTAAAGGCGATTATCACTTAGATCAGGCAGTGGCACAATAATAGATCCCCAGGCCTGGAGTCAGGAAGCCCTGAGTTCAAATCCAACCTCAAACACTTAATAACTGTTACACTCTGGGCAAATCATGTAATGGTTTGCCTTAGTTTCCTCAATCTGTCAAGTGAACTGGGGAAGAAAGTGGCAAACCACTCCAGTATCTTTGCCAAGAAAAATCCCAGGTGGGATCACAAAGAGCCAGATGTGACTGAAAGGCATCAACAACAACAACAGTGATTGACAGTAAATCACTGTGGACGTGTCCCTCGGGTTTTGTACCATCATGCAAATACAGAAGAGACATTCTTAAATGCTTCTTTGCTGATAACATTAGCAGTAGGTAACTTTTCAAGGAATAAAAGTAAAAATAAAATCTCTCCTTTCACTTTCTAACAAGAAAATTAATTTTGTCGGTTTTTGTAGAGTTGTTTCTAGACAAAAGCAAATAAATCTGAGAATACTTAGATCTCAAGGTACAGTGATACCATGCTCATCTTAAACTTTTACTGACAGTTATCTACTGCATTCTCTTCTGGCATTGACAGAAGTATAAGACTGAGGTTACTTTAGTAATGATGAAAGTTAATTGTATTCTTCTGGAAATGAAGTATGACTTGTGAGAAATTCATCTCATCCTGTTTTAATACCATTGTTGAAAAATAGCTTATCAAAGTTAGATTGTGGAAATACATTTTTGACATTCATGTTTGAGTTTCTTGAATTTTTTCATAAATATGCTTTTTATTACTATAGAAAAATTGTTCAAAAGTGGATTATGGTTACTAGAAATGTTTTAAGGTGAGTGTAACCAAGACAGTCTCCATACATTAATCCTTTATGGAACTTTAAGTTTATAAATTGGTTATAAATTTTCAGAAATATCATCAAATAAATGTGAATTCATTGAAGTATTATTTCCTCTTCAACATTCTACTAAGGAATTGTTTCCTAAATTCATGTATTTGATGCCAAAAGATGCTAGCCATTTTTTTTAATTCCATAAAGATATTTAAAGTTCTGTTAAGAATTTATTCGAACACTAAGGCTATGTTAAAAACTCAGGTTTCTTCAGTACTTTTTGCTATCACTAATTGAGGGTTTTTCTTCACAATGTTTACAGGAGCAGTTCTTTTCGATGGGGAAACAACTCCTTCCTGGAGCCCTCTTAGACATTGTGGAAAACTTGATTTCTCAGCAAGTGGGGCAGACCTGTGCCACTTGCCCAGGGTCACAAAAAACATTTTTTTTCCTTTGTAGGAATCAGTGCCTGTGTTAGTCTGGGAAAGAGACAGGCAGAGAGGAAGAGAGAGAGAGAGGTGTTCTTTTTTTGTTTCAGTTTTCAGAGATAAACAGGTGTGATAATCTGAAGCTTGGCAGTAGGAAGGCCTTTCTGACTACTGATGCTGCCACCCTGTGCTAGAAATAGCTGGTGAATGAAATGATTGTTCTTTCATATTTTAAAAACTTTAGTATTTTTAGTTACATTGAACCATTGGGCACTTTTTAACCAAATTTGCTTTACTCCTTGTAAAGCCTTGTGTTTAGTTTTTTTTCCCCCCAGATGTCTTACTATTGTGCCATCAGAGTGGATGGGAGTGACTGATTAGCCTCCATGATTTTTGTTGGGTTTGGGAGAGATTCTTTGTTGTTTCTCAGATGTCCAATCTTTTTTTTTTCCCCTAGGCCTGTCATCCTTACTTCAGAGTGTTACTGGGAACCCAGTTGCTTCAAGTGAAGCTGCATCCCAGAGCACTTCATCTTCCCCAGCCAACACCAGCATCTCCAGCATGAAAGGGAGGAGTCTGCCCTCTAATACACAATCCTTTATCCCTAAAAGCTTTAGCTATTCTCCTAACTCTTCAACTTCTGAGGTTTCTTCAACTTCAGTTAGCAAGGTCCCTTTAGGACACAACCCAGGGCTCCCAACCTCAAGTTTTAAGCCGCCATCCAATTCCCTGGGATTTTCTGCTTCCCACAGTGCAAATCCTATTCCATCCACTGAACCTGCTATGGGCCAGTCCTCTGAAATCTCTAAGCCAAAGCTAGAGTCAGAGCCCACCTCCCCAAGCCTGGAGATGAAGATCCATAACTTTTTGAAAGGTAACCCTGGCTTCAGTGGGTTAAACTTGAACATCCCAATCCTCAGCAGCTTGGGGGCTAGTATTCCAGCTGAGAGCCATCCATCTGACTTTCAGCGAGGCCCAACAAGTACTTCCATGGACAACATTGATGGAACTCCTGTCCGGGATGAGCGGAGTGGAACTCCTACCCAGGATGAGATGATGGACAAGCCTACGTCCAGTAATGTGGATACTATGTCCCTGCTGTCCAAAATCATTAGTCCTGGCTCTTCCACACCCAGCAGTACAAGGTCACCACCCCCAGGGAGAGATGATAGCTATTCCCAAGAGCTATCTAACTCCGTATCTTCTTATCGGCCTTTTGGCCTAGGCAGCGAATCCCCCTACAAGCAAACTTCTGATGGAATGGAGAGGCCATCCTCCCTCATGGATTCACCACAGGAAAAGTTCTACCCAGATACCTCTTTCCAGGAGGATGAGGATTACAGAGATTTTGAATACTCAGGCCCCCCTCCATCAGCCATGATGAATCTAGAGAAGAAGCCAGCTAAGTCTATCCTAAAAGCAAGCAAGCTTTCTGACACTGAGTACCAGCCCATCCTGTCCAGCTACAGCCACAGGAGCCAGGAATTTGGTGTGAAAACTGCCTTCCCTCCAGCAATGAGGGCTCTACTGGACCCAAGTGAGAGCTGTGACCGTCTCTCTTCTCCTGGCCTCTATAGTGCCTATAACCTAAGAGGGAATGAGTCTGGGTCAGAGCGGTCACCATCACCGAGTAAGAATGATTCCTTTTTCTCTCCTGACTCCAACCACAGTAGCCTTTCTCAGTCTACCACTGCACATCTCGGCTTACCCCAGAAGCAGTACCCAGACTCTCCTCACTCCATCCCACACCGCTCCCTTTTCTCTCCGCAGAGCACCCTTGCCACTCCCACAGGCCGGCCACCCACTTCAGGTGTGGAAAAAGTCCTGGCCTCCACCATTTCTACCACTTCAACAATTGAGTTTAAGAATATGCTCAAAAATGCCTCACGCAAGCCCTCTGATGATAAGCATTTTGGCCAGGCCCCCAGCAAGGGTAGCACGAGTGATGGGGTCAGCCTCGCCAGCCTGGTCCAGCCCAGCTTGAGTTCCAGTGACCAGCAGCAGCCAGAGGAGCACTACCGAATTGAAACCCGCGTCTCCTCTTCCTGCCTAGACTTACCTGACAGTACCGAGGAGAAAGGGGCCCCCATAGAAACCTTGGGTTACCATAATGCCTCCAACAGGAGGATGTCAGGGGAGCCTATCCAGACAGTAGAGTCTATCCGGGTGCTGGGGAAAGGGAATAGAGGACATGGGCGTGAGCCCTCGAGGGTGGGTTGGTTTGAGCTGAGCCCCTCAGGCAGCTCCTTTGACAATGGTCCCTCCAGTGCCTCAGAGCTGGCCCCCCTCGGGGGTGGGAGTGGAGGGGGGCTTTCTGGCTTCAAAGCAGCGGCATACAAGGAGCGGGCACCCTCATTTCAGGAAAGCGTCAGCTTTCGCTCCAGCAACTTCAACTCTACTTTTGAACACCATCTCCCCCCATCCCCCTTGGAGCATGGGGCACCCTTCCAGAGAGAGCCTATGGGGCCATCATCTGCCCCACCTCCCTCTAAGGAGCATGGTGGGCTTTTCTCTCGGGATACTCCCAGCCACCTGGCCTCTGTGGATCTTTCGAACCCCTTCACAAAGGAAGCAGCCCTAGCCCATGGTGCCCCACCCCCTCCTCCTGGGGATCATAGTGGGGTTCCCTTCTCTACTCCACCTCCTCCTCCACCTCCTGGGGAGCACAGCAGCAGTGGTGGCAGTGGCGTCCCTTTTTCTAACCCTCCCCCCCCTCCTCCCCCTGTTGATCACTCAGGGGTGGTCTCTTTCCAAGCCCCACCCCTGGCAGAGCACAGTGGTGTGCCGGGGCCTGTCGCAGTGTTCTCCAAGGAGCATAGCTCCCTCCTCCAAGGGAATCTGGCTGAGCATTTTGGAGTGCTCCCAGGACCCCGGGACCCCACACAGAGGGACCTCAACGGCCCTGGCCTCAGCCGTGTTCGTGAGGGCCTAAGCCTGCCCACACATTCTCGGGAGCACCTAGGCCCAACCCACGGAGGAGGTGGGGGGGGCAGCAGCAGCAGTGGCCCTGCCTTGGGTGCCCCACACAGAGACGCCGTCAGCCGGAGTGGAATGATCTTACGGAACCCCCGGCCAGACTTTCGGCCTAGGGAATCTTTTCTCAACAGAGACCCATTTCACAGCTTAAAGAGGCCCAGGCCACCTTTTGCTAGGGGCCCTCCGTTCTTTACACCAAAACGCCCATTCTTCCCTCCCAGGTACTGATGGAGACCAAGGGAAAGCATTTTGAACACTCTAGAAAGCATTGGAAGTAGGTTTTTTTTGTTGTTGGTTTTTTTTTTTTTTTTGGTTTTTTTTTTTGGGTTTGTGCTTTTGTTTTTTGTTTTTTTTTTCTTTTCCCTAATGTCTTGTTTTTTTCTCCCCTTTTTTATTATTGTGATAAAGGGCCCCCCCATGTCACCTTCCTAAATTAAAAGAGATCTCTGCTTGCACCTCCCAACTCTATTAGACTTTCTATCTTTTCTTACCAACCTCTCACCCTCATTTATTTTTGTGGTGTGTGTGTGTGTGGATAGATGCACACTCATATACACATACAAAACATTCAGTTTGGTTGTGGGTCATGGGGCAGTAGAAGAAAAGGAAAACAAAATCTGTTCTAACCCCATTTTCTGAAGACTATTGCCATTTAAATAAAACTTCCAATAGTACAGATAATGACATATGTACAATATTGGGGTATTTGGGGCTGGACTTATCATGTGGCCAGCTGATGGATTCTGCCCTTTCCTTCTTCCCCTCACTCTATAAATGTCACTGCTATCTAGAAGCAGCTTAGCTGTCTTCACTGGCCGTGTGTCCTGCTCAGTGGAGAGGAACAGCTTGGGAAGAAAGGAAGTTTTGGTTTTTACAGCTTTTTTTTTTTTTAAAGACTCATTAAAGTTTCTGAGCACATATGTATCATTGCTCTTCACCTTTTCTCTCCTTTAGTTTAATTTAAAAATTCAGATATCCTTTCTCAGTAGTTTTATAGGTAATCTTTGGGACAGAATGAGCACCAATTTTTTTGCAACCTAAAATTCTTGTTTCTGGGAATGCTAGAGAAAGGTGATTTCTAACTGGGTAAAAATAGAGATTGATGATAGATTATATATGAAGTGGGAAGTAGAGCACTTTGGTGTTACATGTTTCTGTTCTTCATAAACATGTTTAGGGACAGGATCAGGATCATATGTGACTGATTCATATATTTGCACTTAAGATCTTTGCCTCTACTTCTTTATCTTTGTCTTTACCATTTTCTTTTATCTCTGCTCTTGGTTTGACCAAAATGAAAATCACTACAGCTGAGATCGTTATAATGTAAACAAATACTCCTGAAATTTTTTGGGTTTTGTTCTTAAAGCTGCCTCCCTAGACATTTCTGTACTCAGAATTTAGAGTCTCCTGGAGTTATTGTTTCTGGTATCTAGAAAATAATTTTTCCTCTGGGCTATGTCAGCAATTTATGGCAATGATTAGGAAAGGGGGAAAAATTTTTGCATCCCACAAGTTTCTAAATAAATTTCTATAGCATTTCTAAAATTCTGTATCTACTTGGGATGTATTGTTTCTTACCCCTTAAGAGGAATGTGGATACAGGAGGGCCTAATGGATCTTAATTTCTAGGGTTCACGTACAGCAAGCTATCACTAATAAAGCTGAAGCCTCAGTCTCCAGGCAGGAAGAAAAGGTCTTTTATCCCTGGTATTAAAGGAATCTAATTGCTCTAAGAGCTTGGGGGAGAAAAGGGGTGAAAATATTATTTGTTTCTACTCTTGCATTTAGCATCCTAGGGAAGTAGCCCTTACTTTGCTGCTATATCTTTTGTCTTTGTGATTTAGTGTCTCTCCCTGTTCTTCTTTTCCCTCCTCAGCCTCCAAAATATTATGCCCAGTGTGGAAATATTCTTTTGAGAATCTCCATCGGGATAATTGAAATAATAGTATCTGCTTAGGTTTTCATTAGACCCATCAGGTTCCTTATACTTTCTTCCCAGGCCAGGAAAAAAACAATGGAATAAGAAAAGTGTTGAGTACTGAACAATCCAGGGTGGGTGGATTGGAGGGGGGGTGTTTCAGGGGGTGGTGAACAGTAGAGAGATTTATACAAGATATGGTTTTGTCTGTTAGAACAAGCTTATTTTGGTATTAAAGAAAGGAAACCATGTTTAAGCCTTTTGGAGTGTTTGATGTAACTTATTCCACATTATTTATTTGAGCTTAGAAGTTCATGTCTTGTGCAGTTAGGGTGCTAAAACCATCCATCTATCTAATGTGTGTCTGGTCTTTAGCCCATCTCTTCTCCCTTTTTCTGATTTTCCAAGGTCTAGAGCTCCCCACATTCATGCACAGTCGTGTGGGAATGGCTGGATTAGTAAGCAAAGAAGCAGTTCAGTAACATTGAGCCCTACAATGTTGGGGGGGCATAGAAAGGAAGTTGGGGTTTTCGATTTTTGATACTGAAATAGACTTTGGTGGCGGGGGGGATGTGTGGAGAGAAAGGATTATGTTTCCCTTTGGAATATAAGAATGTGAATTATTCCTGCTGCTCTTTGCTTAAACTATAAGTAGTGTTTACTTGAAAAAGCTCTCTCTCACCGTTTGATTTCATCAGAAGATGGCCTGAAAGGTGCCCAAAAAATAGACTCCTGAATGTTTGGGGGGGGGGTGTCATTAAAGCATGATGATTAATGCCTTGAAAGGAAGACTTTGTTGTACAGTTTAAAAGACAGACTTTTGGTGGCTTTTTTTTTTTTAGGCCAGAAAATGTTTGTGTTTAGGGATGAAAGTGGGAGTTAGTATTTAACTCTCAGCTGTTACCTTCAAGGAAAACTATCTACCACAGTAAGAGAAGATACCAGTGTATATATGTATGTTATAACAAGAAAAGAAAAAAGACATTTCTGGTATACATAACATGAACTGAGAGTTTTAGTCTTTCTGTGTCTGTGATTTAAGCCTCTTTGACCATGCTGACTTTTGTATCTTATCGTCAGTTTAAAAAAAATAACAATAAACAAAATATTTTTAAAGAAAACACAACATCGTGTGTCTTAACACAGACATGATTCGTATGAAAACCAAAAAAAAAAGGCATTGCTGAAATCCTTACTGCTCACTGTGAAATCACAGACAGAGAACTTGGGGGGGGGTGGCAGAGAGTGAGATTACACCAGCCTCACTTTAAACTTTGTGAATAGAATCAGATGTAGAAGTCCTAAACATTGGCAAGAGTTTGGTGTTTTTGTCACTGCAGACCTGCTTATTTGTGGCCCATTTCTCCTTGTCCTAGTCTCATGCCTCTTAGACCGCCCTCCAAGTGAGGACTGCAGTGTGGAGGTGAATGTATGGGGAGGCAAAAAGGCGTCTAGATAATGTGAATACACTTTACTTCCTAATTACAAAAGACTTGGTCCTATTCTGAAGTTGCTGGTTTATGCAGAATTAAGCTGCAGCTGTTATTGTTTTGAAAACGCTGTAAATGACTGCTTTACTTTTTTTTCCTTTTTTCGGGGGGTGGGTAGGGATGGGAGTGGGGTGCCTGTTAAGCTTAAAAATAGATATGTTGGATTGATAGTCTCACGTGTTCAGTATGGAAAACAAAAGTACCTGCATTTAAAGGTAACAACAATGAAACTGCAGATCCTTTGAAATGTGTATTGATAACATTTAATAAAATAACTAGTTCTAAAGGTTTGACATTCTTCTTTGAGATTCTGGGCCCTGAGCAAGCCCTCAGGTTTCCCCTAGTGAGTGCAAGCAGGAGACTGGAGAGCAGCTGACCTTATCCAATAGCTGGCTTGTGGTCAAAATCTTACTTTTTTTCCAGCAGACATCATATGACTCCCAGGACCAATGGTGAAGTCAGCAGCAAGAAATCAGAAGAAGGAAGCCTGGATATGTCTCTGAAGACAGGGTTGCATTTCCTTTTGCTTTAGAGATGTGTTTATTGTGCACACTTGTGGGCCTACACAAGAGGTGTTGTAGACCAGTGGTGTCAGACTCAAACAGAAACAGGTCCTGACCACATACATACTTTAAAAAACACAAATTAGCATTATCTGTGTTGTATTTTTATTTATTTTCTTAAACATTTCCCAATTACATTTTAATCTGGTTTAGGCTGTACTCTGGAGTTTTGTGGTCTGAGTTTGACACCTCTGTTGTAAATTACACTGTCTCCTTCTTCCCTTTCCCCACCACACACATCCCTTTCCTCTAGGCCTTTCCTCTATTTTTCAATTCCGTTAGAGTATCATTTTTGTTTTCCGGTTTAATAAAGAATGCTCTCCTCTGTAGTGTTGTTTACTTATCAAAGGGGGCCTTTGTACATTTTTTGCTCATCATCTCTCTTTGCCTTCCCATTCCCTCCTGGGACTTTGCTTTGCCTTGATAGAAGAGTAATAGTTCTGTGGTGGAAAGGAAGCTTAGAAGAAAAGTAGATAAGGACATTTTCTACATCTTATTCTTACAATTGACTTAGAGGAAAAGGTAATAGATGTAGAAGGTTAAAGGTGGTTCTCAGAGGAGGATTCTTAATGGGAGGCTTAGATATGGGATGTCTAGGTGGTATATGATACCTAAACTCTGAAAAACTACAATTTGCAACCAGAGAGCTATTTGGACATGCAACCAGTAACTTCATGAAAGGAGGCTGTGGAAACCTTTTGACCAGCACACCCCCACACATTTCTTGTTGCTTCCTTGCCAAGTGGTCTTTGTCATTTAGAATCTTCAACTTTCCCCCTCCTCAACCTCAATTAGGGCACTGGCTGGGGCAGGTTACAAACTCCCCTTGGTTCCTGAAGTCCCTATATGTGTCACTGAACACTTCAAAAGTGGCAGTATCCTCAAATCATCCCAAGTATCCCCTCAAGTTTTTTCCTTCCAAGTTCTGTTCGTCTTTCTCACTTTCAGAAAAGGAAATTCTGTTCACTGCCGTTCTAAGTTTTTCTGTTATATCAACACTTCCCCTCAGCACTAAAAAAAAAAATTGCTCAAGTCCAATAACCTGTAAATTGTTACAATCACATTCTAGAAGGTCTTAAACAAACTTTGGTATTGGGGCGTTTCTCATACTTTCTAATGAGTAACTGCATAGACAAGCCCAGTCAGCTGCTATTGTTCACAATAGCTGAGTAATAACTCATTGGGGCTGCATAGACAAGGCTATGAGAGTGACACTCATTACTAAGTTATGGGCAGTCAAATAAACAGCCCGAGTTCTTTTTCCCCCTCACCCCTGAGGAGAACTCTTTAAGAAAGCAAATAGGGGAAGGATAAAATGAATGCTCTCCTTCCTTTGCCACTCTTACCCCACTCTACCTCCCCAAGGAGATCAGAAGAATCAAATATATTTGAGATGTGGTTATTTAGGCTAGAAAATAAAATCTTGCCTACAAACAGGCATTTCTGATCATTGCCACACAGCATTGTGCTAATCCCCTCTTGTCCAGTTTCCTGCCATCTTTTACCAGTTAGACAAAAGTTGATAGAATGGGTGGAGGAAGTAGCAGTTCCTGGTGGTGGGAGCAAGTTAAACAAAACAAAATGTTTTTCTGTTTGACTCCAGAGAATAGTGGCTAAACCAGTCTACCCTAGAACTGTTGTACTTCATATTAAAAAGCCTCTCCTGGGACCTGCCACATTATTTTTTAAAACATTCTTCCTCTTTTGACAAACTCAGTTTTCCCTTAATGGACTGGAACAAAGGCTGGGTTCCCCCTTTTTCATCATATTAAGAACAGACAGAAAAGTAGAAAACCAAGTTCTCCCTTTCCTATGATTCTAATGTTTAAGGGCTGTCAGCTCTTTGTGATTCTGGGACTAGGATTGGTGGCATGCCCATAAGGTAAATATAAAGCAGCTTATCTAGAGGAGCGGGGTGGCTAGGGACCCTTTTAGATTCAAAACCTATTAATTCCAGTTAAGTATACTCTCCTGGCCCCTTTTGTCCACCTTCAGATGGGAAACTTTCTTTGTATGCCCTTCACACCATCTCTTGACAATCATGTCATTTCCTTCTTTATCTTTGGTTCATTCCACTTAATAGCCTTGCTTCTGTTAAAGTCTTAGGACACTGAAGGAGATACCCTGATAGAGGAAATTAGTATTTTCTCATGACTGGTGGTCAAATATATCCACTCACCTGCCCTCTGGAAAAGAAAAAAAAAAAACATCCCTTAAACCTCTAGAAAAATAGGTGAATTTTTTTTTCCTACTAAAGGGTCTCTAGGAAAACTGATTTAGCCCCTTTGTTCACCCCTTTTGCCTTCAATTCCTATTGACAAAGTTCTTTGAGGGATTTAATCTCTATTACTTCTATTATACTTTTAGCCACATTTTCCCCTTCATCTTATGAAGAAATTGATGTCAGTAGTGTAACAAATGTCTTCTTGATGAATTGCTTGCTTCATTAAGAGCTATGCTCAATTTGAGCATATATGCTGGTGGAAACTAGATGCAGATCATTTTTCTTGGTAAAAGATTTTATGCCCTCTTTTCTCCTGTACCTGGAAAATGAGTTATGTACTCAATTTTCAGATGGGAGGGTTCTGGCTAATGGTTTTGGCAATAGAATAATGCCTCTTCACTCTTGAATATGGGAACAAGCTAGTGATCTGAAAATAAAACTACTAGGGATTTTCTGTCTGTGACCTCGATTCACCATGCTGTTCTTTTTTCCTATCCTTAGTCTAATAGAGGAGCATTTGTGAGACATCTCTTGGTTTTTCTATCTAGTGTCTAACCTACTCTGGTTTTGGGCCTCTGGCCTTCAGTAAAGGTTCTCAGGAAGGAAAAGGAACCCTATTTGACCTATTTTCTCCAGTGTCAACAAATGACACTAAAGAACAGAGATGTTGCATGACAGGACGAATGAAGAAAGCTCATCTCTGAAGGTAGATAGATCCCAGCCAGACTAACGGGGTTAAATTTCCTGGGGCTGAGGCTGGTCTCAGTCACTAGTCAGGGGCTGTGGAATTAGATGATTCAGGGCTTAGTCGGTTTGGTAGAGATGGAATTGACCTGAGAGAATCTCCAGCTGCTTGTGGCTCAAAGCTCTGTGAGAAGCAATTGTAATGTTTCAATTCAGCTATTTTTACTGTTTGCTATATGCAGGGCACTGTGCCAATCTCAAGGAATACAAAACAATTTCCTTACCCTCAAGGAGCCTACAATATAATCGATACAACTTGCATGCAAATAAATACAAAGTAATTACAAGAGGAAGATAGTGCTAATATCAGGAAAGGCCAAGTGCTAGAGGGAAGCACCAGAGTTAAGCTTTGAAGGACACTAGGTATTCTATGACTTTGGTTTAAAGATAGGAGTGACATAATAGACATGGAAAGCCACTTATACAATGTCATAGGCAGAGTAGGTGAAATATTGGGGGTGGTTGGAGCAGCTAGTCCAACAGTTTGGAATAGCTTGCATAAAGACAAGTAATACAAAATAATATTGGGGAAAAAATATGAGGGAGCCAAATGGTTGAGAACTTCAAATGACAGGCTGAAGATTTTCTATTTTATGCTGGAGACATTAGGGTGATGGCTTTTGAGATGGCTGATGTGTTGTAGGACGATCAGCTTGGCAGCAAAGTAGAGGACAGATTGGAAAGGAATGGAAGCAAGGAGATGAAAGCGGTTATTGCATCACATTTCCAGGTGAAATGTGAAGATTGTGGCCTTTTGAGTCCACAGATAGGTAAAGAAGTTGACCCCAAAGAAGATAGGAGAAGGCACCTCAATAGTGTTGTGCAATGTAGACTTTTTTTAATATATTGATTAGTTTTGCTAAATCTCCCCCACCCTCTTCCCTCATGTTTTTAGTTATAAGGGATTGCTCTCTGGGAAACGGTGAGTGGAGAGAATACGATGGGAAACGTAGGTGATATAAAAACAAGTAATTAATAAAAATTGATTTAAAAAAAAATAAGGTACAGAAGAAAGTTATTTGGAAGTAGAATCAACAAGATTTGGTAACTGGTGAGCCAATAGAAATTGTCAATGTAGACAGCTTGGGTCTCCATTGTTATCTTCCAGTGTATCATGTTTATCCACACACCCTTTCCCATTTTCCCCACTGGCTGAAATAGAGGTGAGGACTTCTGCCTCGTATGAATTATTTTAACCCTGTTGTGTTTGATCTGCCTGCACACACTCGTGTAACCCTTCCCACAATGTTTCTTTTTCTCCATTTCAGGCTGTCCGGCAGGTCAGAAGACAGAGCCAAGATCTGGGGTCCTGGATCTGTGACTCAGGCCAAAGACTCAAACCCTTCCCTCCCTGTCCCTCAGGAAGCTGTGACCTCTGCATCGGCACAGAATAAATAACCTCTGAATGAAAACTCCTTGCGCAACCCACGGTCCGTCATCATCCTCTTTCATATCATTCCTCCCTCAAACGACCCTTCACCTTCATTTTCATTGTGACCAACTCAATAAACAAATTTAGCCCTAGTCCACAGTGTCCAGATTTAGTGCGGGAAGGAAAGAACCGGAGATAAAGAAACCGCTTAGGGTTGGGAGTGGGGGAGGGGCCGAGAGCTGACGGCCAGATGGTGCTGTCCTTGGTGGGGGCAGCAGAGACAGCCAGCGAGGAAGATGCTTATGGTGCGGAGGGTCTTGAAGGGGCTGTCACGTGTTCATTTGCAAAGTTAAAGGGGGCTGAGCATACTTCTGGGCGCCTTCCCCAGGCGCCAGGTTGTCAGTGAGAGTCGGCCCCCGAAAGCTGCGCTTTGGATGCCTGAGAGATTCGGACCCAGGCTGAGTGCCGGGCCGTCCGGGCAGGCGGAACCCTTGGCCGCAGGTCCCTGTGCTGCCCCGGGGATGCCTTTTCAAGCGTTCCCAGAACGGTGGAGTGACGGCCTCCTTGGCCAATAGGCGAGGACGCTCTAGGACCGGAAGCCTGGTGGGAACGAAGGAGACCGTCAGGAGCTGTTTCCGGGAAAGGGTTGCGTGAGCCTCAGCTTGGGGGGGTCGTAAGCATGCGTGGGCCGTGGCGGACCCGCGGGATCTGGAGGGCTGCGAGCTGCGGGCTACACACGGTGCGTGCAGGGCCCACGCCGAGCCCGGGCGCAGGGTCCACACTCGGGGCTGGCCCCGCCCCCATGCCCCCCAAGCTCCTCAGCGTGGCGTCTCTGCTCTCCCCACAGGCCCCAGTGCCGGCCCTTCCCCACTGGCTTGCCGAGAGGGCCAGCCTCTTCGAGGAGCTGTGGGCCGCGCAGGCGGAGCGCGCGGCGGAGCGGGCCCGCAGGGAGCGCCGGCCGATCAGGGTCGTGGCTCCCGGTGGCCGGAGGGTGGACGGTGAGGCCTGGAGCACCACGCCCTACCAGGTAGCCCTTCAGGTCAGGTAGGTGCCTTTGCGGTGTCCCCGAGGTGTGTGGTGGTCCCCAGGGAGGGGGTCTTACAGGGTGCTGCCATTCACCACCCCAGCTCGGTCCTTCCTCCCAACCCCAAGAAGTAGCTGCTGCTGTTGTCCCCATCTTGGGGAAGCTGAGGCGGGCAGAGGGAAGTGACTTGCCCAGGGTCACACCTCGATAAGTGAGGCCAGAGTCAAACTCAGTCCATCCGCAGGACTGCATAGCTGCCCAGGTTTGGTTGTACCCGCTTGGCCCCTGGTCTCCAATCTTCCATCCTAAAATAAAGCCTTTCCCATTACAGTGGCCGTCCCTCTGTTCTCATCTCAGTCACAAGTTCCAGTCTGCCCGAGCTCAGTGTTCTAGGAGCTCAGCCCCTAGAACAGAGCAAGATATTTGTCCCCTTCTTCCTGTGGGCATCCTGACCCTGTCCTTTCCCTCCCTCCATCCCAGTTCTACCTTGGCAGATATTGCAGTCGCTGCCCGGGTAAATGGAGTCACCTATGACATGGATCGTCCTTTGGAGGGAGATGCTGACCTTGACTTCCTGACCTTTGATTCCTCTGAAGGGAAAGCGGTGAGTGACCCCCAGCAGCCAGGCTGGGCTGGAACTGAGCAGGAGAACCTACCAGCCGGATTCCCAAATCTAATCCTAGCACTTTAATTTGCTTCAGTTTCACCATGCATATAAGGGAATGGCCATGACCACATGGCCCACCCCCAACATCTGGTTCCATTAATATTAGTACTAGAGCTCTTCTACACCTCCTAGAGAGAATCTGAATTCCTAACCCACCCTCTCCAAATTTAGCTGAGTTGAGCTTTGTCTCTCAACAAGTACATGATCAAAGCCTTTCAAGCTTTTAAATTCCGATAGGTGATATCAATATAGCACTTAAAGTTTGCAGTGTGATTTACATGTATTCATTTAATCCTCACAACAGAATCTTCTTCCCTTAAATCCATTGCTTTTTCCATTTCCTTTAGTATTATTTACCTGTTTATGTTGGGCATTAAATAAAGGAAGTTACATAGACTTTATATAGTTTTCTATTTCACTTGATTTTTATAATCATCATGTTGAGTAGAGCTAGGTATTACAATGTCCCTTTTACATATGGAAAAATAAGACTCAGACTTGCGTAAGTCTTGCCCAAAATCTAGGTCTTCTGCTAGTATTCTGTCCAGCCCCCTCTCTCTCTCTCTCTCTCTCTCTCTCTCTCTCTCTCTCTCTCTCTCTCTCTCCCTCCCTCTCCCTCTCCCTCTCCCTCTCCCTCTCCCTCTCCCTCTCCCTCTCCCTCTCTCCCCAGCATCCAAATATACTGATAGAAAGGATAAATGGATAGCACACAACACTGGAAAGACATTAAACCAACATCACTACTTTGAGGAGTATCTGAAATGTAGCTTTAAATGTGTACTGGCCTTCTCTATCAACCATCAGAGTCTTAGATCTGGGAAGGAATTTAGAGGTTATGTAATCTAAGCCTCTCCTTTTACTGATGAGGAAACGAAGGCTCAGCATTCATGTGATTTACTTGAGGTCATACACGTAACAAGTGGCAGAGCCATTGTCTGAGCTCAGCTCTAACTCCAGTTCTCTTGAGTTTTTTTGTATACCATGACTATAGACTATATGTCTATCCTGTAGCCAGACTGCCTTCCACCTTCCCCCATCCCAGTTTGCTCATCCCATCCCTCAGTTTGCAGGTTGACTTTTATCTAATTCAAATAAAACCTGCTGTCACTGAGATATTTGGAGGGGTAAGGGAAGAAAGGCAGATTGAGCAAGAATTCTGTATTTTTGCTGCTGAAAAAGATAGAGCCCTACCTAAAGACCTTTCTAAGTATAAGAAGCAAGTTTAACATGGAGTTACCAAAAGCTAAATGGAGTTGTCCCCCTGATTAACATTTCACATAGGTAGGAATAGCTCATGCTGTGGATCAAAGAAGGAAACATTCATTTCTTTCCTTTCATTATATCTCTTTTCATTTATCCATGACTACTGGAGGAAGCAGAGTAGGTAGTAGAAATAGAACTAGACAGAGAGCCAGGAGATATGTGTTTGTAATGCCAAGCAGAGACAACTTTCAAGGTTCAGAATACCAGCATCATAACCCTCTAATTTATTTATTTACTCTTTGGAGGGCAATTGGGGTTAAGTGACTTGCCCTAGTTTTTGTGTTAAGTGTCTGAGGCCAGTTTTGAACTCAGGTCCTCCTGATTCCAAGGTAGGTGTTCTGTTCACTGTGCCCCATAACTCTCTATTTTATTCAGTGACAAGGCAAAACATTCACAGAACAGAGAAAATCAAAAATACCGAATTCACCAAGTGTAATTCAGTAATTTCCAAGCACTATTCCACCCCTGGGCAGTACATTCATTTAGTCAACCACAAAATCTCTCTTCTCAAATGAAGATTAGTTTCCAATCATAAACAAAGTACATTCATTTGTTCTATCACCGAGCACAAAAAAGTCAAAAGTTTCCCACCCCTGGATCACAACTGAATTACAATTATCATCAGCTAACTCCTAGCACCTTCAAAAGGGGAGGGGGGAAGCACAAAAGCCATCTACCCCTGAGCTACTACAAGGTTAAGATATCATCACAGCATTTGATAGCCAAAGAGAGGTCTTTTCTTCAACTTGACTGAGGCAAGTTCTCAGCAATCTCTGGTACTGGGGAGATAAAGCTTAACAAAGCCACAACATACATTTCCTGGGTCCTCTTCAATTCACTCTCTGCCTCAGAGACCCCAGAAAACATCAGCAAGACCCTCTTCCAGGATTTCTGTACACATACAACAAAGCTTCTGAACCAACAGCAAGGTTCCAGGACCTCTACAACAACATCACTGGCCTTCACCAGCAGACAAATCTGGCAGAACATCAAAACAGCATCACAGCCATGTCTTCTCAGTCCTTGGCATCGCTCAAAAGTCCTAGGCAGCTCCAACTGGCCCTCAGTGGTCCTTTCTCTCTGCCTCCACAATGCTGCTCCCAAAAGTTCTTCTGCCTCTCTCTAAATCAACGGCACCAGCTCCCCCCAGTTCAGCCCTCTCTCTTCACATCAACAATTCCATCCCACAAGTGGGATTCACAAGCTCTGGGTTTCAACACTCAGCCTGAAAACCAAGCCAATACAGGGGGATCTTTAAATTCTATTACTATTATAGTGTTCTAGTCCAGACTCTTCCATTAAGTAGCCGTTTGACTTTGGGCCTTCTCTGAGCCTCATCCTTACCTATAAAATTAAGGGGTTGAACTAGAAAATTTCTCCGGTCCTTTACAGCTCTGACCTTTTGTATATCTGCCATATTCCTGAAGTTAATCTCCTTCCACCCTCCTATAGCCCTTCTGCCAGGTTACCTGAGGTTAAAAGGGTGAAGAGCTAATCAAATACATAATGATAAAGGTCAGGAAGTTTGTAGGGAAATAATACTGATTACTCCTCTCTTTTGAATCCAGTTGTTCTGGCATTCCAGTGCCCATGTTCTAGGGGCAGCTGCTGAACATCTTCTGGGTGCCCTCCTCTTCCGTGGCCCCAGCACCTTTGGTGGATTCTACCATGACATATCCCTCGGAGGAAATCGGTGAGTGGAGAAGAGTTAGGGGAAGATGAGGGCAAAAGGAGTTGTTTGTTTTTTTTTTCCCCAGTGAAGCACTTTTTGGAGGTAGAGTAGTGTTCATTTTAGAGAATGCAGAGTGACTAGATTAAGATTAAGATTCTTTAGAATGGACCCTGTGGTCCTCTGCACTCTGTGCCACTTCCCCAGGCTTCCTGTTTTTTATTGAGAATGGAATTTGAGTGAAGAGTGTGTTTTATTTGCCGAGCATAGAATGAGGGCCAGGAATGGTGTTCTTTGCCCTAGTCCTCAGGTCTCGGATTTCCCTTCACTTCTTACAATTTATAATCTTCCTCTCCTTTCAGTTATCTGATCTAAAGTTACTTAAAGCCTTCCCTACTTAACCCCTTCCTGACCACATCCTCAGTGTTAATTGTCCTTAACTTTACTTAACTAGACTGTCTGTATTATGTCTTTCTCTCAGTTTCTTACTCTCCCACTATAGCCTCTATATTTGTCCCTCTGTCTTCTCCAAATGGGTCTTATCTCCCTTATTGGCTCTAAGAGATCATTTAGCAATAGCACCTATATCTCTTCTTCCTCCCACTGCCCATTTCAGGTTCTACACCCGTGGGAGAACTCCTTCTCATATGTAGATTAACCACTTCTTTTTCTAGGACAGTGCGGGGCTCAGAGCTTCCTATCCTAGAACAGACATGTCAGAAGATGGTGGCTGCTGCTCACCCTTTCCGGCGGCTGGAGGCCTCTCGGGAACAGCTTTGTCAGCTCTTTAAGGTCAGAAAGGGTCAGGGACTCTGGGAGCAAGCACAAGGGCAAGGGACAGTGGCACTCTCCCACATCACTTTGACCTGGGGAATGTCTTCTTCCTCTGAATAACATATCACCTCTGACTTCCTCTCACCCAGGATAACCCTTTTAAGCTTCAGCTGATTGAAGATAAAGTAAAGGAGCCAACTGCTACAGTATATGGGTAAGAAGAACAGCAATGGAGACCAGGGGTAGTTAAAAATTCATTCTTTTTATTAGAAGAAAAATCCACTTCTGCCACAATAAGACAGCAAAGTAGGTCCAGTGGCTCGTTTTGTCTCAGTCACCAGGCAGCCTTTCCTCAGTGCCTGAAAGCTGTGCAAAGAAGAAAGCTAGAGGCTCAGGAATATGGGGTGCTGATCCTTTTACCCCCTTCCTTCTCTCAGATGTGGCACATCAGTTGACCTTTGCAGGGGTCCGCACCTCCGACACACAGGACAGATTGGTGTACTAAAGCTCCTGACGGTCAGTGAAAAGGGGAGGGGAAAATGGATTTTTTGTGTCCCTTCTATTGGTGAAAGGAGAGGGATTAGTGAACCACTATGGTAGGGACAATGTGGATGTTCAGTCCCAAGAGAGTTGCATTAGGGACTGAGAGGTTAGGTGACTTACCCTGGACTATACATATAGTATGTATCAGAGGCAAGACTCAAACCCAGATGTTCCTCACTACAAGGCCATCTCTCAACCCCCTACAACATACTTCCTCTTATAATAAAGAATTTTTAAAGGAAAAAGCTTCTTCAGAACTAACCAAAGTCTGAAATTATGTTCATTGTTCCACACCCATGATCCTCTACCTCTGCAAGGAGTTGGGGAGAGGGAGAGGGAGTCTTCTCATATATTATAATTTTGTGGTGTACATTTTCCATTGTTTTGTTGCTTGAAATTGTTGTGGTTATTATGTATATTGTTTTCCTGGTTCTGCTTCCTTCACTTTATATCAGTTCGTTGAAGTCTTTCCATACTTCTCAGTTGTTATCATGTTCATCGTTTCTTAGAGTAATAACTCTTATTTCATTCATGTACCACAATTTGTTTAACCATTTCCCAGTCAATGGGCATTCACTTTGGTTCCAGTCCTTTGGGGCCACAACAAATATTGCTGTAAATATTTTCGTAATGAACTAGTTGGTGGGTTTTGTGGGGCTTATTTAACTGACAAAGATAACTCCCAGACCCTAGTGGATATATGGTTAAGGAAGATGAACGGACTATTTTCAAAAGAAAAAACTGATTATTAATAAGCACTTGGTCAGAAAGAAAAGCTCTAGAAACTGTATCAACATATTCCATTGTAGCACCTTTTACTGTAAGAAATTAAAAATATGAAGAATTTAGAGAATTGCAGAGTAAGGTAAGGAAAAAATACACATTTACCACAGTTTCAAAGGAAACAAAATTAAAAACCAAATGCTACAAAATAATGATGCAAAAGTTTGGCACCATAGAAGAAGGAAAATGTGCCTCCATTCTTTCTTTGCCAAGGTAGCAGATCACAGTTTTTGAGTGCATATCCTGGTTATTTTTGCCAAATTACTATTTTTCCTTTTTTTTAAATGTGTTTCATAGGACAGCTCACTGGGTGGGACAGAAGGGAGGGATATATTCAGAAATAAGGGTGGTGTAAAGACAAAAGGTATCAATACAAGAAACCTTTAAGAAAACTTGAAATATTGTTCATGTTTTCTAATAATCAGAGACATTCAAATTAAACCAATTTTGGAAGTTCTTTTTAAATCAGATTGGTCAAAACAATTAAAAGTGACAAAATTCAGCGCTCTTGGGAGTGAGACAAAAGTACATTCATCCAGACTCAATTGTTTTAGAAAGTAACTTGGCAGTGCAGAGTACAAGTTACAAAAACAATTGCACTTCTGACTGAATAATAATTCCATTGATAGCAGTATACCCTCTCCGGGTTGTTGGGTCATCAGCAGGACACAACGGAGATTGCCCTGGGCCCTTTCCACCTTCCCTTCCTGTGTCTCCCTCAGATCTCCTCTTCGTCATGGGTGGGGTCTTCAGGGACAGAAGAGCCATTGCAGCGAGTATACGGTATTTCCTTCCCCAGCCTCGAGGGACTGAAAGCCTGGGAGAAGCAGAGGGAAGAGGCAGCAGCGAAGGACCACAGACGAATTGGGAAAGTATGGCAGTGTTGGTCACCAAGGACAAGGTGTAAAGGGGGGCTTGGGTGGACACTGGGCAGAAAGGATTAATCTAGGTGGAAGAAAGGGAATCCCTTGCTTGGGATTGAACAAAGACTAGGGAGCTCTGAGGAGCTGAGCTCTCTAGCAACCCCTGACCCGGCTTGTGGGTCTCTAGGACCAGGAGCTTTTCTTCTTCCATGAGCTGAGCCCTGGAAGCTGCTTTTTCCTTCCCCGGGGGACGAGAGTATACAACACACTGATGGCTTTCATCAGGGTATGTGGGACCAGTGCTTGAGGGAAGAAGACCAAGGGAGAGGGGTAATCATTTAGGAGAGAGTGGTCACCCTTGAGGGAGCTGGAACAGAGAATAGGGACAGTGCATCTGTGTGTGGTGGATGGGGCATCAAGGGAAAGAGAACATGGGTGTGAGATGCTCTGAGAGTTTTGATCCTGGAAGGGTTAGATTGGAGGTCTGGGAGCTCTCAGCTGATTTCCTCTGCCGTCTCCTCTAGGAGGAGTATGCCCGTCGAGGCTTCTCAGAAGTGAGGACCCCCACACTCTTCTCTACGAGACTGTGGGAGCAGTCAGGACACTGGGAGCATTATAGTGAAGACATGTTTGTTCTTCGGCCTCCACAACCCAGTGGGCCTGCTGATTGCCAGAATGACCATTCTACTAACCAGCCAAGAGGCACACTGGCTCTCAAGCCCATGAACTGTCCTGCACACTGGTGAGCTGTCGTAGCTACAGGTGGAGTATTAGAAAGAGAACTGTCCTGAGAGTCAGGAGACCTGGTTCTAGGCTCCTGCCTCAGCCACTAATGAGCTGTGCAACATTGGGAAAATGGAGGCAGACTAGATGTTCTGTAACGTCCCCTCCAGCCCTGCTTTGCATGACTAGCAAAATGGCAAACACATACAGAGCTCCTTCACTGCACTGGTGGCCACGAAGTAGTCAGTGCGTGGAAAACACCAGGTTCTTGTCTTCAAGTTGCATACACTCTAGCTGGTTAAATGACATGACAGTTACAGAGCCATCAGCAGGTAGAAACTAATAGAATACCAAAAAAAAAATACAAAACACATGAACGATAATGGCCTGTGGAGAGTGAGGAATTCCACCTGAACTCCCTTTTGAACCCAGTCTTGAAAGATGCGTGATGGGTAGAGAGGAGCCAGAAGGACACTTTGGGAGCAGGAAAGGCAGACTCCAGCATTACTTTGGAGCTGGAAGTCAGAGGAGCTGAGTCTCCTCAGGGAACTCATTCCCTTTTTCTCCTCCATTCCCAGCCTGATATTTGCACACCGCCCCCGGTCCTGGCGGGAACTGCCTCTTCGGCTGGCAGATTTTGGGGCCCTGCACCGAACTGAGGCCTCAGGGAGTCTGGGGGGCCTGACTCGACTTCGAAGGTTCCAGCAAGATGACGCTCACATCTTCTGTGCTCCAGATCAGGTTATCCCCCTTTGCATGACTCCCTGTACTTCTACAAGCTTCTGGCACCCCTACAATTCACTCATTTACCCTCTCACATGTGCCCATCAAAGCACCTTGTCTGTTCCCCAAGACCCTGAAGGTCACACTTTCACTCTTATTTCTCCTCCAGTACCCCCTCCTTCTGAGCATGACCCTTGGTCATTAATACTTCCCCAGTCCCTCAACCAAACTTTCACCTCATGTCCCCCTGTCCCCCAGCTAGAATCTGAGATCCAAGGATGCCTTGATTTCCTTCGCTCTGTCTACACGATTCTTGGCTTCTCCTTTCATCTGGTGCTGTCAACTAAGCCAGCTTCTTTCCTAGGGGAGTCCTACCTTTGGGACCAGGCTGAGCAGGTAAGTAGTAAAGGGGAAAGTGAGAATAGGAACCACAAACCTCCTGGGGTTGGTGGGGAAGAACTCCCAATCCTGGCACCTTTCCCATTTGTCTGGGAGGAGACAGCATTGCTTCCCAGGCAGGAGAAAAATGGGCAAGATGCTTTGAAGGTGGAAAGAGGGATTCCCCTAGAATTCCAGAGAGACTTCATCGTACCACCCCATAGATCCTTCAACAAGCCCTAGATGAATTTGGGGAGCCTTGGGAGCTGAACCCTGGAGATGGTGCCTTTTATGGACCCAAGGTGAGCTGCACACATGGATAAAGGGATATGTCAGGGACTTGGGACAGAAAGGAGAATGGGGTCAGACCACTGCCTCTAGAGTCAGAGGACCTGGATTTAAATCCTCCCCCAGAACTCTGTGTGACCTTGGACACATCCCAATCTCCCTCATCTGTGGTCTCCTCCTCTCTAAAATGAAGGGGTTGGACTGTGTGGCCTCTTAGGTCCCTTCTAGGTTCAGATCCATGATCCAAGTTGGGGTCATTGAGGACCTCACTGTGAGGTTCTCACTAACCCCACATACTGGACTATCTTCCTTCAGATTGACGTTCATATCCAGGATGCCCTGGGAAGACCCCATCAGTGTGGGACAATACAGCTTGACTTCCAGCTGCCTTTGCGATTTGGCCTCCAATTTGTGGGGTATGGAGACTTCCCGACTCCATGTCTCTTTTCAGTACTCCTGGGCATCTCCCTTATGGGATGCAGTATCTGTCTCCTCTCCCACTTGGTCCTTTTTGCCAAAAATCAGTACTGTGTGTGACTCAGTTCAGGTTAATTGGACACCCATTCATTAAGCACCCACTGTTTAAGGTGCTGGGAATACAAAGAGAACCAAACAGGCCCTCCTCCCTCCACCTCTGCCTTGTAGGGAGTTTTCTCTGGTATTTTGGGGCCTGGCAGAGGGGAAGAAGCTTTGAATGTTGCAGTTTCTGACCTCCTTCCCACCCATCCAGGCAGGCAGGGGCCCTGGAGCACCCAGTCCTCATTCACCGAGCAGTGCTGGGCTCAGTGGAGAGAATGTTGGGGGTGCTGGCCGAGAACTATGGAGGCAAATGGTAAGACTGCTGATCCCTGTCGCCTGGCCTCTGACGGGGCACCATGGGGCAATGGATAGGAAAACCTGGGGCTGTGTGACCCTAGCCAGTTATTTAACCTCGTCTCAGGGTCTTCAGCTGTAGAATGGGGTGATGGGGTGGGGGCCTCCAAGCTCCCTTCTGGCTCTGAATCTGATCTTTTGAAACTCTCAGATCCACAGAGCCCACAGTCTCTAAACTCTTTGACCACCTTTTCCCATTCCATCTCTCTTCCCCAGGCTTTACTGTCCCCATTCCATTCTCATGGAGGGGTAACTCTTTGCACTGTTTCTCCCCCAATCCCAGGCCACTGTGGCTCTCTCCACTCCAGGCTATGGTCATCCCTGTGGGAGTTGAGCAGGAGGGTTATGCACGGGAGGTGAGAAGGGAACCCAGAGGGTGCTTGGGGTTAGGGCTTGGAAGGGGTCAGGACTAAGAACCTGACTGAAGGGAGCTAGGGAGGGGCAAACACCAACTATGTGCAGGGTGGAGCTACAGAGACAAAATGGAGGGGTCCCTTCCCTTAGAGAGCTTACCTTTTGTTGGGGGAATATAGCATCCACCCAGATCAGTGTAATTAAAGGGAATCTGCAAAGGGAAGGAGCATTACCTCGGGGAATAGGGGAGGCTTCCCGAACTAGAGACACCTGCATCTTGGGGAGTCTGAAATGAGGGAGTGAATTGTCGGTCCTGGGAATGGACATTGTGAATGCTCGGAGATGGGGGTGGGAGGCCAAGCTAAGTGAAGAGCTAGTCATCCAGTCAGGAGAGGAATGGTACAAGACCCAGGGCCGGGGGGGCAGCTGGCAGGCCCAGGAGTCCAGTGACTTATCATCTCTTCCGAAATCTTCACCAGGTGCAGGGAGCCCTGCAAGCTGCAGGCTTGGTGGGCGATTTAGATAAGGACCCGAGCCTGACCCTTGGCCGTAGAGTTCGGCGGGCCCAGCTTTCCCAGTATAACTTCCAGTTTGGTGAGTGGTTCCAGAGCAGGGCAGAACTGTTCTCCCACATTCTCTCCCCAGTTACCTCTGGGGGGCTCATTCACACTCTCTGGGACTTATCATCTCATTGGAACACAGCTTCTTTGGTGCTAGTGCCCAGGCTTCCCTGCCTCCTTGCATCTTATCCTCCTCCCCAGCTTCCTCTACCTCTAGAATTAATTGGTGTTTTGTTTTGTTTTTTTACTTTAGGGGAAAAAAAGAGACAGGAAAGATTAATGAGGTTATTAAGTAATTGTCTTTGCTTGTTTATCCTGGACTTCACCAGAGTCCTGGGGAATGGTAGCATAGGTGACAAATTCTGGGGCAGGGAGAAGTCATGACTCAGGAGGACCTGGGTTTGAATCCTGCCTTGGAAATGAGGATTGTGTGACCGTGGGCAAGTCACAAGAGTCACCATCTCTGTAAAATGGGGACATTAAACTCCTTCACAGGGCTGTGGTAAAGCTCAGATAAGGTCATGGATATCAAGTGTCTGCCATAGATGATGGGGCTGATCTTGTTAGTGCCTTGGTTTCCCCATTGTGCAAACATTCCTCCTGGTTTGCTTTTGACTCTCCCCACTAACATCCAGCGTGTGTGTGTGTGTGTGTGTGTGTGTGTGTGGCCTAGGTTGTTTGTGACATTCTCTCTTCCCTCTTTTGTCAGTCTCTTGCAGGCTGCTAATACTAGCCCTGGATTCCTGACTGGAAATGATAATGGGGTGGAGAAGCTGGGAAGGAAGGGGAAGGAACTGTTATTCCTTATCTCAGCCTCCCCTCGACAGCTGAAGGCTTGGGAGCCAGGGGCACAGCTAAATATAACTCTCTTCTTCCTCTGCCACAAGCATTTTCAGGGCTCCTGATCTCTCCGAGAACCCCAAGTGGACCCATGCAGCTTCATCCTACCCTGTACCTAATTTGCCTTTTCCTTCCCTCATAGTGGTGGGTCCAAGAGAGCAGAGCCAGAGGACCGTTAGCATTCGAACTAGAGACGGTCGCCAGCTTGGAGAGCGGGCTGTCACAGAGGCAGTCAGACGGCTTCGAGAGCTGCAGGATGCCAGAGTCCAAAATGCTGAAGAAATATTCTGAGCCACATCATGAGTACGAGTAGAGGGGCTTTGGGGCTGAGCTGCTGCCCTCCCTTAGGAGCGGTGGCAGGAAGAACGGAATAGGGATGTCCCTCCCAGGGGAAAACTTTGGGAGGTTTCCCTGGGACTCTACCAGAGCTGGTAGGAAGAAGGACTCAGAGCATCCCTTCTCTCTCCTGAGAAGACCAAGAGCCTGGGCTTAATATCCTCAGAGGAGGAACCTGTGGTCTAGTGCGAGAAGAGTGTGGAAGACAGTAAGAATGGCAATAAAAACTTGAACCTCCAGTTGTCTGTCTTGGTCCCATTCAGCTCTCTGGACAAAAGGCTATCTCTCCTGTTGACCCCAGAGGGGAGGAATGAGGGCAGCAGAACCTGGGGGATCTATAAACACGTCCTACTCCCTAACTGGGCCCCTAGAGCTCCTCCCAGGACCCCCATGGCAGGACTAAGGAAGGAGTGAAGGTACAAGAAGGGAGAGCCAGTTCCAAATCTAAAATTCTCTCCCAGCCATGAAAATACCAAGTGAATTAACTCATCCACGAGCCCCAACCTCCAGATACCCCTCACAGCAACATCCAGCCTTGGCCCAAGCCACGACTTCCCATAGGTCAGAGAAGAGGAATCTCCAGGGGCCCCTGGAATTCTAGTCAGGAGTCACCTACTCTGAACAGGCATCTTTGTGACCTCTGCCTTCACTGGGGGAGGGGTGTGGAAGTTGCCAGGGATTAGAGTGAGTCACATCAGGAAGCCCCGGGGGAGGGCGGGAACTGCAAGGCCTGGCCCTATAAGAGGAGGAACCACCACACAGAAATCACAACAGCAGTAACTGCAACCACAGAAACAGGCCTTGGTCCCTGAGAACTCCAGGGAACACGACTACGCCTGGGTGCTGATGCCCAGCACCTGCCCCACGATGAGGTCCCCATCCACAACTGCCTTGGTCTTCGTGGTTTTGGCTTTTGGGGCTTCAGCCTCTCAGGGAGGTGAGTCTGGGAGCTGGAGACAGGGCTGGGGAAGGGAGCTAGAAGCTAGGAAAAGGCAAGGGGCCCCAGAATGGGAGACAGAGATGGAGGCTGGGGATGGACTGATATCACTGGGAGCCGTCCCAGGGCTTGTGTAGACAGCAGGTGCTCAGCAGATTTCTGGAACTGAGTTAGATTTAATCTAACTGAGTTAGATTAAAGACAGTATTGAGATCTAGGTTCAGACTGTTCTCTAACAATAATGGATAAGCTATCCAGGACCTGAGTTTGCTCATTGTAAAATGAGATTATCAACATTTTTACCTGCATCTGTTTTGGAAGTTTGGTGAGAAAAGTGCTCTGTAAACTGCAGTTACGTTACAAACTCTAAGGTTCCGTGCTTCAATCCCAACTGAGTAGTTTGGCAATTAATGGATGGCTAAAGGCCATCCTAATCCCATCTGCCCCCAGGCTTGTGCTTTTGTGCCCTTTCCTCTCCAGGAAACCACCATGTACAAGGTGCTGCAGAAGGAAGGGGTACCACTGGGAGGGAGGGACAGGGAGGCTGGCTGGCGATGTACCAACGTCCTCCTCAACCAATGAGGGAAGTAGGGCTGGACGAAAGGGGTGAAGAAGGATTAAGGCTGCTTCCTTCCCCACCGAGCAGAGGATGAGGCCACCACTGAACCCCACCATCTGTTCACACCACCATCTAAGTGGTGCCTAGCGACAGAGAGGGGAAGGGCTGCTCAGAACCCACAGGCACCCTCAACATCCCTGCCAAAGGAGAGGAGTTAGGGGAGGGAGAACCAAGAAAAGGGGTCAAACAGCATGTCACAGTGGGAAACAAGCTGAATTTAAAGTCAGAGGACCTGGGTGCGAATCCCAGTGATGTAATTTCCTGCCTGTGTGACCTTGGCCATATCAGCCTCTCTGGGCCTCAGTTTCTCATCTATTAAGAAAGTTAGACTAGATAATGATAATAGCCAACACATAGAGTGTTTGAAGTTTGCCTCATACTTTATATTTCTTATCTTACTAGATAGGTAGATGTATCTCACGTGCATGTGCTTTAGCTAATCTGATGCTGGGGATAAAGAACTCCCAAAAATATCTCTCCTCTCCTTGTCCTCCCTTAGGTCATTGTCTCTTCCTCCAGGCGCCTTCTGTGTTCTCTCATTTCCTGAATAAGGGAGGGAAAGGGGGGGGGGGGAACTAATCCAAGTCACCAGATGGGTTACTTAGTGGAGACAGACTAGGTAGGTGGGGCTGAGTATATCAGGGAGGGACCTTAGAAGGGACTGAGGAATTATGGAAGAGAAAGAAGAAAAGGGGGGGTAGAGGAGTCCCCTGCACCACTGCCCCCAGTGGGATTCGATCTGAAAAGAGCCAGAGCATCTTTCACTGAAAATATGGCATAGGCATGGGCAGGGAGGGACATCTTAGGAAAGCCCGGGGGCCTGGAGGAAAGACAGTGGCAGGGATGCAGGCCCAAGGAAGGCTCCGGCCTCTTCCATCCACCACCAAAAAGCCTCATGACTCAGCAATCCCTCCTCTTGGCCACATTCCCTTCGGGCCAGGATGGGGTGAGGCTTTGAGCCAGGATGGGGGGGGGTCAGTCACTGGCACCCTGTCAGATGACAATCTCAGTAAAGTGTATGGAAGAGGAAGAAGACAAGTAATAGGACAAGGGTAACATGGAGGAAGTCCCTTTGTCAGGCTCAGGGTTTGTCCATGCATGTTGGTAGCTTTCAATAAATTCAGTCTGATTTCTTTTTTCAATATCTGAGTGCCCAGTACATGCAAGACTGTGGTAGGCCCTTTGGGACTACAAAGGTGAATAAGATGGGGTTCCTTAAACTTATAGAACTCACAGTAGAATAAAACAGAGAGTTGGGTTGACTTGAATTGGATCCTGGTGCCAGCTCCCTCCTTCCCAGCCTCCCTATCTCTTCATCTCACATTTAGGCAAGGCAGAGAAGTAAGTGCCCTTCCCTCTTGCCCAAACACTATTCCTCTGTGGTTAGAAAACAAGATACACTCACTGGAAAAGAGCTGGGGGAAACCTGGGGATATGTGAGACCCCCTTGATCAATGTTCCACCTGTTCTTGCCCTCAGGACCCAAGCCTTTTGAACAGAGAGAGGTGATTCCAGAGCATTTCGTTCTTAGCCAAGAAGGTGAGGAAGGTTTGGAGGTGTGGAGGAAGATGGGGGCGGGGGGCGTGACAGGCTCTGGGAATCATGGCTGACTGGACCATTTCCTCCTAGTTGGCTATGCAGCACCCCCTGCCCCTTCCAGGCCCCAAAAACCCATCCTTAAAGACTCCATCACAGCCCAGGATGTCTTTGAGGGACAGAAAGAAGGTAAGTCCCAACTCTGTCCCTTACAGCCTATCTGCCAAATCCTCTTCTCTTTTCAGGTCTGACTCTACCTTCCCTTCTTCAAGGGCTGGCTGGGAGCTGGGTAGCAGGACTGATACCTAAAAACAGGGAGGGAAATGTCTCTCCCTCTAGAGCCTTCCAGCTCTCCCCAGCCCCTTCCTGTCTCCTTTCCCCACAGTGGATTACCTCTTTGAAGACTTCCCTCTGCAGCAGGCACAAGACCCTCAGAGAATCCCTCTGGAGAAGAAAGGTAAGTGACACCCAGTCTGTCTCTCTTCCTGCCTCCCAAGATGGCAGGGTCTTTGGTTCTCTAGGCACAAAGAGTCCCACAGAGTACTAAAATCTCAAGAGCTGGAAGCAATCTCAGAGGTCCCCCAGAAATCCACCTCCTACCCTCCAAAAGTGGGCAAACCACTTACACTCAAAGACCGCCACTGAGGGTGAATTCACTACAGCATCTTAAATTTAAGTAAAGTGTAGACATCTCTAGTTCTTTAAAAAGTTTTTCCTCACTTTGAACTGAAATTATCTCCTCTAATAACTACCCATTAATTCTAGTTTGGCCCCTCTGTGGGCAAGCAAATCAACTCTTATTCCCCTTCTGTAGGACAGCGGCCATATCTCAATCAGGCGCCATCTTGTACTCCCTGGACTGCCTGACTCTTTGGAGTCCAGCCCATCAGTCCAGCCCCAGTCTTGTATCATCTAGCTTTGCTCTCATAGGGAACAGGGAACGGCCAGACCTTTCCATGTGAACTGCCTTCTCCTAGGGGCCTGAGATCCTGTCTAGCGAAGGAGAAGGAATTTTGTTTATCTTCTTCCTCTCCTAATAGAGACAATTCCTAATGAAGCCATACCTCTTCAAGAGGAGGTGCAGTCCTCTCAGCATTTCCCCATAGAGCAGAAAGAAGGTAACTGCTTCCATTCTATTTGTCTGCCTGCCTCTGCCACTCATCAATGACCCTCCTGACCTCAAAGGAACTCCCTTCTTACCGTCCCCGACGGGAATAGCATGTCCTCTCCTCTGTCCTAGCCTCAGGAGGTCATCCACACTCATTCCATTCTTTCCCCACCACAGTGCAGTCTCCTTTCCACCCTCCAAATGATGATGGGTTTGGTTTTCCCAATAAGAGCAGAAAGAAAATCATACCATTTTTTGACCAGGAAGGAATCAGAGATCATTTAGTCCACCCTCATCCCTTTATAGATGAGGGAGGAGCCTGAGGACCAGAGATGTCAAAAACACACTTGGAATCAGCAGTGGAGCTAGGACTAAAACTCAGATTTCCTAACTTCTTTCCATGACACAAAGCTAGCTACCTCCTCAGGTTCCCCTCCTGTTTCAGTCCAAGGAGACTGGGAAAAGGAGAATTGATCCCTGGGGCTTTACGAGTTGGGGTCCCCATCTCTGACCATTTTTCTCTGTCTCCCAGTTGATCCTTCTCAGCCCGAAGGGCACCCCAGTGCCCAAAAAGAAGGTAAGAACTAAGAATGAATCCCCTGGTCTGTGCTAATCCTACCCTTCCTTCCAATAACCTGCCTCTACTAATGGACCCTCTCCCTGATCTCCCACCTTCTCCCTTTCCTTTCTCCTCAAAGCATAGCCTTGTTCCTTGTTCTCCCATTCCCTATCTCACTCTGCCTTTCCTTGATCCAGAAATGCCAACTCCCCAAATGATCAACGAACATACTGGGCCAGAGTCCTCACATCCCAACCAGACTTGTCAGTGCCAGCAAGATTCCCGCAATGGACAATGGAGTCATCGACTGGATGGCTTCCCCCCTGGGCGCCCTTCCCCAAACAACATAAACCAGATCTGCCTCCCTGACCGCAAGCATGTGGTGTATGGTCCTTGGAACCTGCCTCAGACTGGTTACTCCCACCTCACCCGCCAGGGTCATGCTCTCAACTTTCTGGAGACGGGATATACCAGATGCTGTCACCTCAAAACAAACCAACTGGATTGTGCAACGGCTGTGGTGAGTATTACGGGGCTAATACTTCCATTCTCAAGGGCCAAGTTGGGAGGGAAGAGAGGCTGCTCCAAGTGAAATTTAACAACTAGGAAGGAAGCCTGAGATGGGAAATGATGGAACTCCCTGGTTCTCTTTCTCAATATCTCTGCTCTGGGTCTCCCAAGTAAGGAGAAAGAGAGTAGAAAGTTACCTTCTTTCTGGTATTTCCTGGAAATCTGTCCACATGTGAATCTGAAAGGAGAAGGGGATGTGGACATCAGAGTCCCAGAATAACCAACTCTTTTTGCTCCAGTGGGCAGATGCCCTGTTTCGGTTCTGTGAGGCTGAATTCTCAGTCAAGACCAGAGCCTACTTATGCTGTTCGCTTCGGGGAGAGGCCCGCCTCTCCTGCTTCCAAGAAGGTGCCCCACTGCCAGACTACCAGCCTCTCCATAGGCCCTGCCCCAGTCACACCCCCAGGCCTTCCTCTGGTCTGGAATTGTCCTTCCCCCCGGGAGTGCCCACACGGGGCAATATTAGGAACATCTGCCGTCTACGGCGATTCCGAACGATACCCCGAGGACTCCCAACAATGGATGACATCCAGCAGCAGCTCCGGGCCTTGACGCAGTTGGAGGGCAAATTCAGGCGCTGCTGCCACCAAGGAGACAACCACACCTGTGCCCGGCAGGCAGTAAGTGAAGGTCCCTGCAATCTCTGCTCCCACCATCTGACTCCGACCTCTGATCCTGTCTGTCCATCAGTCCATCTACCTCCAGCCTGATCCTGTTGTTCATCAGTCCATCGCCTCTGACCTCTGATCCTGTCCATCAGTCCGTCCACTCATGACCTCTGATCCTGTCCATCAGTCCATCCACCTCCGACCTCTGATCCTGCCCATCCATCCATCTCCTACATGCATCCATCTGTCTCCAGCCTGCAAACATCGCTAACATCTGGTCCCAAATACTTCTGGCCCTCGTCCACCTGTGACCCTGATATGTTCCACCAATATCTACCCTAACCCTGTCTATCCACTGACCCATTTTATCTCCTTCCACAGCTATCTGAAAATACCCCATAAACTGTTCCAACCTTTCCCCTCTCTGCCTGCACCCATGTAGGCTCCCCAGCCCTCAGTCCATCCCTTCATCAGATGAGGCCAACCTTTCAAAGCTCACAGCTTCCAATGACATAAACTGAGTCTGAGGGAGGGTTGTCCCTCTCTCCCTCCCTGTCCCACCACCACCACCACCCTGACCTCTTTCTGCTTTCTCCCACAGTGGGAGGATGTTCTGGACAATTACTGTGATGAGGAAATGGCAGTGAAGACCCATCACCACATGTGCTGCCAGCAGTCACCCATCTCAGCCCGTGATGCCTGCTTCTCTCACCATGCTCCCTACCCCAACTACGACCGTGACATCTTGACCATTGACCTCAGCCGGATCACTCCTGATACCATGAACCAGCTGTGTGGACATCGAAAAGTGCTCACCAAGCAGTAAGTCCAGTTTCCCTTTCCATGGTGCTCCCAGAGAAATGGAAACAAAGTCCCATACTTAGGCATCTGACTTCCCCCAAATACCTACCGTCCCACAAAGAAAGTGAAAAGCCGCCTCTCCAAGGCGAGTCTGTGCTTGGTCTCCATGGGTGATCATTTGAGCTGAGAATTTTCTGTGGAAGAAAAGAAAGTTGCCACAAAGCATGCCATTTTTTCCCAAATTCAGTAAACAGATTCCTGGGCTTATCCGGAACATGACAGCCCGATGCTGCGAGCTGCCACCACGAGAACAAGGGTTCTGTGCAGAGGAAGAGGTAAGTCTAGGAGGGGGAGAAAGACAGAGGAGACGCTGGGTAGGCCAGACACATGGCTTGTTCCCTTCTTCAGTACCTTGAATATACAGACTGAAGCCATGAGGCCTTCCTGAGGGAAAGGGGAAGGAGGGGGAAGGGGAAGAGTTTATTTTCTCAGCTTCAGAACTTTCATCTTCATTCTCCACACCACCCTTCCTCTAGTGTCTCTTCTGGGCCTCAAGCTGGGCCCCTTCTAGCATTTCCAGATTTGTACATCTGTCTGTCATCTGGACTCCAGCTTTGGAGTAAAGGGGCTTTGCATCTTCACACAAAAAGGGTCCTAGGAAGAGTTCCATGGAAGAGGAAGAGGGTCTGGGGTTGAAAAGGACTGCTGGGAGAAGACAGAGAAAAGAATGACAAGGATCTGGAAGGGGCGGGGGGCTGAGGGGATGGAGGGAAAAAAATAGGAATAATTCTAGGAAAACTGCATTTTCAATATCTTTCCATGGCTAAATGCATCTTCTTTAACAAACCATTGGCACCGAGGTGTCTTTGCTTTCCAATGATCTGAACCCACACCTTTCTCTGCAACTCCTCACAGAAATACGCCTTCATTGAATATCTTTGTGGCTCCCGACGTGACTCATGGAGGGATACTGATTACTGTTGTGATGAGACCCCTGGAGATGGACAAACCAGTTGCTTCAATGCCCACTACCTAAGGAATGTGGCTTTGGTGGCTGGAGTGGCTGAGAAACCCAGGGACCAGCAAGGGACAGGGGCATCTGAATTACCTTCTGCCAGCCCCACCCCAGAGCACAAAGGAGAATGAACCACACCTGGCTAAACTTTAGTGAGGACCGGAAAGGGGGAAGAAACCCTTAATCCCCTACAAACCGTCTTTGTAATAAACACGCTGGTCTTGGATTTGGCCCTTGTTGCTCATCTCTTCCCCCTCCCACATGGCCCGCCCTGAGACAGGCCCTCTCGGACTGCTCTCCTCTCTCTTGGCTATAGAGGAAGGCTAGCCCCCTTTACCTGTGTCTGGGGCTTTATCTTCCCAAACATTTAAATGCTTCACTTGTAGACACCTGCATTCCGAGCTGGAAGGGGCCTTAGATACCTAGGCCAACCTAGGTCAACCGAAGCTTAAGAGATGTGACCAGCTTGTCCCCACTCCAAATCTGTGACGTGACTTGCCTTGAAAGGGGGTTGGGGAAGGAAGAAAGGAAAGAATGAACGGACAGATGGAGGAAGGGAAGCAAGGCCTTATTAAGCACCTACTATGTGCTTGAGGCCCAGTGACTCTGAGCCTGGAGTCAGGAAGACCCCAGTTCAAATCCAGTCTCAGACACTTAATAGCTGTGTGACCCTGGGCAGGTCACTTAACCCAGTTTGACTCAGTTTCCTCATCTATCAAATGAGCTTAAGGAAATGGCAAACCCCTCCAGTATCTTTGCCAAGAGAACCTCAAAAGGGATCACAAAGAGTGAGGCACATCTGAACAACAACACATGTGCTAAGGGATTTACAAAGTCAACTCATTCGATCTTAAGGACGTCCCCACTTTACAGCATACTAAAAGCAGGTGACTTGCCCAGGGTCACTCTGCCAGTAAGTGCCTGGGTCTGGGTTTGGGCTCAAGCCTCCCTAGACTCTAAGCCCAGAGTTCTGCCCCAGGCTCAGATCTCTCCTAGACACCCTGGGCTCCTCCCCCGCACTGGTCCCCAGGGCCCCGAGCCCAGGGATGCTGGAGAGGCTCCGGGAGCCTTCCTTGGGGCACAGGCTTCGGAGGTGGAGGGGGGCTGCCGGCGCTCAGGCTCATTCACGGACGGTTCCGACTCAGGGCGGGGGCGTCGGGGCGGGGCGAGAACTTGCGGTTCGCCCTTAAGTGTTCACAGATTCCTAACCGCGCCCCTCTGCCCACACGCTTTGGCAGAAGAGACGCACGCCGCCCGGCTCCTTCGTGATTGGCCGAAGGAGCCATCTTTCTCGAGGAGAACCAATCAGAAAGCTGGACGTATCGAAGGGGCAGGGGAGCCCCGCAGCCCTGGCTCGCAGACGGAGGTTGGCTGCCGGCCTGGCCCCTCGGTTTGGCTCGCTCTCTGCGGCCTCGACTGCGGCTGCGCGGCTTTCCGGCGTGGGGTAGTGGCGGCGCGAGCTGGGCCGGCGTCGGCCAGCTCGGGCTACCCGCTGGCTTCCTGACCACCCTGCTTGTCTAAACCGGGTAGGCTGGTCCTTCCGCGCTCGCGTTTTGTTTTCCCCTGATGGCTGGCGGAGACGTGCGCGCGCGGATAGCTAGAGGGAGGCCCCCACGGAGGTGCTGCTGCTGTCCACACCGCCTGCGGGCTGAGCTAGTCTGGCATTCAAGGCTGCACTGCCCCTTGGGGACATTCCAGAAGAGTGTAAGCTCCAGAACCGCAGCCACTGCCTCTTTTCCATGTTTGTATCTGGAGACCCCCAACACCTTGAATTGACTGACGTTCCAATTCCGTTCCAAGGAGATCTGCTCAGTCGTTTCAGACTGGTTCGATGTTTTGTGACCCATTCGGAGGTGCCTTGGCAAAGACACCAGAGCGGTTTGCCATTTCCTTCTCCAGCTCGTTTGACAGAGGAGGAAACTGAGGCAAACAGGGTCAAGTGACTTGCCCAGGGTCACACAGTGAGTGTCTGAGGCTGGATTTGAACTCTGGTCTTCCTGACTCTAGTCCAAGAGCTCTACCCATGCATCACTCTGCTCACCAGACAGTAAAGCACGCCTTTCATCTTTCCACCCCTACCTTTAAGTTCTCCCCCCTTTGCAGGAATTTTCTAGATCCTTCTAATTGCAGTTCTGCTCATCTTTGAGACCCAGCTCTGAGTCTGTCTTCCCAGTCTGAAGTGACACCTGAACTCTTACAAACTCCCGTGGCATTTATTGTTTCTTCTTTTTAAACCGTTCATGTGAGGAAAGGGGGAATCGAGTAGTGGGGAAAGTGTTGGACTTGGAGTCAGGAGACACTGCCTGAACATGGACAAGTTACTTAACCTCTCTATGCCTTGTGAACTTATCTGAAAAATGGGGATAAATAATAGCTGCAGTTCTTGGGTTCACCCAGCTGAGCCATACTGGAGAGCAGGAGGAATGCTTTAAAAAAAAAAAAAACATACATATATATTATTTATTTATTTATTTATTTTTAGCTTTCAACATTCACTTCCATAAGGTTTTGAGTTTTAAATTCTTTCCCCCCTCCTTTCCCCTCCCCAAGACAGCATGCAACCTGATGTAGGCTTTACTTATACATTTATACTAAACATATTTTCACATTAGTCATGATGTAAAGAAGAATTTGAACTAATAGGAAGAACCATGAGAAAGAAGAAACAAAATAAAATAGCAAAAGAAAAGGAGGGCAAATAGTCTGCTTCCATCTGCATTCAAACTCCAAAGGTCTTTCTCTGGATGTGGAGAGCATTTCCCATCATGAGTCTTTTGGAGTTACATTATGAGAAGAGCTAGGTCTATCAGTCAGTCATCACACAATGCTGCTGTTACTGTGTCCTATGTTCTAGTTCTAATCACTTCACTCAGCATCAGTTCATATAAGTCTTTCCAGGTTTTTCTGAAATCCTCCTGCTCATCATTTCTTATAGCACAACAGTATTCCATTACATTCATACACCACAACTTGTTCAGCCATTCACAATTGATGGACATCTCCTCAATTTCCAATTCTTTGCCACCACAAAAAGAGCTGCTATAAATATTTTTGCACATGTGGTTCCTTTTCTGGGGAATGCTTTTAAAGGATTCTACAAAGAGAATGGAATTCTAGGCCTCGGGTATCAGTTATTGTGGGTTGGCTTTGCTACAAGTACATTCTTCATGTAGGTTTCATTACCATTGTATGCAAAGTTTGAGCCTACTCTCCCTGTGGGAGTTGTATATATTTGTGAGAGAGTATATCCTCAGTTAATAGTGGGGAAGTTCATGATTAGTGGTCTTGAGTAAATTTGAGTAAAATGCCTTTACTAGGAGTTCATTGAGTATACTGTCCAGTTGTTATTAGGGAGCACACTGATGAAAACTTGTGAGCAAGAATGTTATGAAGACCCATAATTTTACTCCTTGAACTAAGGTAGCAGCCACCTTCTAACGACTATTACATATGAATGCAAGTTTAGATCAAGGGATAATAACCCTGTGAGTCTGCTTTAGTAATGCTATTGTTTTATAAATGCTAGTTGACTAACTGTACCCCCATTGATGTGCTTCCCATTAGCAATCAGCCAATAGAGATGTGTGTGTGTGTGTGTATAATAGCCACTCTTAGCAGAAGGAAAACTGTAATCACAAAACATTTCTCCTATAAATTTGGAACACACTCTTCCACAAGTACACACAGTATCCATGGGAAGAGTGGGCTCAAACTTAGAGTCACAAAGGTACACAGGTATGATACACATATGACAAAGGTAACTTCTAATTTCTGATACTGCAAAGCCTGGATGACCTTTTCCCCTTTGTAATCTCACACTGGCTGCTTTCTTCCTTCTCTCTATCCATGTCTGTCTGAAGTGTTTGTCTTGAGTTAAGGCTTTCAGTTAGATGCGGTTTCTCCTTCTGGACTAGTAGCTCCCCTTTCTGGAAAGAGAGAAATTCTCTCCCCTAACCTTGAGGGGGTGTCCTTCACAAGCAGTTTCTGGTTTGCAGTGTCTTTAATTCTTCCAAGACCTTTGGAACTCCGACATTTATCTGAAGTTTGGCTAATTTGTTTACTTAACAGTGTTGTTTCCTTCTTGGTTTAGAGAGGTATTTGTACCTCATAAGATGATTGAATATACAGGCAATGGGGTATAGAAATCCATCTTGCCCTGTGAGAAAGTAAGGGGGGGAAGGGGGAGGACATAAGAGAGAACATATTGGGGGAAGGGTATTCAGTATTTGTTGGGAGTGCCTGAGCCAGGACTCAGATAATTACCTTGGTGTCTATGGACCTGAATATCAAAGACCTCTTTGAGAAGCTTGGCTCCTGAGTTCTTTTGATATGGGTTACACTTATAAGGATGCTGTTTAATTTCTGAGGCCAACAGACTCTGCCCCAAGACTTTAGTTGTTCAAAACCTAAATATTTGATTCTTAGGTGGTCCTTTCCCATGCAGATGTACTTGATGATGCAGCTTTGGCTTCAGGCCTTGAAGCCAGCTCTCAAGAGCACCCTTTGTAATGTGACTGCACATGTAAGGAGGTAACTAACTGACTTTTCCTAAGACTTTCTGGCACCTACAGAACAAAAGGCCTTTCTGCCCTGCTACTTCCAGGATATGACAGACTAAGATAATTATAAGAATATTTGAGTCTTCTTTCTTCTCGTTGCTCTATAAAAACTTTGTCCTGAGAATCAATAAATGGAGTTCATTATTCTTCCTTGAACTACCTACATGGCCTGGTCATTTCTTATTCACATCTCTGTAACATGCTAAGTGCTGGACACGGAGCAGCCCACTGCAAGTATTGGGGTGGGGACGTAGGGGAGAGATAGGGAGAAAATTTATAACTCAAAATCTTGTGGAAGTGAATATTGAAAACTAAAAACTAAATAAATAAATTAGAAAAAAAGGGGGGGGGAAGTCCCTCTAGAACTGAAGGGAAAAAAATAAGATGATTGAGGCTTAACCCTATTATATTATATTTATATTATATTATATTATATTTATTATATTACATTATATTCTTGGCCTTCTGTAACTATCTTAGCTGAAGTGGAGATGAACCTTCTCCCTTACATAAAAATCAAATGAGACAAAAATGTAATAACATTTAGCTATCGCTGATTGAAATCTTAATGCTGCAGATTTGAAAAGGGACCTTAGAAGTCATTAGGATCATAGATAGGATTTTAGACCTTAGAAAATTATCTATTCCAACCCTCTTATTTTATAGATGAGGAAATCAAGGCCCAGAAATATTAAATTACCTATGCTGTGAATTGGCCCAGACATTCTGGAAAGCAATTTTGGAACTATGTCCCCCAAAAGTACTGTTGACCCAGCAATACCACTACCAGGCTTATCCTCGCAGAGAGTTCAAAAAGAAAAAGGACCTACATATACAAAACAGTATCTGTAGCTGCTCTTTTTGTAGTGGCAAAGAACTAGAAACTAAAGGGCTGCTCATAGATAAGAGATTGACTGAACAAAGTACGGTACATGAATGTAAAGGAATATTGTTATGCCTTGAGTAATAACGAAGGGGATGGTTTCCAGAGAAACCTTCGAAGACTTGTATAAACTAATGTAAAGTGAGCAGAACCTAGAGGGCACTTTGTACTACAACAAACACTTTGAAAGACTTGAGAACTCAAATCAGTGCAGTGACTAACCACCATTCAGAAGACTGGCCCTAAAGAATGCTACCCACCTTCTAATGAGACACACATTTGGACATGACCAATGTGGGAATTTGTTTATTTAATTTTGCCCTTTCATAACCTTTTCTCACCACCATACACACATTTTTCCAGTCTTATACTTTTCCTCCTTCCCCCTGCCCCTTCTAATCTTTCTAACTTCCTTGTCCCAGCTAGTCCCACCTAAAATCCCACTTTATACAGTAATCCTTTCTGAATCCCCACTTAATCTTTGTACCTTTCCTCAATTGATGATTTCCTGTTTTCTTTGTCTATAGCTTGTTTGCTTTTTGGCACGTTTTCAGCAATGTTGTCACATCCCTTCAGTGAGTACTAACAGGGCATCAAGGTTAGCTACTGCACTGATGGTAAATTATTTAACTTGAAAAGGCTACAAGCCAAGACTAAAGTGAAGGAAGAATTGGTATATGATGTTTTTTGTTTGCGGATGATTGTGCACTCATCACAGCTTCTGAGACTGAAGTGCAACAAAGTATGGAACAATTCTCTGCTGCTTGTGCTAATTTTGGCCTAAAAATCAATACCAAGACAACAGAGGTTCTCCACCAGCCAGCACCACACCATCCATACATGGAACCATTGGTTATATAGTAAATGGAGATATTTTGAATGCTTTGAATAAATTCACTTACCTTGGCAATATACTTTCCAGGAATGTACACATAGATGGTAAGGTGTATGGGAGCCAAACTGAAGGTCTACAGAGCCCTTGTGCTGACCTCTTGTTGTATGCCTGTGAACCTGCACAGTATGTCAGCACTATGCCAGGAAACTGATTGACTTCCATTTGAATTATCTTAGTAAATATTCTGAAGATCACCTGGCAGGATAAGGTACCAGACATTGAGGTCCTTTTTTGAACTAAACTGTCAAGCATTTAAACTCTACTGCAGAAAGCACAATTCCAACTTCCTGGCTATGTTGTTCAAATGCCAAATATACATTTGCCTAAAAGCCTATTTGGTGGAGAACTCACACAAAACAGGTACTCACATGGTTAGAAGTGATACAAGAACATTCACATGGTCTTTCTGAAGAACTTTGGAACCAGTTTCGTGACATGGTAGACACTGGCCAAGGACCAAGTAGCATAGTGTGCCTACATCAAAGAAAGCGCTGTGCTCTATGAGCAAAGCAGAATTGTAGTAGCTCAAAAGAAATGTGAGATGTACAAAGTTAAAGCCCTCTCCACTCCAAATGTTCACATAGACTGCTTGTACCCAACCTGTGGTAGAGACTACAGAGCTCACATTGGTCTGATTGAAGAGGTTACCCACTAAGGGGATTAGGGTTGCTCTGGAGACCCCAAAATACCAACAAGCTGGGTCCTGCCAAATGAATTCCGATTCAAGTCTTCTATCAGCCAAAGAAAAGTTTGCTTACATTAGACACAGGGTAAGTCTGTGCTAGGTCATTCTATGGCTCTCTCACAAACATGAAGACAGGATGGGGTCTTATATACAGAAGGTTGTGGGAGGAATCTAGGGGTGGCCTAAGGGAGGAGTTTGGGGAGGGTCTTCAGGAGGAATTAATGAGGTCAATCAGTGATTAAGGGTGGGAAGTCGTTGGAGGCCACCTGAAGACCACAAACAATGGTGGGCTAGCTAGTTCAAGGGTGAATCAACACTTTGTTGGGAAGTCTAGTAACAGAGGCTTGGGCTCAGCCACTATGTAAGGCTTATTGCCTCATCAAATGAGATGATTTAATCAGAGTTCAAGAGCCTGTACCTCAAGGACTCAAGGAGAGCTTGAGGGGACTCCTAGAGCCCATACCTCATCATGATCAGCCACAGTTGGACACACTGTGCCTTAAAGCCAACACAGTGATTCCATTTTGGTCCTCTTCAAGAGCAAAGGACAACAACCAACCAACCAGCTTGTCTGTACACAGTTATTTACATGTTGTCTCCCCCATTCGACTGTGGTCAGGGACTGTCTTTTGCCTTTCTTTGTATCCCTGGTGTCTAGCACAGTGCCTGACATAGAGTAAGCACATTAATAAATGTTTATTGACTGTTAAAAGAATTTTTTTTCATTTTTTTTCTCTGTGGGGAAGGGAAGGATAAGTGGGAGAGAGTAAAAATAAATGCTTATTAATTGAAAAAAAATGTTAAGGTCACATAGGTAGTAACTGGAACATCTGACATTCAAATCCAGGTCTTCTGACTACATATTCATTTCTCTTTACCCCAACCCTTACTCAGATCATCAGTTCCCTCCTTAACATACTTAACACAAGTTATCATCCAAGGCTCTACTTGAAGATCTCTGGTGTCAGGGAACTCATTACCTGTCAAACAGCCCGTCCATTTTTTGGACTGCTCTATTTGTTAGGAAGCTTCTTCTTTATATTGAGTTCTGAACTCCAGGGCCAAGCAAAACAAATTTAATCCCTCTTCCACATGACATATCTTCATAACAACCACATTTAACGTATTCTTTCACGACCTCTTTGTTTTATCGCTCCATCTGTCTTCTCACTCCAACCAACTAAAATGCAGACTCTTGGAGGGTGGGAATGGGGTCATCCATCCCATCCTGCACACAGTGACTAGGCCACAGAGTAGGCTCTCTATTTCTCAAACAAGTAAATGAAATAACTGAAAGGAGAGACTACACCATTCCAAGATTTTTACAGATTTATGTGGGAGAAGACACAAAGATTATAACAGGATGAGACTACTTCCCTTTTCTGCAGAGCTAGAGTCCAGAGGGTGGCTTTAGAATAAGAGGAAGGTTATGGCAGTTGTCTGGGGGTAGGGGTGGGGGTGGGGGAGGGGGGAAGAGGGAGAGGAGGATTGAGCTCTTGGAGCCTCAAATAACAGAAGATTCCTGGATCATCAAACTGGAAAAACTGATCAGCCCCCACTGAATGAATTGAGCTATTGGTGAAGAAAAGGATTGCGTCTGATTAGGCCTGCGGGCATTGAATCACAAAAGGGTATTTGTTATATTATGATTGGAAAGGAAGCTGTTCTGGGAAAGGAAGTAGAGGCCTATGGGCAAAAAGAATGGCATAGATAGTGACCATGAAGAGCAGGGAAAAGCAGGACCCTTCTAGAGAAGCAAGACTGAGCACAGGGTCCCAAAGCCACATACAGTATGGACAAAAGAATGGAGCTCTATAGCAGTCCTAGATTGCGGAAGTCTAAATCCTGTTCTGTTATTAAATTAGCTGCATGACCTTGAATTGTTAACCTCTAAAGTCTTTATTTTCTCACTTTATACCACCACCATATAGAAACTGATTGTAACATTCCCTAGAAAAGACCAAGTGAGATCACTGGTTACAGAGAAATACATCCCGGTAAATGTGCTAAAAATTTAGTTCTGCCTGTAGAGACATGATTCTTCTGCTACAAGCTTAACTCAACCTTCCCAGGCCTAGAGACAAAGGAAAAATCACCTGGCCCCAGTCCTACTTTCATAAATACTTCTTGCCCTATACTTAATTCCAGACTCTACTCACTGATTCCTTTCCTTTCCTGCTATATATCAGCACAGAAATTGTCCTATTCCTACAAGTCCAATTAGACATTGGGCCTCTATGCCCAGGGCCCTTGTTTCTTTCATTGGGTTCCGTCTGCCTTTGGAAATTTTTTGTGTTTTTGAGATAAATCTTCTGGATCAACATCTTACTCATTCATGCTTCATTTCTAAGAACCACACCCCTGACACTCCTTTACAGGCTTTCATCATCCAAACCTACTACTAATCTCTTAAGATGTGATATGGGGTTACTTGTATGTGGGGACTTCCTCAAAATATCTAGGTTTGTAATGAATACTTTTGGGGAAGTCTGCCTTTGGTGCTGTTTCGTTTTTTGTAAGTCAGAGATCTCATAGGACATCAGAGTTGGAAGTCTTTAGTTTCTTAGAACTTAGGTAGTTCTAGAACAAATCTACCTTAGTCCATACTGAGCTAGATCTCATTAGGAAAACCTGGGATTCAGATTCCACCTCTGATATTTTAGCTATATAACCCTAGGCAACTAATTCCCTGAGCTGCAGTTTCCAAATCTGTTGAATGGGAATAATGATACTTGTATGTAGTTCCTGCTTCACAGGGTTGTGATGGGGAGCAAATAAATCAACTAAATTAGAGAGTTTGAAGGTACCTCAGCAGCCGTCAAGTTACTCATTATAACATAACATGCCCCACAAGTGGTCCTTCAACCTCTTTATGAGGAAGGGGAGCCCACCCCCTTCCCAGGCAGCTCTTTCCACGTTTGGGCAGCTCTAATTGTTAGCAACTTTTTCCTGGCCTTAAACCTAAATTGGCCTCTTCCCAGCCTCTACCCATTACTACAGTTTCTGTACCCTGGGGCCAGAGAAGACAAGTATAATGCTTCTTTCCCAGGGATCTTTTGAGATACTTCAAAAACAGCTATCACATCTGCCCCGAGTCTTCCCCTTTCCGGGCCAGATATCTTCAGTTATTTCTGCCAATTTCCAAAGTGGGTGATGCTGCCTCTGGGATGTGCTGGACCAATGTGGGGCAGTGGTAACTTCAGGTGCAGTTGGGCATTGAATACAAATAAGCATAAGGAAAGAAGAGAAAAGAATAAAATTTTGGAAAACCCTACATGTTTCATCTGTTGTGTAACAGTTAAGTTGTAGTGACTACATTATTTTGCTAAAAAAACACACAAAATGCAAGTTACAACTAATCAGTGGTCAAGTTCACTGACAGGTCTTAACAAGCAAGTGTTGGCAAGCTAGTGTATTGGACATTGTTGGGAAGTCATTTATTGGCAGGAATATATGCATGTAATTGAGTACAGTTTCTGGGAAACCCCTTGAACTCTGATTGAATCTTCCCACTTGATGAGGCATTTGCCTGAGGCCATAAGCCTTTCATTATCACTGGGCCCAAATCCCTGTTACTCTTAACCTAGCCTAGCCCTCCATTGTCCAGTTACTTCCCACCCTTTGTCCTATCACAGTATCTATGCCCAACCCTTAAATTAGCCTAGCCCTCCATTATTGGTCATCTCCAGGTAGCTTTCAGCTCTTTCCCACCCTTAATCCCATTTCTGGAGTCTGACCTCAGTGGTCAAGATCCTTCTTAGACTTCTCCTCAAGACCCTCCCCACACCCCTCATCTAGACCACCCCTAGATCCCTCCTAGAGTCTTTCTGTATATAAGATCCATCTGGCATCCATGAAGGAGCTGAGATTCAATCTAGTGGAGATTCAGTCTGGCCAGCAGGCATGTGCATGTGTGTGTGTGTGTGTGTGTGTGTGTGTGTGTGTGTGTGTGTGTGACAAATACTTAGGCTCCTTAAGAGTCTACCCATTATGGTGAATCTTTATTAAACTTTGCTTTTCTTTGGTTGAGAGAAGGCTCGAGTTGAATTCATTCAGCAGGACCCAGCATGTCGGTATTTTGGGGTCTTGAGCACCCCTAAACCTCAACATGATGACTTATTTACAATACGATAACATATGCTTATATGATATAGTATTGCATCACCAAAATTTCAATGCAGGAAAATCCCACAAATTTATAATAACTTATTAAATTAAAGATGCATCATTTTTAAGAAACATTTTATATTTTTTTGGAATGACACAAATTTTTTAAAAAACCATTTAACGGTTTGAAAAGGATGTGGTAGGCTAAATAAGTTTGGGAACCTCTGTCCTAAACCTTGGTTGTCCTCTACTAGAGGGCTGTCCTTTATTCCCCAGATTATTAATATGTTCTTCTTAAATGGAACCACCCAGAACTGAACACAGCACTGGAGGTGAGTCTATACCCGAGAAGGGCAGAGAACAATGAGACTGTCACCTCCCTTTTCATGGAAGTTTCACCTTCCTTCATGCTGCCCAAAATCACATTACCATCACCCTTCTGACTCATACTTAAGTTTGTCACCTACTAACCCCCCCCCCAGCTCTTTTTAAGAAATCTGTTCTCCCCACCCCCATCTTGTACTTGTGAAGTCTATCCCTATTAAATTTCATCTTTAGATTTAGTCCAATGCTCTCTAGTCTGTCCAGTAGCTGTGTCACCTTGGACAAGTCACTTTGTTTCCTCATCTGTCAAATGAGCTGGAGAAGGAAATGGCAAACCACTCCGGTATTTTTGCAAAGAAAATCTTAAATGGGGCCACAAAGAGTCAGACATGATTGAAATGACTCAACAACAAAAACCAATTGGATCACTCCCATCACCTGCTGTCTTCATTCCTACTGAAGTGGTAGGATCACATGCTACTGAATGAAGGTGGAGAAAATCAGTCAACAGTTCTGACTGTGTCCAGGACAAATTCACCTTACAACTGACCTCCCATTGCTGCCAAGCAGCAAATGTAGTTCTTCTGTACTTTCCTAAGAGGAAAAAAACAAAAAACAAAAACTTTAACCCCAAATCACTCTGGCTGTCATTGACTGGCCAACAGTAGATCCAAGGCCAAACCCTACTTGGTCATTGTTTGGCCCCTGATTGGCTCAGAATGAATGTAAATAACAATTGTTTCTGCCAGAAATCCCCTCAAATGCTGGGAGGATTTCCCCTCCCACATCTATTTTTTTTCTTTTTGGAGGGCAATTAGGGTTAAGCAACTTGCCCAAGGTCACACAGCTAGTTTTTGTGTTAAGTGTCTGAGGCTGAATTTGAATTCAGCTCCTCTTGACTCCAGGGCTGGTGCTCTATTTACTGTGCCACCTAGACAACCCTGTCTATTTTTTTTTAAAGAAGCCATTCTTTACATCATTTCTTATTAAGCATTAATCACTGAATGGTGTTGCCTCAGTCAAAATGAGACCTGTTAAAGACCTTACCTTGAAAAAGCCAAGGTCCCCCCTGCATCCTGGGCCATCTCCAGTTGGAGATGATCTATATCTGGCCACTCACTGGACCCAGAGGGCTCCAGAGGAGAGAGTGAGGCTGGTGACTTTACACAACCCTTCCTCACTTAAATCCAATTCATTTGCATGTTGTGGCATCACTTCCCTGATGCTATGATCCTCTTGCAGAATGAAGGACAAAAAGCAACAGCTGTACTACTATACTATATAAGTCTGCAGGACTGGTCTGGGAGAAGTGGGGCTCACAGTGACAAGGAGAAGCATTATAGTTGTTTATAGTTGTTTATAGGTTCAAGCATGAGTCCTATATGTTCTGTACTTTTTGACAGGTGACATAAAGCTGAGCTTGTGTCTATGTTGGTCTCTTCAGATAATTCCCATTTTTTCTTCTCATTTGAATTGTTATCAGAATTTCATTCTTTAGCAGCTCCCAAACTCCTTGGGCTAACTTTTTCTGCAGCATTTTAATCCTTGGGATCCTACCTAACTTTCCTCTGGACACTTTGAAATTTACTCTCCCAAAATCTAGGCTGTATGTCAGGATCTGCCCAAATTTCTTCTCCTTTATGACACGCTCTAGAAAGGAGTGGCTACTTTCCCCTAGGATGCCTATCACTTTCACCCCTGAGACCAGTTCCTCCCCATTGATGAGAATCAGATCCAGAATAATATTTCCCCTTATTGGTTTTTTACCTTTTGAAGGATGAAATTATGATTAAGCCAAGTCAAGAGGTTACTAGCTACTCTGCTTTTGGCAGAAGAAGAGCTCCAGTGGATTCCTGGGTAACCACAACTATGGTACAACATGCCTCTCTGCCAAACTTGTGATGTTTCCCAGGCTCCTCTTCTATTTCCTCTATTTCAGGTGGTTGGTGGTACAAATAACAAAATCACTTCTATTTCTTCCCCTTTTGTCCAATACTCTCTCATGCTTTCCCTTCTTTGGTTCCTAAGATTGCCTCACATGAATATATCTTCTTAACATGCAATACTATCCCACTCTACCACACACTCCACCTTCTAACTATTACGTTTTTTTTGAAGAAGGTATAGCCACCCAGAGCCATAGTCTGCTGATAGGTTTCATCCAGCTAAGTCTTACTGATACCTAAGGGGTCAAATTTGCCTCTTTGTTTTAAGACCTCTACTTCTTTTTGCTTGTTGACTAAACTTCCAGTATTTGTATATAGATATCTGAGGCCATGAATTTCATTATTGACTCCTTTCCTGAATTTTGTCTCCTGGGAATTTCTGGGTGTCTCAACTGCTAATTCTTTTTCCTCTAAGTAGTATCTGGTTTATAGAATAAACACAGGTATTCTTTGCCCTCTCTCACCTGTCATTTTAAAAAAAACTTTTATTTAATATTTTATTTTTCCCCAATTAAATGTAAAACAAATTTTAACATTAATTTTTTAACATTTTGAGTTCCAATTTCCCTCCCTTTCTCCCCTCTCCCCTCACTGAGAAGGCAAGCAATTTCATATAAATTGTACATGTAAAGTTCTGTAAAACATATTTGTGTATTAGCCATGTTGCAAAAGAAAACACAGGACCCTTCCCCCAAAAAAAACAAACAAGAAAAATGAAGTTTTAAAAGGTCAATCTGCATTCAAACTCCATCATTTTTTCCTCTGGAGGTAGATAACATTTTTCATCATAAGTCCTTCAGAATTGTCTTGAATCAGCTATATTACTGGGTCATTCACAGTTGGTCATTGTACAATATTGCTGTTACTGTGTACAATGTTATCCTGGTTCTGCTCATTTCACTTTGCATCAGTTCATGTCTTTCCAGGTATTTCTGAAAACATTCTGCTCATCATTTCTTATAGCACAATAGTGTTCCATCATATACCACAACTTATTCAGCATCCCCCATCACTGTGAAAGACATTTTGATTAGATTTACAAAACACTCAATAGACATTATTTTTATTTAAACATTTAGCACTCGCAATTCCAACTTTCTTCACTGTCAATTTCACAGAAAAAAAAATTCTAATTTAAAATGAGAAGCCAATTTTGGGATCTGTTTCAAGGTTAGTTTAAAGTAGCTTCTTCCAGTCATTTGAATTCGGGTGAGCATACCCTAAAGTTCTAATAACTTTTACCCAAGGAAAAAGTAAAACATAACTTCCTATTAAAAGGAATCACCAAGTGCAGTTATGCCACATGGAAAATATCATTCACATTCAACATTTCAATAATTTACATTGTCCTTTGATGTAAAGACAATGAAGTATTTCTCATTTACATTCTTCACAGGCCAAAGGTTTCCCTTTAACAAATCAAAATTGTTTCAGAACTAAATACAATAAGTTCATTTTATTATTTATTTAAGATGTGGTTTATATATAATGAGCAGCTAGATAGTACAGTGGATAGAGTGCCAGGCCTGGAGTCAAGAACACTTATCCTCATGAGTTCAAATCTAGCCTCAGACACTTACTAGCCGTGTGACTCTAGGCAAGTCACTTAACCCTGTTTGCCTCAGTTTCCTCAAATGAGCTGGAGAAAGAAATGGCAAACCACTTCAGGATATTTTCCAAGAAAACCCCAAATGGGGTCATAGAGTCAGATATGACTGAACAACAATAGTCAGTAGCAGAGCTGAGACTAGAACCCCAAATGTCCTGACTCTCCATCCTTCCGATGTTCTTTCCCACTGCATCCAACCTTCATTTTAGGCTATTTGACACAGTTACCACTGAGGTACACCCCAGTATATGGAGGCCACAAATTAAAGGGTAAAGAGTATAAGGTCATGGGTGTTGTTTTGTTTTCTACAATTCCATAAATCTTGGCCTGGATATCTTGCAAGCCCATACAAGTATACTCAGGGCTGTCCCTAAGGACCCACCTGTTCCTAGCAATCATCAAAGACACATGACAAGACAGCAGCCTTCCCCCTGCATGTTTAAATCCCCAGCAATTTTGTGAGGCTGCCATTCAGGGATGATAATTTAGTTACATACTATATTTCCAGATCAACATACCACAATGAATAACAGTGCACAGACCCCTCCTGATTGCTGTAGGTACCTGCCTGGGTTGCTAAGAAAAACAACAACAAAAACCAGTTGTTGCTTGTTGTAAATTATACAGACGTCTTCGGGGCACTTTTGTGAACTTGTAATGTAGGGGTACTACGTCAGTTGCCTACATAGGTAATATATGTATTGGGATTAATTCTCTAGAGTCTAGCAACTGAAGCAACAAAAATCAAAATCTAACATGCTGGAGGTAGAGACTACAGTGAGATGTAATAGAGAGTTCTGAACGAGCAGTTGGAGACCCATGTTCAATTTGTTCTCATCAATTGATTTTGAGACCTTGAGTGAATCACAATTTGAATGGGACTCAAAGGACAAAATGAGATAATGAAAAGTACATTAAAGACTATAAAATGTTGGACAGATGCAAGAGATCTTTATTATCATGGCCCTTCCCTTGCATTCCACTATCCCAAGGTCCTCCTTACTCCAATACATCAACAGAGCTGTAATTTTATCAGTTTTTATTGAGGTAGTTCAAATCCCCTCCATCTCTTAAGAAGGATCCTTCGTGGGTTTTTGTGATCAAAAAACAATTCAGCGGTTTGTCGCCACCTTTCTGGTTAAAATTAACTAAGCTTAGGGAGCAGACACACAAACTGTCTAAAGGCCCATCCTTAAGGCTTTTACAGCTCAGGACTGGCTGGCACTCCCTCTCTATTGGCATAGTCTTTTTTTTTTCTTTTTGGAGGGGGGAAGGCAGGGCAATTGGGGTTAAGTGAGTTACCCAAGGTCACACAGCTAGTAAGTATTAAATATCTGAGGTGAGCTTTGAACTCAGGTCCTCCTGATTCCTGGGCGGGTACTCTATTCACTGCGCCACCTAGCTGCCCCTATTGGCATAGTCTTTGGTGATCTTCTAGGTCACAATTAGGTATCAGAGCTGGATGCATACCTGGTGGAGTTGCTATCAAGCTTTCATTTTCTGTTATCTCAATTATCAAATACAATTGTTAATATATTTCTGAGATATATGTAGCACTTGAAGAATATGAAGATGTTGAATTTATTACATACTTAAAAAGAAAAGCAAGCTCTACATAATAGAGATTTGCCATTTCAAGTAAGCTTCTACAATGTGTCAGGTATTGTGCTAAGTCCTGGGCATAGAAAAAGAGCAAAAAACAGTCCTTGTCTTTAAGGTACTCACAGTCTAATGGGGAAGACAATGTGTAAACAACAATGCACAAATAAGATATATACAGGATAAGGTAGAGATGATAATGTCAGAGGGAAGGTTTTAGCATCTAGGGGGCTAGGGAATGCTTCTTGCAAAAAGTGTGATTTTAGCTGAGACTTGAAGGAAGCCAGGAGGCAGAGATAAGGAGGCAGGAAATTCTAGGCATGGGTTGTATTTGTCCTTCGTTTTCGAACAGGACTATGGCACCGAGGAAATTATGACATGACTTGCAGTTGACTGATTTGAGTAATGCCATGGTCCTGTTTGAAAACAAAGGACAAACACAACCTGTGAGTAGACAGAGCTGCATGAATGGAGACCCAGGTAATTGGGAAACTCAGCTCGTCCTCTTCCCTCTCCCTCTCCTCCTTCTCCTTCTCCTCTACAAAGGAAGGTAAATTTTGATGGCCAGAAGCTGCCCACTTAACTTGGGGTTTACTGTATGGATTCCTTCCTTCCTTCCTTCCTTCCTTCCTTCCTTCCTTCCTTCCTTCCTTCCTTCCTTTCTTCCTTCCATCTTTCTTTCCTTCTTTCCTTCCTTCTTAAACCCTGTTCACTCTGAAGCTCATAGATTGGACCACAATAGGTACCTGCCCAAACTCCATTTAATGTCTGTATTTTGGGCCCTCCTGACTTAGAGTGAATGCCAATGATAACTGTTTCTCTTTGGAATTGCAAGTCTGAGGGTCTTCCCCTCCCAACTTGAGTTTTTTTCTTTTTTCTAATGAAAGGGGCCATCCCTTGACTCACTTCTTAAAGAGGCCTATTCACTGAATGGGTGTTACTTCTGAAAAGGCCTTAACTTAAAAGGGCCAGGGTCTCCCATTGCAACCTGGGTCATCCTGATGAATATCAGGTCCCTGGATTCAGATGGCTCTGGAGGAGAAAGTGAGGCTGGTGACCTTGCACAGGTATGGGAGACAGCCAATGAAAATGCAAAGTGTCTTACAAGAGAAACATGGAGGATGCCAGTGTCACTGGATTGTAGAATAACTGAAGGAAAATAAGGTTTAAGAAGACTAGAAAAATAGGAAGAAGCCTGATTATACAAAGCTTCAAAAGTCAAACAGATGAACCACTGTGGTTTATTGAATAGGGAGGTGACATAGTCAGATATGTGCTTTAAAAGATTCCTTTTTTTTAAAATCCAGCTAACATTTATATTGTGCTTTAACCTTTGCATAATGCACCTCAAATATTATCTCATTTTATCCTTACAACCACTTTGGCACCTGCCAAGGTGCTATTTTTTTTTTAATCCCCATTTTGCAGTTGAGGAAACTGAGACAATTTAAGTGACTTGTCTAGGATCACACAGCTAGCAAGTGTCTAAGGCCAAATTTGAACTCAGGTCATCCAGACTCCAGGTCCAGAATTCTAGTCATCTCTCCAACTTAGCTGCTTTGATAGCTGAGTGGAAGATGGCCTGAAATGGGAAGAGACTTCAGGTAGGGAAATCAACCTGAAGGCTGTTGTAATAGTCTAGGGTAAAGTGATGAGGGTTTACACCAGCATTGAAGTAATGTCAGAGGAGAGAAGAAAGTATGTGAAAATTGTAACAAAGGTAGGATTTACAGGACTTAGCAACAAATTGGATATGGAATTTAAAGAGCTTGAGGAATCAAAGTTAACACCCCAGTGGTAAGGTCACCTGACTAGGAAGATGGTGGTACAGGTCAACCATAACAGAGAAGTCTGGAAGAGAAGAGGGTATAGGGGGAAAGATAATGAGTTAGCTTTGGACATGATGGGTTTAAGATGTCCACAGGACATCTGGTTCAAGATGTCTAATAGGCAATTGGAGCTATAGGATAGGTCAGGGCCTTTTTGAAGATTCCCCCTGACTTGGACTCTCAAAGAAGACCTTATAGATCAGTGCTTTGAACCTCAAAGATCTAGGAGGAAGAGGTCAGTACAAGATCAGTGCAAGGCCAGGCAATCCTGGGTGGGACCAAGTAGGGCAGACCATCTCTCACCAAAAAGTGAAGTCTGGAGCCAAGCCTGGCACCAGCATAAAGCCCCAATATAGAACTAAAGCTGCATAGATTAATAAATTGAAGAAAACCACTATCGAGGACTATTGCAAATCTAATTCATCAACAACTGCAAGCAGAGATTCAAAGGGGAAAAAAAGGATTTTCCACAAGGACTATAAGAATACCTAGAAAAAATAAAACAAAAGATAAAAAATGAAATAAAAGCTCTTGAGGAAAGAATTATAAGGATAATAATTAACTCAGAAGAGAAAGTAATAAACCTTACCCAGAAATGGAATCACTGAAAACTGGAATCAATAACTTCATTAAAAAATAACAAATATTAAAACAAAATCAAAAGACTAAAAAAGGAGAAAATGTAAGATGCTTAAAATGAAAAACAACCGATCTGATAAGCAGGTCAAGGAAAGAGAATAATAATAACTAACACTTATATAGTGCTTTAAGGTCTGCAAAGTGCATTTTCAATTTTATTTCATTTAATCTCAACAACCTTAAGAGTTTATGCTACTACACCTTAATATTATATTTAATATTTTATTTTTTTCATTCAGGACATTTATACAGTTGAATCCTCAAGATGAACTAGATGCTGCAACAGCTGCTCTCTTGGGTTTAGGTGTTGTTCCTTCATGGAATCCATTTCTGAATCGCTGATAGACAATTTTTAAGTGCCTCATTCGACCAGTACCAGTGGTGTTTCCTCACTTAGCCTTTGCACTCCAATTATACTTTCACTTGCGTTTTGCGGGATATCCACATTTTCCACATGTCGACTTCTGAAGACGGTAGGCCTTAGAACCACAACGATGGCACAAAGTGTGCGTCTTATTCCGGTGCTTACCAAACGAAGGTGTCCCCTTCGTCATCTTCCTCCTGCCACCGGGACCAAAGAGCATATTTAATATTTTAAATAATTATATTAAATTATGATTTTTTTAAAAAGTGTAGACACTACATTTCAAGAAATCATTAGTGAAAATTGCCCAAAACTATTAGAACCAGAGGGCAAAGATAAGAAGAATCCACTGATCACCTCCTGAAAGGCATCCCAAAAGAAAAAATCCCAGGAATGTCATAGTTAAAACCCAGAGCCCCTATGTCAAAGATAAAATACTACAGGCATCCAGAAAGAAGCAGTTTTAAGTATTAAGGAACTACAGACAAGATTACACAAGATTTGAAAGCTTCTGCTAGAAATGAAAGGAGGTCTTGGGATACAATATTCCAAAAGGCAAAATGAATACACTTAAAATCAAGAATAACTTCCCATTATCATGAAGAGATGAGTACAATACTACAAGTGAAAAAAAAATGGAACTTAACTGCAACAGAGAACTTTAAAATTTTTTTTAAATGTTTAATATGTGATTTTTAAATGGGCAGAGATGAATTGGTTTACCATTATATGGAGAGCAGAATGTGTATTATTGGCCCATAAATTGACTCCACATCCTTCTCTGACGCTTTTTACCTCCTATAGACACACAGTATATCTTGAGTTTGTTTATTTTTAATTTGGGATGTTTTATTTTCAGTTCCAGATTCCCTCCCTTCTCCCACTCCTTCCCCTACTCACTGAGAAGGCAAGAAATACAATACCCATTATAGAAATATTTCCACATTGCACATATTCCTCCCCCCCCCAAAAAAAAAGATAAAGGGAAAAAGATACGCTTCAATGTATAGTCTGAGTCCATCAGTTCTCTGTCTGAAGGTGGACAATATGTTTCATTATGAATCCTTTGGAATTGTTCCTAGTCATTGTATTGTTCAGAATTACAGTTGATTATCTTTACAATATTGCTGTTACTGTGAAGAGTGGCTCTGCTCACTTCACTTTGCATCAGTTCATATAAGTCTTCCCAAGATGTTTTTTTAAATTGTCTCCATCATTTCTTACAACACAGTATTATTCCACACATTCATATGCCATGACTTGTTCAGCCATTCCCTAATTAATGGGAGTTCCCTCATTTTACATTTTATTGCCACTATAAAAAGACATGCTATAAATATTTTTGTGCATGTGTGTCCTTTTCCTTTTTAATTTGAACTCTTTGGGGTATAGACCTAGTTGTGGTATATTGCTGCATCAAAGTGTATGCACAATAGTATAACTCTTTGTGAATAGTTCCAGATTGTTCTCCAGCTAATCCACAGCTCCACTAACAGTACATAATTGTACTTATTTTTCCCACATCCCCTCCAGAATTATCATTTTCTTTTTTCTGTCAGCCAATCTGATGGGTGTGAAGTGGTAGCTCAGAGTTGTTCTAATTTGCATTTCTCTAATTATTAGTGATTTGGAGCATTTATTTCATATGGGCCACTCTGCTGATAGCTGAAAACTCTGAAAACTATTTATATCCTTTGACCATTTATCAACTGGGGAATGGCTCTTATTTTTATAAAGTTGACTCAGTACCTTATATATTTGAGAAATGAGATTTTTATTAGAAAAACTAGTTATAAAAATTTTTCCACAAGTTCCTACTTTTCTTTTAACTTTCTCTGCATTAGTTTTGTTTGTGCAAAGCCTTTCTAATTTTATATACTCAGAATTATCCATTTTACCTCCCATAAACCTCACAAAATTTGGTATAAAAATATATCAAACTCAACAGGAAAACCAGGGAACAGGGGAAGACATTAAGAGGGAGAATAATCCCTGGAAAAGAATAGGGTAGTAAGAGGGGAGGAAGGGAAAGAAAAATAAAGAACTAGAACCTAAAGACCTAGTACCTTAGATTATCTCAGCTGAGGAATGGCCAAACAAATTTTGGTATATAAATGTCATGGAATATTATTACACTATAAGGAATGACCAAGGAGATGATTCCAGAAAACCTTGGCTAGTAGAGTGAACAAAACCAGGAGAATATTTTATACAACAGTGTTTCTTATCGTGGTTCCTCTTTTACAGTGGTGAGGCCTATGGACCCCTTATCAGAATAATGTTTTAAAATAATTGAAGGAAATGCTAAATTTTAGAGGTTAATGAAAATAAAGATGTATTTTTTCCCCATCCAAGCTCATGAAATCTATTCCCTGACAAGGAATTCAAAAATCCCAGGTTAAGAGCCCATACAAGCCCCATGGACAACAACATAGTGAAGAAAACAATTTTGAAGATATTAAGAAAGCTATTTAAAACAACAATCAATGGCTCCATGGGACCCATGATGAACTGAAGGATATCACACATTTTCTGACAGAGAAGAGATGGTACCAAGCCATACATTATTGTGCATGGCCATTATGTGGATACCTTTTGCTTGGCTATGTTTATTTTTTACAAGAGGTTTTCCCCCCCTTTTTTCTTTCTCTTGTTTAGTTGTGGGGCTCATGGCAGGGGAGTCATGGTTAGCAATAGATTGCCCTGCTCACCCCCAAAAAGGCCACTGAAATACATTTTAAAAGGTACAGAAGAAAACATAAATTCAGGAAGCACCAATAAGCTTTGAAAGCAGAGTATAGAATTTATTATATACTTTTTTTAAAGCAGTGGGAAATGGAGATTCCCAGTTTCATATAGAATCCTCTTTGTGTTTCTGCTATGCACATGAAAATTATCTCTTTTTTGGTATTTAATTTCAGAATAAAAATAAAATTAAAAAATAGAAATACCTTTTTTTATAAAAATGTTAAAAAATTAAAAAAAATAGAAATATCTGCAATTTCAGAAAAACAATGGTATGAATTGTACTCTTTGTCTCTGTCTCTGTCTGTCTCTCTCAGGCTTTTGGGCAAATCAGTGTCTGTGGCCTTGAAAACTCTGGAGACACAAATTGAGACACACTGTAGCCCAGTCAGGGAAGAAGGCAGAAATGGGGTGCCAAGCTTCTGATGAAATACATAGCAAGGTGAGGGTAACATGGTGATATTGGGGGGAATAAATAAAATAGCTCCCCTTAGCCAAAGGCCTCTGGGAGCACATGTTCTCTTGAGAAAAGTGAAATCGTGAACTGAGAATTCAGACCTTTTTAGAAACATCGAGTCAACTGCTTCAGAGTTTGAATACTGTCTTTTATTATCCAGTTCATACATCAGATGTATTCTAAACTATAACGTAAGCATGTTTTCCTTTGGGATCACATGAAATTGCAAAGGAGATAAGAATCTTAATGGGAAATGAGATACAAGCTAAATTGTGAGTGTGTTTTCCTTTGGGATCACATCAAATGGCAAAGGAGATAAGAATCTTAATGGGAAATGAGATACAAGCTAAATTTGAAAGTTTTCCCAGAATACTGTAAGAGACATAACAAGCCAATTTGTAATAAATTGATGAAATATTATACAGGAATCATATTACACTTTAATCCCTAGACTGAGCTAAGAGGCTTGTGGGCCAAATGCTTCTACCTTTGGGAAAACTTCTGAATTATCTGCATCAAACCCTCACATGTGGAAATGCCTGACCAATCTCTTATGTTTTCAATGTGGGAATAATTCTACAAGTGAGACTACCTTTACCTTAACTATATACAAGCTGTTAAACTACAATTTATTGGCATCTTTTGTTTTTTACATCAGTAGAATTTTTTCTAGTGTCTTTCTCTTCCCTCCACCCTCAGGTGACTATCACATATAACAAATATTTTTAAAGGGGGTGGGGAGGGAAGGAAAAAGATTTTTTAAAATCAGTCAAACTAATCAATAAACTCAAAAAGTATAAAATTTATGCCATGTTCTACACCTGTGAACCTCCTTCTGCAAAGGAGTGGGGTGGGGGTAACTTCTCATATCTTTTCTTTTGAATGTATCCTTTTTATGAGACTTTACAGAATGATAATCCTTTGCCTGATTGTATGTTCTAAGTTTTTGGTTTAGAAAATACAGGCATCATAAAACTAGGGATTGTGAACAGGGGCTTCCTCTCCTGTCTGGTTAAAGGGGTAAACTTGTGTTCCCTACTGCCTAAATTTGTGATTCTCCAACAGCATGCCCTAACTCCTCTATTTCTGACTTCAGGTCCTTGGTATGTGTGACATTTTTGCTTCTCCCTCTATTACCCAGCCCTTTCTGGCTGTAGTTCCAGTTCCAGTGCCTGTTATTTATCCTTGTAGTATATAGCCTTTATGCCTTCCTGCCTTTCTAGGTTATTCGGCGCCATAAGAACATACTAAAATTCTATTTACCTTGAAACCAAATTGAATTTCTTTAGATAAACAAAAAAACTTCTGGTCACAGGAGCAAGTTAGTGCAGTTTAGGAAAAATCCCATATAGCCAGTACTATTAAGTCAGTTTATAGGGGATTTGCGTGTTTATCTAAACATAGATCCCTATGTTTATAGGAATTTGCTCTTGGTGATATCCAGTCACAGGCAATAACCATTCTTGGGAGGCAGGCCCTCTCTTCCCATTCCCCACCATGGGAGGAGGCCTACTGTCCACTTCTACAGTATTTCTGTAGCCAACTGTGTATATTAAAACGTTCTGCTCCATAACTACACTAAGCAAGCATTCCTTATCTCATAGATAGGGTTCTTGTTACTCTCAAATCTTTTTTTAAAATATGTTTTTCTTTGATCTCCTGTTATGAGTGGGGTCTAATTACCATGGGAGCCCTCTCTTTCAGAGAGCTTCTTCTTTCCCTGCCAGCTAGCTGATGTGAGTATACCTCGTGACCCATGTAGCCCACAAAGGGGACTAGCTCCAGGCTTCCATGGAGCCAAGTTCATCACTGGGCAGCCTGTCACTTCTGGGAAGTAAGGGGAGAGGGGAGGGGAATCAGGTTTCTTTCTTTGATTTCACCCAGGAGTCAAATCTTTGGCTTTAAAGTAAAGCTGAAGGTTGTCTCATCTTCAAAATGTGGGTAATAGGGTCCCTTTGGAAAATGTATAATTAATAATTTGTATTATTAGGTATAAGACAACTTTTTTTGTTTTCTGCAACAGAAAGTGCTTAAGACATAAGTCATTAAGAGAAAATATTATAGTTGTTAAACTATCTTTGGAAGGTAAAGACAGCTTTGTGGTACGACTGAACAGATATTTTACATTCTTAATAACCTCAGACCTGAACTTGAACCTAAAGTAAAACAGACTTCAACTTTGGAGAGTGGATTGATTAAAAGGAAGGAAAGTATAAGAACTAGTGATCAGTGTCTGGGCTGCCTAAAGAGAGGGGCAAAATCATATTTCTTCAATTATGGATTATTATTGTTCCTTTCCCTACTTTCTTTATAAAAAGGAGTTTTAATTCTTAAAGAATTTTAAGAAGATACAATGGTGGAAAAAAGACAATTAAATCATAACCATGAAATGTGAATAGGATGAAGACACCCATAAAACGGAAGAGATCAACATAATGGAATTGAAAGCAAAACCCAATGATATGTTCTTTTCAGGTACAACAAGTGAGGCCAACTACATATTTCCTTCAGGGTTCCCAGAGTATTCCTGAGGGGTTAGGTTTGGGGGATCATTCTCTAATCTCATTGGTTCAAGCCTTAATTCTGGTGGGAGTCCACATTGATGACCATCAGTGACCTAGTTCCATTTAAACGATGAACAGCAATTAGCTTTCACAAAGGGATAATTACTTAAAAGATACAACTAGAAGAGAAATTCAAGCATTCTCCCACTCCTCAACACCTTGGGGGGAAGACTTCCCTGTACCACCTTGGTCTCTAGGGAGAGGAGATTTAGACTTAATACAGTTTCTGCATAGCATTGGTCCCACCAAGTTTATGTTCAAATGTGGCATTGACACAGGATGAGTCCTTCCTTGGCTATCACTGGGTCAGGCCAAGTTCAGTCCTTGATCCTCAGAGCATCAGTTCTACAAAACATGAACTCAATTCCCAGAACCCCTAGACTACCAGGTTTCTGGACAGCTGGCTCTCCTGACCTTTCAAAATGCACAAGGTCACAGCCTCCAGCTTTTTTCACCTATAACAAAGGAGTAGATACTTAAAAAATGAACCAAGGCTAAGGCTCACATGTTGACCTCAAATGAGGAAGAGTGACAGAGGCCTCTCCCCATACAGTAATCCCTCCTTCACGTCAGTGAAAAAGGAAAAAGTCAAAGAAAATTCAAACCATGAGTAAGAGGACTCAAGGCCAAGTGAAACATTCTGAATGCCCTCTCTGCCACCCACCTACCCCAGCTGCAGCTTCTCAGTGAAAACAGGTCTGGAGGGTCTTACTCAGCATGTGGTTAACACATCCAGAAATGGTTACAAAATGTCTACAAATGTCCTAGAGTCTTTCCAAGACTTCCTATAAGTACCTCTCCTGTGTGGACAATTACATCAGCAGCACTCTGGGCATGCTTGTTGGGATTGTGTTCATTGGCTAGTTTCCCATTACATGAAAAACATACTCAAAACAAAGATTTACATGGAGTTAAGATAAGAAGTTGAGGCAAAACTGATTATGCCTTAGGTGAATTTGTTTTAAAAATAGGAGTGGCAGTCATGATCTCTGGAAAGGAAACAATAAAAATATGAACATAATTAAAAGGGATAAGCAGGGGGGTGGTTAGGTGGCCCAGTGAATAGACCACCAGCCCTGCAGTCAGGAGGACCTGAGTTCAAATGTGGCCTCAGACACTTAATACTTACTAGCCATGTGACTGGGTAAATCACTTAACCCCAAATGGCCTATTGGCCTGCCTTCCCCCCTGAAAACCTCCCCCCCCCAAAAAAAATAGGGATAAGCAGGGAAATGGCAGTATCCTTAAGGGCATTATAGAAAATTAAGTATTTAGGTAATTATATAAATACTAAATACATAGATAATTCCATATTTAATATACATGCATCAAATGGCTCAGCATTTAAACATTTAATAATCCAATTACAGTGGAAAATAGACATTTGTAAAACTATTAACCTAGAGATTTCAATATGCCCCCTTCAGACCTAAAAAATTTTTTTAAAAAGAAAAAAAGAAAAGTTTAGAAACTGAGTAGAATTTTTTTTAAAGTTAGACATGAATCCCTGGGAATTTCTGAATGGGAATCAAAAAGAAAATATTTAATATTCAGCTTTGCATGTTCCTTTACAAAGTATCCCTTTTTGCAGATGATATGATGGTTTACTTAGAGAATTCTAGAGATTCAACTAAATAATTGATTGAAATAATTAATTGGTAACTTCAGAAAAACAACAGAACATAAAACAAGGATAGGGATAGGGCCTGGCTATGTGATTTCATTGGTATAGGAAACTCCTGGGTGAGAAAATTCCTGCTATTGATGTAAGTCGGTACTACCTGTACAACTCAAAACCTTGGACAGTTGACCACTGAGAAGTTAGATGATTTGCCCAGGGTCACATTGAACCAGGGTCTTTTAGGCTCAAAAATCATCAATCTTTCAGCTTGTAGTCAGCAAAGTTCAACAGGAAGAATTTTTTAAATTAAATTAATTCATTTAATTCTATTCCATTCAAAATAACCTACCAACCCATATATAGCCATTAGAAGAATACAACTTCAAAACATTCTTTACAGAAGCAAAGATTTAATAGAGTAACATTAATTTCTCATGGCTGGGTTATGCTACTATAACAAAACCAACAATACTATCTAAAGCGATTTACAGATTCACTGCTATACCAATCAGACTACCAAAAGGTACCTTGTAAAGCTATGCAGAATGATAACAAAACCCATTTGGGGTTACAAAAGGTCAAGAATCTCAAGGGAGACAGTGGGTGGGGGGGGAAAGGAGATGAGGAGGTAAGGAAGGGAACTGGCAGTATCATATCTTAAACTATACTATAAAACAGTAATTAAATTATTTGGAATTAGCTGAAAAATAAAAATGCTGCTCAGTAAAACATACTCGGTAATAGATCCAGAAGCAATCAAACATAGCAGAGTGTTCAACAGAGGACACCAACCCCTAGGATAAATCCTCCCTCTTGGTCATAACCTTCCAGGAAAACTTCAGAGTGGTCTGGTAAAGAATAGTTTTAGACCAATCTCTCACCCCATATAGCTATGGTGTTTTAAGGTTTGATGAAGCAATTTGCATAAACTCATTTGATCTTTCCAATAATCTGGGAGATAACTGTTACTATTATTGTGATTTTACAGATGAAGAAACAGGGTGAGATAGGCAAAGTAACTTGCTGAGGATCTCACAGTTACTAAGTAGCTGAGGCAGAATTTGAACTCAGCTCTTCCTAACTCCAAGTCCAGTGCTCTATCTAATATACAGCCTCACCACAGGCTTCAACAAGATCCAAATCTAAATAACCTATATTTAGATAATTGGTCAAAGAATACGAACAAATAGTTCTCCAGAGAATTGCAAATGATTGACAACTATATAAAAGAAAGAATGCTCCAAATATCTAATAATAAGAAAAATACATATCTTAGGAACTCATTCAAGATTTCACTTCACCTTCAACATGATGACAAAAGATGAGAACAGTCACTATTGGAGGGATTGTGGAAAGGTAGGCTCACTACAAACGATTAACCCAGCAGGAACCTAGACTCTCTACATTTTTCAGTCAACAGTATGAAGGTGAAAAAAATATGGTCCATTATGAACTATAACATTTGATATCCTGACTGTTTCCTATTAATATATTAATTGAGGACACCCTCAATGCCTACACAGATGGTTCTCAAATAGATTGTGTATAAATGGAGAAGCAGGCATAGAGGTTGGCAGTTGTTAATTTTCATTCTTAAGGTCTGAGATGTTTTTCCTCATTTCATGTTGCATCAATTGATCCTCCAATGTCATCACATTTGTGCCACCTCTAGGAGGATCTTTTCTACACACATTAGCCAGATGCTTTCCTCTTATTTCTTCTCTTTAGTGCTGTTTCTACCTCTTTTATAACTACGTCTAGGGATGGTGATGTTAGAAACCTAAGTGTGGTTGTTCTCTTTGATGGTGAAAACAATTTTTTAATGAAAATCTTTGCAAATATTTTCCATTTTTCTTCTATTTATTGTCCTTCCATTTTCACCTTGACATACCATCAAGATTGCTTTGCTTAGTTGGGTCTCTTGTGAAGCTTTCTTTAAAATGGTTTTATCCTGCATTGTTTCTCTATTATTTAAGAGGCAATAGCTGTTTAGAATCATCCATCATTTTTCCTCAGATTTTTACAAACAAGTTTTATTCTAAACTATTTTGTTCTAAACTAAGCAGAATCATATCACCTTTTGCCACCATATCTCTTCACTTAGCAAATGAGCTTAGTGTTTGCTGACTAAGGAGCTTTTTAAGCCTTTTTTATTTCCTTGGGTTTTTTTTTCATTTAATAAAAAAAAATCTAAATTTAACAAAAACCAAACAAAATTAGAATTTTCCTATTCATAGTAGAATAAGAAGAAAGAACTGTACATGAAACTGTGAGATTCTATTATATAGAATTTGATTTTTTGAATATATAATAAATTCAACATTTAATTTTCAAAGCTGCCCTACTTGTCTGTGATTCTTTCTGGCATTTCTTATGTTCCCTTCTCTTTGGGAGGGAAACCCTATCCTATCCTTTCCTTCTCACCTACCTTCTTTTCCGATGATACTGATAAGAGAGAGAAAAAGAAAGAAGGAGAAAGAGAGAGAAGGGGAGAGAGATAAGATGGGAGAGAGATAAGATGAGAGACAGAGAGAGACAGAGAGAGAGAGAGAGAGAGAGAGAGAGAGAGAGAGAGAGAGAGAGAGAGAGAGGGAGGGAGGGAGGGAGAGAGAGAGAGAGAGAGAGAGAGAGAGAGAGAGAGAGAGAGAGAACTTATAAAAAAATAAGTCAAGAAAAACCAATTCCTACATTGGCTATGTTTTTGAGTTTCCATGTTGAGACAACTGATTTACATGAGTTAAACTATCCCTTCTTTCTCTCCTACCTTCTTTTCCCATGATACTGATAAGAGAGAGAAAAAGAAAGAGGGAGAGAGAAAAGATGAGAGAGTTAACTTCTATATTAAATCATTCCAGTCTGGGTTGATATTGTTTCTTCTATCCATTACATATTTGATACTACAAATCATTCAAGTAATTTAGAGCTGAGTTGCTTCAGTTGCATCACCATATCCTTCCCAAATTAAATTTTTTTCAGCTGTTTACTAATTCTTATTTTTATTCCAACAAGTTTTATTCTAACCTTACAGATGATTTAGGCGTGACTCCTACACAAATCATCTTTTTCTGCCTGTTGGAATATGGTAATTTCTGTAATTTGGTGCTCACCACCTGCAGAGCCTACAAATGCTTTTGTTCTAAGAAAACATCTGTGACATAAAAGTGTGAGGCCTCTGTGTGCTGTATCAGTCTTTGACCTCTTTCATTCCTTCTTTATGACTCATTCCTTCCAATACATTTTTCACCATCATCACCTATTCCCACCTTTGCATCAGTCACTGAGCCTTAGAATGTACCCGTCACTAATTATTAGTGTATTGAACCCCTGGTGGAATTTCTCTACCTCTTCATCCTCTGCAACCTATATCGTTGTAAGCTGTAATTATTTTTTATGGCAGCCTTTTTTCAAATATTTATCATAAGAGCAATGCAATGCAAGATGAACAAATGTCCCATGAAATAGTGTTTCTGTTTCCTTCCAGCTCGTGTTAACACCAACTCCAATAACTCTTCTGTTCCTCTGAGGAATAATTGTGATCCATCTTTCCATCTAACTGCAGTTTCCTTCTTTCTTCTGGTTTGGTTTACCAACAGTAAAGTTTATATCAGTTGATCAATCAGTAATCGTGAATTAAGCACCTACTATGTGCCCAGTAATATGTTAGGGATATAAAGACAAAAATGAAAGTTTCTGGGAAAGACAATATTGTGTGTGTGTGTGTGTGTGTGTGTGTGTGTGTGTGTGTGTGTGTGTGTGTGTGTATAAAACACAGATATAAGGTGATTTGTGGGGCAGCTGCTAAGATCAGGAAAAACCTCATACAGAAGGTAGGAGAAGAGAATAAGCATTTATTAAGCACATTTGTGTTAAGCAGTGCTATTGTAATCAATTGGGGAAACTGAGGGAGACGGGTTAAGTGACTTGTCTGGGTTCACACAGCAAATAAGTGAGACTGAATTTGGATTCAGGTCATCCTGTCTTCCAGACTCAGCACTACCAGGCTGCCTCAGTTCATTTGGGAGTTTGAATTTAGTATTCAAGGAAAACTGGGATCTAAGAGCAGAATAAGAACAGAGAGTGTTCTAACCAGAGGAGACAAGTCAGTGAAGAAGGTACAGAGATGGGAAAAAGAATTGCCTGGCATGAGGGACAGCAAAAAGGGCAGTTTGGTGGGATGCTAGAGCAAGTAGATGGAAAGCAAAGGAATAAAAACTCTATAGAGACCACAGCAGCATCTCTTTGGGTCATTGTGGTAAGAAGTGGTCATGCCCCCTAGATACAAGGAAACAGAGATGCTGACCTCTCAGTGATTGCCTTTGTCTGAGAATCCTTCCAGAGTTTTTCAATAAAGTAAGGCAAGGTCATATGCTAAATAAGAGAGGAGGTGGGAGTAAAGTTGGGGATTAAATGATAAAAGTGCAGTGGTGAATGGGACTGGGAGTCAATGAGAGGTTAAGAAAAGGACTGCATGAGAGACAGCCTGGTACTTTGGAAAGAGACTGGGTTCCAGAGTCACAGGACTTCATTTCAAATTCCATTCAAATGAAGTTTTCTATCTGTGTTACCTTGGGCAAGTAATTCAAACTCTGAACTTCAGTTAAAGGGACTGGAGTAAATCACTGCCAAGGTCCCATTCAATTCTCATCTATGATACTGTTATGTTTTGTGTGTTATGGGAGGGAGAGGAGACAGTTGAGTTATGAAGTCTCTCCCAATGAACTCTGAAACCTAAAAATAGTGGGATATGATGGGAAGGGGGAGGCAAGGGGGCCATGGAGAGCTTATTCCCCCATTACTACTCATTACCTTATATATGTTTTACAGGATAAACATTGTCTCTTTGCTCTGGAAAGTTGAAACAAGTGAATCGAATTCTCTCTTCTTCTTTCTCTTCTTCTTCTCCTCCTCCTCCTCTTCCTCCTCCTCCTCCTCCTCTTTCTCCTCCTCCTCCTCTTCTTTCTCCTCCTTCTCCTCCTCCTCCTCCTTCTTCTCTCTCCTCTCCTAAGATCATTCTCTCAATCGCCTCTTCCCAACTGCATCCCAATAAATACATCTCAATTAGCAAATGCCTATATTTTTTAAAATTAATTTATTTTTAGTTTTCAACATTCACTTTCATAAGATTTTGAGTTTGAAATCTTCTCTCCCTCCCTCTCCTCCCCCCTCCCCAAGATGGTATGCAATCTGATATAGGCTCTACATAAACATTAATATTAAACATATTTTCACATTAGTCACATTGTAAAGAAGAGTTAGAACCGATAGGAAAAAAACACAAAAGAAGAAACAAATCAAAACAACAAAAAGAGAGTAAACAGTCTGCTTCCGTCTTCATTCAGACTCCAAAGTTCTTTCTCAGGACGTGGATAATATTTTCCATCATGAATCTTTTAGAATTGTCTTAGATCCAACAAATACCTATATTTTAACACTTTATTAAAATTGCTGGCTTAAAAAAAAAAAACAAAAAAAAGGTATTCAAACATTTAAGAAACAGACTTTCCCATGCTGAAAAGAAATAGACTTTAGAGATACTTGAGGGAATCCAAGGGGAGAATGGAAATAAAGAATCTCCCCTTGTGATCTGTAGTAGGAGAGGGTGGGTCTCAGGAACACAGCGCCTATCTTGACGGGCCTCGTGCCTGTGGGCCCATTTATGCCTGCCCTCCCGTGCTCCCAGCATCCTGAGGCTCAGTTCTCCTGGCAGTAGACTCCATCTTCACTTCCACCCTTCCAGTTTCTTGTGGCTTCCCTTGGCCTCCCTTCTCCAGATTCCTAGACTTCCACTACTAGATTCTCATCAGGAGCTGTTCTGTTTCCCTTTCCTTAAATTAGGGAAACTTCACACTTCATAAAGGAATAGCAACAGGATGGAGGTTTTTTTGCACTTAGTTTAGCATTATACTACCTTATTACCTCGTTACTTCCTCCTCCTCCCCTTTTTCCTATATAATTACATCAACTGAGGGGGGTTGTATGTAAAATAAATTGATCAGAAAGTATCCCAGCTCATCTTTTCCACTGCTCTCCCCCAAGTTAAGTATTATCAATCCTCTGCAAATCAACTATAGTACTTTGGGCACATGAGTCCATACTCTCAACTCTAAATGGTTCTCCTGGATTCAAGTCCTTTCCAGTGTCTTTCCCCACTGCCTTGTTCTAAAGAGTTTCAGTAAAGTCCATATGGCAGAGTTCTCAAACAACATGGAAATCGTTTTCATGATGGTCCAGACTTATCATAAGCCCAGTGTTATACTCACCCTGAAATATATAGTTAGACAATTTTAACAAACAGACATCATTGTACACAATTTTCATAGGATACCACCAGTCTTGGTGTTTGCTTGGTGTGGTTTCTGCCAGACCTCCTTCCCAAAAGCCCCCTTCAAGGTCAGGGTCCCATCCAAGTTCAAAGATGTAAGCTTTTGAGGCGGTCTGCCCTGAGGTAAAGTCTGAAATTTCCTCAGCACTTAGAGAGGGCCTGGGAAAGCAGAGGGTCTCACCCATCTCCTTTTCCCCCATTCTAAGCTCTTTTAGCAGGGATTCAAAAGCTGGACTATTAATCAATCAATCATTATTTATTTATTAAGTACCTACTGTTGAGATCCAGGATGGAGTGAGACAAAAGATCCCCAAGAGTAAAATTTGGAAGTGGACTTTATTACCACAGGACTGCCAGGGTCACATACCCAAATCAGACAGTGAGATGGCATGGACAGTGTGCTGGTTTTTAAAGTGGCTCCAAGAGTCACGTTATGTAAGCTGAGACTACAATCAGTGATTTGACAATGTATTTTTAAATTTCCCACTCTTGAAGTTTACCCTAGGCTGAGGGACAGGGAACCTAAAAGGGTGGAGATGGGGAAGATCCTGTGGGGGCAGGGTGCAAGGGATGGAGAAATATCCGGGGATCTGGTGGGGGCAGAGGATGGGGGAAGATGGAGAAATATCAGGAATACTACTCTAGACTGAAATTCCTGCTCACAGATCAGTTGGGGGAGGGAAGGGTGGAGTTGTGCTCAACATTCCCTACTTTTCTTTGTAGGTATGTCAAACCTTTGATATGGCTGTAGCCACATCATCCAGGTTACCCAATTCTGTTCCTAAAGGATGGTAGCAGGGGTCCCTGATAATTAACATTTTAACAGAGTTAACATGGGACTTGACAAATTGTAGAAAACAAATAATGAGGCAGAGTCCTACAATTAGGGCTACGGTCAGGAGGAGGAGAGGATCAACCAAGGCTGATACCAATGTAGTGAGCCAGGGGGATGTCAGGAACAGGGACTGATACCAATTCTCAGAATTTTCAAGCTTCCTCTGTCTATTAGCAATATTCTGGCATACCAACTTCAGACTCTCCCTCACCACTCCAGAGTTGTTTGCATAGAAGCAACAAGCCTCACCAAGGGCTGCACACAGGCCACCCTGTTTAAGAGAAAGAAGTTCAAGGCTTCTGTGGTTCTGGAGAACCACCTCTGTCAGAGAGTCCACCTGTCTTTCCAGGGCTGAGATGGACTGCTCTATGTGGGAGAGGTCGATATTTACCTGTGTATTTAAGGCCTGATAGATGGTCTCCCCCTTAATCAAGGCTGCCATCCCAGTTGCTGCAGAACCCACAAAGCCCAAGCCCACTAAGATGGGAATGAGAAGTGGTACTGCCCACCTTCAGTGGTAGCTCAGTTGCCTTTCTGGGGAAAGGTAATGCCAACCTTGTTCACCTGGGAGGAGGGTGGCCTGAGGAATTATGGCCACTAGGACACACAGGGGGCCCTCAGTGTGTTGTCTGAGGAACACTGTAGCAGAGATGCACTGGGTAAGGCCATTGTGGCATGCCCACCAGGCTCTTAGAGGGGCGGGGAAGTAGTCTGAGCTAGAGGCCTGAATCTCATGGGTTTGTCCACAAATTGAGCTATACTGAGAGCTGGATAAAGGGGTGCTGAATGATATGAGGCAGAAACCTGTTCACTGTACATCCCCGAGGGTGAGCCTTGGGTGGTCCCACTCACAATTCTGTGTTGGAAGTAGGGGTGACTGAGGCATTTAGTGCCACTCCTACATAGTAAGGAGGCCGTGGTTCAACACAGATCCAACAATCTTTTACCAACGTGTGGTTAGAGCTGTTGAGTGTTTTGTTAACAGCTGACAAGGAGGGTAAGTAAAGGGACCTGATAATTGCAAGACTCCTGAATCTTTGAAGATGGGGGGGAGCCTATGACCTGACTGGAGCCCATGTGGTGACAGCTGGTATTGTGATTTGGACATCAGAGTTCCCTATTAGGGCAGTGATAGCCAAGTCCCTTATGGGACCAATGGGATGACAATCAGGTAGGGGTACAGAAAACTTCTTGGTTACAGTCAGTACTACTGTCTTTCCCACCTTCCCCTCCTCCTCTTCCTCATCCAGAGCAACCATGGTCCCCCAGGCAGGGAGGATGATTCCCAGGATCCGAGAGACCAGAACTCCCCAGGCAGGGTCAGAGGGGTTTTGAATGGTGAGATCCAGCATGGGTCGACAGGGGTCAGACCCGATTGTATGGATTTGGAACAATGGGTCCGATCCCTCACTAGCACCTGCCCCATAGCACATGGAGCCACCAGTAGAAGAGGGGAGGTGGTAAGCTGTGACACAAGCGCAGGCACACGGGTATCCTGTGTCTGAACAGAGCAGGTAGCCTGCATCTGCTGGTGGGCCCCCAAATGGTCCAGTTCAGGGGGAAAAGGGAGTTGAGGGGCAGCCGTATCTGCTCCGGGTTCTGAAAAGTCCAGGATTGTCCATTTCCTGTGGTTACCACCCAGGTACAGCTTGGTCTGGGGGCATGGGGATTATGGGGGACCACACAAGGAGGTAAAAGGAGGATCAGGAAGATCAGATAAGTCTTAGCTTTAGGGGGTCCTCGTGGACTTCTGCTTTTCATTCTGAGGTAACAGCAGGCTTCATTCTGGTATGATGGAGCCAACTGGGGATAGAGTCCAATTTGACAGCAGTGGGTGTAGTGAGGATCACGACATGTGGTCGTGACCCATAGTGGTGAATTTCCTTACCAGCACAGAATCTCCAGGTTGAAACAGCTGTGCTGAAACTGAGCTTGGGACCAGGAGGGTGCCTCAGACTAAGGGTAGAAATTTTTCTTAGTGCCTGCAGACCCTGTAGGAACTTGATGAGGGAAGAGTTCGTGCTTTCAGTGTTTAGGTCTTCCCAGATTAGAGGAAGAATGGGTGGTGCTCTTCCAAACATATGTCAGGGGGTAGTCTGGACTTTCTCAGCCTTGAGTTCTGAGCTCTGAGAAAATTTCAGATGCCGGCTGCTCAAGGAGGTCAAAGCTGAGAGTCCAAGGATCTGACCCAGTTCTCATGGGGAAGCCAACCCGAGGGATAATTTCATTACTTTTTTGAGGGCTGTTTCATTTTTCACAGGGAATGCTTCTACCCACCCAGAGAATGTACCTGTAGCCCTGCACAGGTGGTTAATAGCCCCTACCCACTTGTTTACCTCCCACAGATTCTGAACATGGGCTCAAGCAAACACAGGACACATAAAAAGACAGACAAATAGACATTAACCAGATAACCAGACCACATACGGACAAGAGGGACGACCTCTTGAGCTTTCCCTGGGGAAGAGATGCCCCCTGCACAAATGGCTACGTCTAGCCCTCTCCCCTCCAGAAAACAGGACAGAAGTTTACTCACCTCCAAACTGGAGGTCCTGGATCCACGAAAAGGCCAAATAAGGAGCAAGTCGAAGTCAGGAGGCAGGTGCAATCTTTCCCTCCTTGAGATCTGGGGCCTTGGAACATCCTCAGGGGCCAGCCCCCTAGGGATCAGGGCGAGCAGATGCCTACTTCCCAAGGCCTAGCACTCTTCTTATTCAGGGATCTTTGCAGTTCCACTGAACACCGAAGATCTCGATGGGGCCTCCAAATTATGTTGAGATCCAGGATGGAGTGAGACAAAAGATCCCCAAGAGTAAAATTTGGAAGTGGACTTTATTACCGCAGGACTGCCAGGGCCACATACCCAAATCAGGGAGTGAGATGGCATGGACAATGTGCTGGTTTTTAAAGTGGCTCCAACAGTCAGGTTATGTAAGCCGAGACTACAATCAGTGATTTGACAGTGTGTTTTTTAATTTTCTGCTCTCAAAGTTTACCCTAGGCTGAGGGACAGTGAACCTAAAAAGGGTGGAGATGGGGAAGATCCTGTGGGGGCAGGGTGCAAGGGATGGAGAAATATCCGGTGGCGGGGGGAGGTTAGGGGGACATGGAGAAATATCCAGCTGGGATTTGACCCTAGGCTGAAATTCCTGCTCACAGATCAGTTGGGGGAGGGAAGGGTAGAGTTGTGCTCAACACTACTATGTGCCAGGTTCTGTTCTAAGCACTGGGAATATAAATGAGGCAAAAGACAGTCCCTGCCCTCAAAGAGCTTACAATCTAATGGGAGAAACAAAATGCAGACAAATATATACAAAGTAAGCTACATACAGAATAAACATTAGATAATTAACAGAGGGAGACGCTGGAGTGAAGAGAGGCTAGGGAAGTCTTCCTATGAAAAAATTGTGGAAAGTGAAAGGATCTGTAAGACTGAATGGCAAACGTTCCAAAATCCCCAAAAGGGAAGAGAGTGGGGTGTGAAAACTATAGGCCAATGAGATCGACTTTGATTTCTAGCAAAATTTTGGGTCATATTATCAGAGGAAAGTTAGTCAATAACATTTGGAAAAAAAAAGGAAGCAGTGATTGAAAAATGCCAGCACCTTCCTCAAGAACAGGTCAGGCCAGATAATCTCATTTCTCTTTTTGACAGAGTTACCAGACTGGTAGATCAAGGGAATGCTATGAATATACTTTACCCAGATTTAGAAAAACATCCGATAAAGAGTCTCAAACTTTCTTTATAGACAAACTGGAGAGATATGGGCTGGAGAGTAGTATAGTTCAGGGATGGGAAACCTGCAGCTCTGAAATCCTTTTGGATTTGTTCTATGAAGTTTGGATTCAGTAAAAGGGCCACACTTGAGGACCCAAAGGGCCACATGTGGCCTCAAGGCCACAGGTTCCCTACTTCTGCCATAGTTATATGGATTCTGAATTGGCTGAATGCCTGGACCCAAAGAATGGTCATTAATGGCTCAATATTAACCTGGAAGGAGATCTTTAGTGGAGTATTCCAGAGATCTATGCTGATTAGAATTTTTTTTCAAGACATTGGATAAAAGCTATTCTGGGCCAGGCAGAAAGGTCAGTCTGATGATTTAGGCCTGAAGGTTAAACTCTTGGACAAATAAAATGGAATTAAAAACAACTTTATCTTTTAAATAAAAAAAAAAAAACCCAACCAGCTTCTAAGTAAGAGAGATGTAAAAATGCTACTCCCTTCATAGATGCCTGGAAAACAGGCAGTTGGAAGTCAAACCACCTCAATAAAATTTCACCCTGGTTTAAGTCTATACTTCGGTCAAGAAAAAAAAAAAGCCACCCACTGCACTTCCTTTAAGAACCAATAGAATTCATCTGTTTCTAGAGCTACTGCCCATTACATTAGATGTTGCATGCCATCAGAAAAGAGCGGGAAGAGCAAGGTCACCAGATAAGAAGGCATGGAGGAAGAAGAGGCACCAATGAGCAAAAACAACTCCTCCACCAGTACCCAGCACCCTCCCTTCACCACCCATGAAAACCCTACACAGCTCATACCACACAAAGGCATAGACTGCATGGTCATATAATTAGCAAATGGCACAAAATTGGGAAGCAAAGCCAGCATGCAGCATGACAGCAGAATGTTGGGTTAAATCTAATCAGATGAAATTTAATAGGGATCAGTGTAAAGTTAGATATGAGTTTAGAAAGCTGACCTTACAAGCAGAAGTAAGAAGATACCTGTTTAGTTTGTCTGAAAAAAGATCCGAGGGTTTTGGTCAATTGGAAGCTTGACAGAGATCAACCATATAGTCTGGCAGCCAAAAAACCCTCAAACCATCTTCAAATACAGCTGGGTAATGCAATGGATAGAAAACTGGGCCTCAAGACAGGAAGATGGAAGTTCAAATTTGAATTCAAATTACTACCTGCATGACCCTGGGCACAAGTCACTTAACCTCTGTTTGTCTCACTTTCCCCAACCACAAAATGGGACTGGTAATAGCACCGACCTCCTAGGGTTGTTGTGATGATCAAATAAGGTCATTAATACCTGGCACATAGTAGGTATTATATAAATGCTTATTCTCTTCCCTTCCTTCTTAAGATGCCTTAAGAGAAGAATAGTGCCTAGAACTAGGGAAACAATCTGAATGTTCTCTGCTCGAATCAGACCCAATCTGTAGCAGTGTTCAAGTTTGGCTACCACGTTTTAGGAAGTCCATTGATTAACTAGAGAGCATATAGGGGAAAGTGGCCAGGATGGTCAAAGGTCTTTGATATCATGTCATACACTTATCATTTGAAGGATGAAGACTTCAGTTGGGGAGACATGACCGCTGCCTTCAAGTATTTGAAGGACTGTCATGTGGACAAACCTCCCATTTTACAGTTGAGGAAACAGGCCCATGTAGATTAAGTGACTTCCCCAAGGTCACGTAGGTAGTAAACATCAGAGGAAAGATTTGAACCCAGGTTCGAACTCTAGAGATATAGTTCTTTCTACTATATCTCTTATCCAAGTGAAGTGGAAAAAGAGTGGAAATAGAAGAGACAGAGAGGAAAACATAGGCTCATTGTAAGGGAAAGCTCCCCAACAATTAGATCTATCCAGAAATGCAGTGAGTTCTCACTAAAGTATTCTAGTAAAAATGACCTTTAATTTGAAGTTCTCTAGGGGGCATTCTTTCTTTGCTTATTTTTTTTATTCTAAATTAAAACCACTGGCATATGGGTGGCACTATAGTGGATAGAGTGCCAGAGCCCAGATTAAGGAAAACTTGTCTTTGTGAGTTCAAGTTCAGCCTCAGACACTTATGAGTTCTGTCACCCTAGGCAAATCACTTAACCCTGTTTGCCTCAGTTTTTTCATCTGTCAAATAAGTTGGAGAAAGAAATGGCAAAACACTCTAGCATCTTTGCCAAGAAAACCCCAAATGGGGTCACAAAGAGTTGGACAAGACTGAAATAACTCAACAATAACAACAAAACCTTTAATCCATACCAAATAAAATGAACATTTCTATTACATAGTAGAACCAAAAAAAAGGATTGTACATGAAATATAGGGGAATCTTGATTAGATACAAATTGAACTACATGACCTCTGAGCTTTCTTTTGAATTTATGAATCCATTAAAGCTAAAGCTCTATGACTTTCTACAGCAGTGATATATCCTACATTTCTATGGTTTTAGACTTGGCAGAAACAAGCAGTAGAAGTTAGCCAGGGTTAATGGGGCAAGAACCATGAAAGATAAAGAAGGCACTGTTTCACCATCACAAAAATTCTCCCTGATTGCCCACTCTCCCTGGATTCAAGATTAAGAAACCCCACTAAGAAAACATCAAGGAAATGAAGGGCTTGAAGCTGAGGAGATGGAGTTAGTTCCCCCAGATGTGGTAGCCCAGAGATATGTGTTTACCTCCTTCTTATAAAACCCTTTATCACTCTGATTCTCTACTTGTACAGAATCTTCCCAGCAGAGTCCAGGCAGTACCTCTATACTGTGTTTCTCTATTAGTAGATCTGAGGTTTAGTAGCCACTAACACTAATAATAGTTAACATCTGTAGCATGCTTACTATTTGCCAGGAACTATGCTAAATGCTTTACAACTTTTATCTCACTTGAATCCTGTTATTATCCCCATTTTACAGATGAGGAAACTGAGGCAAACAAGGTTAAGTGACTTGTCCAGGGTTACATAGCTAGTAAGGCCAGATTTTTCTGAGGATAGATTTTAACTCAGCTTTTTCTGACACCAGGTTCAATACTCTGTCCACTACACTGCATGGCTACCCCCACGAATATGGCTACCTTGAGATATTGACCAAGATCCTCAAGTTACAATGGTGTGGGGTACAACAGAATATATACCTTTCTTATTCACCCTTCATCATCAGTGGAATTAAGTAGTGAAGTAGAGCAGATACAATTTCATTCAACCCATATTATATAGCTATGCTTAAAAACACCAGGGACCTGAAAGAATGCATTTCTTCCAGTTTTCTGGAAACTCTTCTAACTCAATCACATATGACCATCATCTAAAGACAGTCATGAAGGGACATATTATGCTGATGAATATTTTCAAAGCACACATACAAGATTAAAAACCACCTAACCAATGCTTCCAACGACCAGTAGTTGTTGAAGTATTGTGGACTAGCCATAAGCCCAAAGGCTAAAATCTCACACTGACTAATACCAGAAAAACCCAATGTAAGGCAATACAGGGCCAAAAGCCATTGATGTATCAGTTGCCAAGTAATGGCAGATTAAAATGTGGAAAAACAAATCAAGAAACCCTACGTGCATGGGGGGTGGGGTTTCCAATCAAATTAAAAGTCTACAAAGTGATGATTGGGAGCCCTAAACCTTTGACAGACATCACAGTCTGTCTGGCCAATCGTACATCACCTATGAGACAAGATAATGGCAGGAAGGAGCAACAACAAGGTCCTGGAATGTAGCCAGTCTACTGGTACTATAGCAATGATTGTCATTCATTCATTCATTTGACAAATATTTACTGAGCAAAGCACTGTGCTGAGTTCTGTAGGAGATTCAAAGATGAGTAAGACATGGCCCCTGACCTGAAGGACACATTCAGAGAGCCACGAAGCTAGGGTAACCACAGGTAGGGCGGCAAAATAAATGGTTCAAGGAAACAATGCGAAATAATGCCGCATGGCCGCAGATTACAAGAAAACAACAGCATGGGAGACCAGTCTGGCTATGGAGCAATCACGAATGGGGTGGTTCTTCTGGAAAAAAAGACTGGAGCAAACCATAATTCTCTGAGAATCAAAAAGGTAAACGTCAAGCTCTCTGAAAATAGCTGTGCATTTGTTTCCAGAGGCACACCTGTGCACACAAGCTTATGATCAGAAGCACTGCCATTCAATATCTAACATACAAATTATTTGTTAAAATGTTCTTTTACCTTACACACAAGTAACAACTAACTTCCATGGTCTAATGACAGAATATATACTTCTTAGTAATTAAAGAGTTCAGTTATTCCATGGGTTCAATTATCATCTCAATGCAGATGACTCCTAGATGTGAAATGATGGGAACCCTGGAGGGAAGCGACCACACCACACTTGGCATTTGTGAGAGAGCAAAAGAAATTTAGGCATAGTCTTAGTTGCACTCTAAATTGGGGGAAAGCCGATTTTCAAAGGATTCAGAGGAAAAATAGATAGAATTTCATAGACTAAAAATCTTCAGGAAAGGTCAATCCTGGAGGGATAGGAGATGCTCAAGAATTAGATTTTGAAGATACAAGGGGAAACAATTCCAATGAGGCAGAAAAATGGAATTTGTCTGAAAGAACACAATATGGATGCAAAAGGATCCCACCAACCAATTTAGCTTTAAATGTACAGAAGATGGAAGCAAGGCAAGCTAACAGAAGATGAAAGTGAGAAGATGGCATATTTCTGTAAAAATAATGTCAGGAGGGGCAACTAGGCAGTGCAGTGGACAGAGCAGGGGCTCTGGAGTCAGGAGGATCTGAGTTCACATCTGACCTCAGACATTTGCTAGTTGTGTGACCCTGGACAAGTCACTTAACCTTGATTGCTTCCCTTCCTCCTCTCCCCCCCAATATCAATGTTAGGAATGTTAAAGCTCAAAATGAGGTCAGGCTGCTCTCATGAGGCTAACAAAAGGGGGTTTGGGTTTTGTTTTTGTTTATAAAAGCTTTATTGGGAGAAAAAGGAAGCTCAGAGAAGGGATAGGACCTTTGCTTATACCCCATATATGACATATGACATATGATAGGACAGATTTCTCTATAAAGGAGTTTGACCTTTAAACTGAAATGGCTAACAGGGAGTTGCTACCTGGGATAAGGCCTCAATGAATTCCAGTCACCTGGTCCAGATGTACTACATCCTGAAAGGACTGGCAGATGGACCTGCTGAGTCAGCACTAGTTAGTAATAGCATGGAAAATGGGAGAGGCCCCACAAAGTGAGAGAAAGGTAAATCTTGTCTCAATTTTCAAAAAGGGGAAGAGAGCAAAGTATGCAAACTATAAGCTGGAGACCTTGACTGTTTCCTGAGAAAACTAAAGAGACAGTTGGCAAACATACAGAAGGAGGAACAGTGATTGGGCAAGAGCCATCAGTCAGGCCAGGCTAGCCCCACTTTCTTTTTTGACTTGAGGGCTAAACTATGGATGAAGGGAATGATAGAGATAGAATGTATCTGGATTTTAGCAAAGCTTATCTCATCCTGTTCTTACCGAGAAATATAGATTAGACAAACAAGGCACTTTATACTTGACCCCAGAAGAGAAAATCTATTGCTCACTTCTCATATCTAAAGAAGATAAAATTATTTATGCCCTGCTAAAAATGAGATAGCTAAAAGTAATGGGCAGCTAGGTGGTGCAGTGGATAGAGCGCTGGGCCTGGAGTCAGGAGGACTCATCAACTTGAGTAAAGATCTGACCCCAGACACTTACTGGCCATGTGACCCTGGGCAAGTCACTTAACTCTGTTTGCCTCAGTTTCTTCATCTGTAACATGATCTGGAGAGAGAAATGGCAAACCACTCCAGTGTCTTTGCTAAAAAACAACAACAAAAATGGCACCAGGAAGAATCCAGAGGAAAAATAGAATTTCATACTCACCATCTTTAATTTATATTTACTCTGTATCCTGTCTTGCCCTAGTAATATGTTTGATGTATAGATCTCTACTCCACCTGATCAAGTCCTGCACTATTAATTTCCTCATAAGATTTACACACCTCTGACTGATTTTCAGTTTCAATAATATAGAGTCAATGGCCAGATCCCAACCTAAAGCCCCCACTATCAATACATTATTATATAATATTACATATGTAATCTATAAATACGTAACCTTCCTGCCCTCTTTGGTCAGCCAGGTGGTGCCATAGTGCATAGAGCCCTGAGCTTGGACTCAGGAAGGCTCTTCTTCCTGAATTCAAATCTGGCTTCAGACATTAGTTGTGACCTTGGGCAAGTCACTTAACCCTGTTTGCCTCAGGTTCCTCATCTATCAAATGAGCTGGAGAAGGAAATGGCAAACTGCTCCAGTATTTTTGCCAAGAAAACCCCAAATGGGGTCAAAGAGTCAGACACAACTGAAAAAAAAAAGACCCACTTGAACAACACACCTTCTTGAGGCAGATGCTAGCACAGTATTAGGGATTTTTCAAATAGGCATCTCTGGCTGATTGAAAAGTCAAGTATCTATTCTCAAAAGGCATAATAACGTCAGCAACAACAGCAGTGTGGTTTTTGTGACCAAGAATGACTAGATTAGGCAATAATACAATCAGATGATTCAGAACTAGTTAGATGGTTAGACTCAAAGAGTAATTGTTAATAGTTCAACGTCAACACAGGCGTTTTCCAGTGGAGAATCCTAGTCATCTGGACTTGGGCCTATACTGTTCAACATTTTTATCAATGCCTTGGATAAAAGAATATATGACATGTAATTACATTTGCTAATGATATCAGCCGGGAATACCTGAGACCTAAGATGACAGTTGGGATCCAAAAGTGAATTGAATTGAGTCTAAAAAGATGAAATTCAATAGTGACCTTTGTCAGGTTGCGCACTTGGGTACAAAAATCAATTTCACAAGTATAAGATGGTGGAAGCATGGATGAGCAGCAGTTCTGAAAAATATCTGGGGGTTCAAAGGGCTATAAAATTGTGTATAGCCTTTGACCCAGCAATACCACTTCTAAGGTTATACCCCAAAGAGATCATACAAGTGGGAAAAGGACCCACATGTACAAAAATATTTATAGCAGCTCTTTGTGTGGTGGCAAAGAACTGTAAATTGAGGGGATGCCCATCAACTGGGGAACGACTGAACAAGTTGTGGTATGTGAATGTAATGGAATACTATTGTGCTATAAGAAATGATGAACAGGCAGACTTCAGAAAAACCAGGAAAGACTTACATGAACTGATGCTGAGTGAAGTGATCAGAACCAGGAAAACATTGTACACAGTAACAGCCACAGTGTGCAATGACTGATTGTGATAGACTTAACCCCCCTTCTCAGCAATGTAACGACCTAAAACAATTCCAAAGGATTCATGATGGGAAATGCCATTTACATCCAGAGAAAGAACTATGGAGTCTGAATGCAGGGCGAAGCAGACTATTTTCTTTTTTTGTCTGTTTGTTTTCTTTCTCATGGTTTCTCCCATTCGTTATAATTCTTCCATATAACAAGACTAATGTGAAAATAGGAATATTTAATAGGAATGTATATGTAGAGCCTATATCAGATTGCATGTTGTCTTGGGGAGGGAGGAAGGGATGGAGGGGGAGAAAACTTAAAACTTATGGAAGAGAATGTTGAAAACTAAAAATAAACTTAAAGAATAACAATACAAAGATATTTGGGGGTTTTAGTGGACTGCATGTTCAAAATGGGTCGGCAATGTAATATGACAACCCAGAAAGCTAACATGATCTTGGGATATATTAAGTGATATATTAGGGGCAGCTTGATGGTGTAGTGAGTAGAGCACCAGCTCTGGAGTCAGGAGGACTTGAGTTCAAATCCTGCCACAGACACTTAACACTTACTAACTGTGTGACCTTGGGCAAGTCACTTAACCCCAATTGCCTTGCCTTCCCCCCTCCAAAAAGACAAAAAAAAAAAAGGAGATATATTTATTAAGGAATATTCCAGGAATAGGGAGGTGACATTCCACTGCTGTATTTTGCCCTCATCAGACATCATCTGAAGAATTATACTCAGTAGGACATTGATGCACTGGAATGTATCCAGAAGAAGGCAACCAAGATGGTGGAGGGCCTTGAATCTGAGACATACGAGGACTGCATGAAAGACCTGGGGGTTAGGCTAAAGAAAAGAAGACTGGGCTGGGGAGGGAAGAGGGCCCACTCATGTTAGCTGTTTTCAAGCATGTGAAAGAAGAGCTAGATTGGATGGGGAGGTGGGGGGAGAGGAGGGCACAATCAGGGTTAAATGACTTGTCCAATAAGTGTCTAAAGCCAAATTTGAACTCAGGTCCTCAGGACTCTAGGGCCAGAGTTCTATCTACTGTGCCACCTAGCTGCCCCTAGAAGAACTAGATTTATTCTGTTTGACTTTAGAGGGCAGAATAAGAACCAGTGATTAAAAGTTGCAGAATCAATTTAGGCCTGATTTCAAGAATAGTTACTACTGTTCCTTTCTAGAGCTATCTGAAAGTGGTAGGCCTTGAGAGGTGGTAGATTTCCCCTGAGTGAAGGTCTTCAGGTAGAGACTAGGTGGTCACTTGTTAGCTATATTATAATGAGGATTTTTTTTTTGTATACAGATTGGACTGGGTAGGTGGTGAGGTCCTTTTCTGTCATCTGTCAAATTAGCCCCAGTCTGTGCTCCCATCCTGCACCGCCAACTACACTTAAGAAAAGTTGTCCTGTAAACCTTTCAAACTCCAAAGAATTTATCTTCCAACCTGTCTATATCTGTGGAGGTGGAGCACTGTCCTGGTCACCCTGCTTTGTGACTTCAGAGTCCTTCTGGTTTCCTTCACCTCGCACATCCAGTCAATTGAGTCTTATCAATTGTATTTCAACCACATTTCTCATGTCCATTTCCTTTTCTCCACTGGCACAGCCACCACCCTGATTCAGGCCCTTATTACCGCTCCCCCTAACTGCTGCAATAGCCTCCTCCCAGTGGGTCTCTCTGCCTCCAGTCTTTCTCTTCTCTCCCACCCACCTTCAGAAGTGACATTCGTAAAACACCTCTGGCCTTGTCATTCCCCCACTGAACTGGTCCTGCAGCTCCTCACACAGGACATTCCATCTGTCTCCATGTTTTAAGCACATAGCATCCCCTCATGTCTGAAATACTCCTCTCCCCCCCCCCCTTAGAATCTCTTGTTTCCTTCAAAGCTCAGCTCAAATACCACCTTCTACATGAGGCTTTTCCTCATGTCCTCAGTTACTAGTGTCTGGAGGGCAGGGGCCTTCTTTTGCCTCTTTTTGCATTCCCAGTGCTTAGCACATGGCCTGGAACATAGTAGGTATTTTACTGATTGTGACAGTGTGTGTGTGTGTGTGTGTGTGTGTGTGTGTGTGTGTGTGTGTGTGTGTACATATCATTCCCCTGACAGAAGGTAAGTTCCATAAGGGCAGGAACTAATTTTTGTCTCTGTACTCTCAGAACTGGGCAGCTAGGTGGCGCAGTGGGTCAAGTGCTGAACCCAGAGTCAGGAAGAGTCCAAATATGTTCCCAGACACTTACCCCAGGGTATGACCCTGGGCAAGTCACTTAACCCTATTTGTCTCAGTTTCCTCATCTGTAAAATGATTGTGAGAAAGAAATGGCAAATCAGTCCGGTATTTTTACCAAGAAACCCCAAAATGGGGTCATGTCAGACACAACTGAGCAACAACAATCCCCAGAGCCTCACACACAGCAGGTACTTAAATGCTTTTTGATTAATAAATTGAACTTTCTGAAAATCAAAGGAAGTCTCATTTGCTCACAGACATATTAAACGGTTCTGTTACCACTTAATTATATTAATATAAAGTCAACTTAACATATATCCTATTTCTTTTCTCCCTCATTCATACTAGAAGAGGTTCTACTTCAGTAGTTCTTACCTGGGAATTTGTGAAGCTGGGTTGTTTTTTTTTTTTTTTAATATTTTGAAACTTTCCACATAATTGTAGTTTATTTTATAATTTAAAAACATGATCCTGAGGAGATCCATAGACTTCACCAGAATGTCAGAGTGGTCCATAACACACAAGAGGTCAAGAATCCTCATTCTAGATGAAGATATACCTCTTACTTCTATTTTTCCTAGAGAGAATCCACAAATCTAATCTCGGTGCAGAATGGAACTCTGAAGTTTCTGTCTGTTGTGAAATTTATAGGCCCCCTAATATTTGAATATTATTAAGTTTAAAGTATTATTCCTCTCCCTTAGTTCAAGACAATTTAAAATAATTCAATCAGACAATTAATTTCCCCTCTTCCTAGCCTCCCTTCTTACCCATCAGTCCCAATGATTTAACTTGAGGGGCCCTGAAAGGCTCCCTGAGAGATCTTGCTCTGTCTACGAAGAAGCTGGACATTTCACTATTAAAATGGAATTAACTTATCTCTATGATCCCTTTTAGCTCTAAAATGTTATTATTTTTAAATAATTCTTTGGGACAAGACTGATATTCCCTGTTAAAACAGTAATAATCCTGAGAGAATATTAATCTACCAGCTATCTGAACACCTTTAGGATGATTAATTTATCAGAAAACTCTGTTTATCAGATAATTAAACTTACTTTGGAAAAAAGAGTTTGCCAGGTCCAAAGGACATAGGATGACTAGATGATCTTGGACTTGATTTTTTTTTTTATTCTTTGGGCTGAGGGTCTAATCTATGAAATGGGAGGGTTGGACTACATGCTTCCCTAAAGCCCTTTGCAGCTCAAAAATCCAATGGACGAGGACTGTTGGAGGTAGGAGGCCAAGGTGCAGGGTCCCTGGGTACAGCAGGTCTGGAGGTGGCACTTCCATGTTGCATTGGGGGCGCCCTGGCACTGGGCACTTGGAGGAGGCAACCAAGCAAGGGAGAAAACTGAACAGAAAAAGTAAGTATCGCAGTAAACCGTCAAGCTTTGTCAATCCTATTATCTATTTCAATGTAATAAATATTCATTAAATATCTCTAAGTGCATTGTTGTAAGTGACAGAGGGAATATTTTTAAAGTAAACAACAGGGGCAGCTAGGTGGCGCAGTGAATAGAGCGCCGGCCCTAGAGTCAGGAAGACCTGAGTTCAAATCAGACCTCAGACACTTAACACAAAACCTAGCTGTGTGACCTTGGACAAGCCACTTAACCCCAGTTGCCCTACCTTCCCCCTCAAAAAAAGCAAAATAAATAAATAAAGGTAAACAATATTGTTCCTGCCCTTGGAGAGTTTACCATCTTATTAGGAAGATGATGAAATTCAACATTTACTAAGGCCTATCATGTTTACGTCTCTATATCAATCACAGGTCCAGTTGATATCCCTCTAGGCAGAGTACTGTGCTAGGCTCAGGATAGGAAGGAAACAAGCATTAATTGAGCAGATATGTACTAGTCTCTGAGCTAATAAACTTTACAGTAGAATCTCATTTAATCTTCACAATAGCCCTGGGAGGTAGGTGTTATTGTCCCCATTTTATAGATCAGGAAACTGAGGCAGACAAAGGTTAAGTGACTTGTCCAGGATCACACAGCTACTGTCTGAGGTCAGATTCGAACTCTGGTCTTCCAGACGCTAGGCCCAGCCTTTTATTCACTGAACCACCTAGTTCCCTGCTGGGAAGGCTGAGGTTGGTGATTGCTTGAACTCTGGAGTTCTAAGCAGCAAAGGGGCTCAAGTTGATTGGGTGTTTGCACTATTCGTGGGCCCCTGGTAGCTGGGTGCCACCATACTGCCTAAGGAGGGTGAAGCAGTCCAGGTCAATGCTTCCATACCTATCAGCAGACCCCCCCCCCCCCTTCACTTAAATCCAATTCACTTGCAAGTCAGGATGTCACCTTCCTGATGTTACAGTTCTCTTCTAGAATGAAGAACAAACAACAGCAATAAAATATGGGCAGAGATGGGGAGACCTTGGATCCCCCCCACAAAAATTTTAATGGATATCAATGGAAGAAGACATTTCATGTGAAGGAAATGGCGTCACCCAGGACATAACTGAGACGGTAAATGTTAAAAGTAGTTCCATTTGGGAGAGCTGTAACACACAACGGATGCTAGAACAGTGGCCTCCCGCTAGAGATACAAAATATACAGTCAGTGAAACATTGAAATGTAATAATAAATGTATTCTGATGTGGCTTTACTGCATTTCTGCTTAACATAAATGTTGGGTTTTAGGGGTGATGGAATCACAGATTAGAAGTGGAAGGGGCCTTGGAAGCCAGAGACTCCCACTCTTTCATTTTACAGGAGACTGCTGAGCACTGCGCTGGTCAATGGTGGGAGTGGGGAAAAACAAAGTATATCAGAGAGGAATGGAAGGGGGACAGGGGAAGGAGAGAAAGGGGGAAGAGGAAAGAAGAAAGGAAGGGAAGAACGGGGGAGTGGGAGGGAAAGGGCAAAAGGAAGGGAAGGATTGTAAAGATGCGGGTGAGAGTGGAGAGATACAAAATAGAGGAGAGGAAGAGGAGTGGGGAGGAGGAGAGGAGAGGCTCCCGGCCCTCACAGAGCTTACAGTCCTGACACAGCATCCCTCCACGAGCCTCACTCGAGACCCCCCCCCTTCCCCACGCACACGCGGATGGGAGCCCCAGGATCTAGCCCAGGTGAGGCAGCAGTCCAAGCTGTCACTCCCTAGGTTTCCCCACCGCGCCTCCCCGGAGCTGGCCGGCCGCTTTCCAGGGGACTTGGCCTGAACAGCCCCAGGCATCAGAAAAAGGGTGGGATGGGCAGCTGGTGCCGGGGGCTGTGGCAGCAGAGGCAGCACCTAAGGGGAGGCGGGGACCTGAGGACCGTCCCGTCTATCCTTAAAAAGGAAGTTGGGGCGGGTCCCACTATTCCAGACGGCGGGAGGCGCCTCGGAGCATCGCCCTTTTCGGAGCCGTCCGAAGGGTTCCGACGACCCGGCCGGGCTCCCCGCCCCCGCTCTCCCCAGTCCTGAGGACCCCGAGGTCGGGGTTCGGGCTTGAGGGCCGGAGTCCCGCCCGGGCTTTTCCTCATCCCGGGCGCCCCAGCTGGAGCCGGCTGGCTGGAGCAGCAGAGCCGGGATCTGGTGGGGCGGGACCCCACGCGGGAGGGACGGAACGAGGGAGGGGCCTCGGGCGGGGGCGGAGCCCGGGCTGGAGGCGCCAGTGACCGGGAGCCCGGCTCTGGGGCCGAGCCGGAGCGGCCCGAGAGGAGTGGAGCGGAGTTCGGACCGGGAGCCGGAGAGCGGAGGGGCCACGCACCGAGCCGCGCGCAGGTACGACCCCCGCTGCCCCCGGCCCGCTTCCCCAGGAATTCCGTTAGATCGCTTTCCTAGACCGTCCCGCCCCCGAGCCCGGCTTCAGAGTATCCTCGCTCCTCATCGAACTCTTTCGGGGGACCCCCCACCTCCTCCCGGCAAACGGAGCCCACCCCTCCCCATCCATGGTCAGATTCCGCGTCTCCACCGCAATACACTCAGCGCCCCATCTTTCCATCCTCACTCCAGTCAGGGGTAATTCTGTTCCCTTCAATCTTGGCTAAGCAGGTCCTGGAACTCTTGTCTCGGAGGAACTGATGGGGGAGGGGGGGAGAGAGGGGGAAGAGGGGAGCGGGGGAGGAGGGAAAGGAATGCAGGTGGCTGGCCATCGTCGATTTTGCCTCAGACTCCTGAGGGTGGGAGATAGGGGTGGCATCCTGGACAACAGCTCAGATTCCAGTGTGAAGGAAAAAGGGAGCAAAAGGGGAAGGGTATTCAAGAAAATTGAACATTAAATGCACTCCACCCCCCAATCAACACATTTTTCTATCCCAACATCTCCAAAAAACCCTAGGAGGAAGTACAAGGGTGAAAGGGTTATTCCTCTTCAAGTTTCTGGTTTGCTCTTTGATCTCCACTGGACTGGGGAGGGGGTGTGGCCAGAGACAGTTCAGGTCAGTTTGGGATGGTCAGATAGCAGTGTCCACGCTGTAGTCAGGGAAACTTATGACCTCTGCTAACCCTCAGGTTGGGCAGCTAGGTAGGTACCGAGTGACTAGAGTGACCGAGACTGAGGGGAATGAAGCATGTTTGACAGGAGCACAGACTGCCTCTATATCTGTCTCTGTCTCTCCCAACATGGAGGGGGGGGTAGGTATCGGCCCCCTGCCCAGCTGTGTTGGGGAGGGTGGGGCCGGGGACTTTTCCAGAGAGGGAGCCAGGCCTGGCCCAAGCCCCAGGAGCTCACGTCACCCCCACCCCCCTGGCCCCCACTTCTCTTGGGAACAGCCAGAGCCAAATAGAGCTAGGAATGGGATTATGTGTACTAAGTAGAGACCTGGGGAGTCATAAGCATAGACCTGGGGTGGCAGGGAAATAGACCCAAAGAGATCTGGGGGAGAGATAGAGAAATCAGAAGCAGACTATTCCTCCTCCAACTGGAAGTCAGTTGGGTTCTCATCTCTTTTCTGCCTCAAGGTAAGGGCTTTTATCTCTTCCCTAAGTGAGCAGAGAAGTGGACATTTATGTGAAAGTATGAAACCCTCTCTCATCCACCCTGCCTGGAACCCCACCATGGCCCCCTGCCCCATAGGCGTTGTTGCTGACCTCAGCAGGGCCAACCCAACCCCTGGGGAAAGGAGGAAGGGGCTGCCAGGCCCCAGGCAGAGATGACCCCAGCCAGTTCTGGTCTGACCAGTCATTTCCCTCCCCCACATTTTCAAGTCAATGGGTAATTGCAGGGAGGAACAGTAAGGGCGAGCACAGACCCTTTTTATGTACCTCCATCCAAAATCCTTCTCTTTCATTCTTTCCCTAACCCCATGGTTGGCCCATCTCTGTTTTGGTCCCTTGGACTCCTCTCCCGGGTGCTTCTTAGCTCCAACAGAAACAACTTTTTTTTTTTCCTGGAAAGCAGAACAGAGAACAGGGGTGGGGGCCCAGGGCTCAGAGCCTAGGCAATGGAGGGAGGTAGGGAGCAAGAGAGGAGTAGCAGATCTTAGGCTTCACCAGGGCTTGGAGTTTAAAGCTCTTGCTGGTCTAAACAGGATCAGGACTAGACTTTAGGTAGGACTTCCTTACTTTCCAAAAGCAGGGGAGCCAAAGACTCTTTGCTACTCAGGATTTCTCATTGCAGCACCTAGCACATCATCGCAATTGGACAAAGTGATGAATGGCTGAGCCTAGACAGGGGCTCCTTCTGGATTGCTTGGGCCAGTGGTTCACGTCCAGCTGGAGAAATCGCCTACTGTTACTTAAACCTTCAGCCAGTTTAGTTGATTTACAGTTTGCACTGGAGGCAAGAAAAGGACAAGTGATTTCTTATCTTTGGACCTGTAGGCCAAAGGGAAAGCTGAACTAAAGGATATGAAAGTGGGAGACCCCCTGAGAATGTACCCTCTTGGTACCTACTGAGGTGGGTATGTAGAATGTGCACTGGAAGCAAGAGGAATCCTGATGCACAGAGCTTGGTACTTGAGCTGGGATAGAAATACCAGAAACCAGGGATTAGGAAAGGGAGATTAATCAGGGTATTGAGGGATTTGGTAGGGGGTAGTGGGGAGAAAGTAAAGGGGATGGCTGGGAAAACCAGGGCATTGGGACCCTCAGCTACTCCAAGGGGAAATAAAGGAGACAGCAGTCATGATCTCTCAAAATAGGGGCAGAGAAGAGGTGGGGGCATGAGGTCTTGTTATATCCTAACTTCTGTCTTTAATCTTGAATGTTTTTATTGAGGGGACATAACCCCTCCTGTTATCCAGGGAAGAGTTGGGTGGGGGGTAACCTTTTTTCCTGCCTTTCTTTCAGGTCTTTCTTCACATCCTAAACCCTCCAGATTTCTGAGTATTGTGTTATCTCCAGACTCACTGGGGAGATTAGGGAGAACAATGGAGAAGTGGGGAAGCAGGTAAGAGGTGAAAATGGGGAGGGGTAGTGGGATCTATCCCTGGGAGGTACAAGAAAAGAAAGCAGGAAGATGGAAAGGGCAGAAGAATGGGTAAGTAACCCCTTCTGTTTTCTGGCAAGCTGTGAGACCAGATGTTGGGGAACAGACTTTGTACTGGCTGTCTCAGAAGTCTTAGTGCAGTTTTAAGCTTCCATAAAGCTTAAGTTGCAATAGCTATGAAAGCTTAAAGCTGCATTAAGACTTCTGGGACAGCCTGTATCAGAACGATTGTGACCTCCATTCTAGCTCTTAATTTGATTCCATGACTCTGCCTCTGGCTCCTCAGACTAAGACCGCCTCTTATGCTGCTCCTGCTTCTTCCTCAACTCAGCCTAGACCAGAAGGTCAGTGAAGGGTGGGAAGGGTTTTGCCTACTCTCCAGCCTTCTAGAACCCTGTCTCCCAAAGAATTTCTTGGGGCCCTTTGCTCACCCCATATCTCTTTCCTTCTTCATCTAATCCCCCAAGCCCTTCCCTATTTGATGCCCTAACATTTTCCCCCATTCCCATGCAGGTTAATCCAGTCCCTTTTTGATCTGTCTTTTTCTCCCAAATAGGTATCCCCTCGCCACTCACGACAAACACATCCTGAGGAAAGTAAAATCCCTGAGGGTGTCTGGGGCTCCTGGGGTTCCTGGGCCCTTTGTTCCCAGCCCTGTGGGCTTGGGATACAGCACCGGAGCCGAATCTGCCAGTCCTCCACATCTTTACTCCAAATGGGGTTGCCTCTACCACCCAGGCCACCTCGACATCCAGAACCCTTGCCTGCTCGACCTCGGAATGCCAGACCCCAAACACCTAGGGAGACCCTCCCCCTCTACAAGCCAGAGCCAAGGGGGAGGAGTGGGCCGATAGAACAAGAAGAGACTCAAGAGACCTCAGCCTCAAGGAGGTAAGAGAAATGAGGTGGGAATTGGAGGGGATACACCTCAGCAAGCTGATGAGATCTGGAATGAAATAGGTGAGCCTTAGAGCAAGAGGAAACTAGAAACAAGAGTAGGAAATGGGAGCAGCTAGGTGGTACAGTGAACAGAGACCGGCCTTGGAGTCAGGAGGACCTGAGTTCAAATCTGGCCTCAGACACATAACATGTGTTAGCTGTGTGACCTTGGGCAAGTCACTCAACCCCAACTGCCCTCCAAAAAGCAAAAAAAAAAAAAAAAAAAAAAAAAGAGGAAATTAAGTTGCTTACAGGAGTGAGGAATAGAAGAGGGTAATTCAAGATGTTCATTATAGGGGAGAAGGAGGCAGACCCCTAACTCCATAACCATACCAACCTGCTAGGTCACGGGTCCGAGACCCCATCAAACCAGGAATGTTTGGCTATGGGAGAGTTCCCTTTGCTTTGCCTCTACATCGGAACCGGAGGCACCCGAAGGGACGGCCAAAAACAGAACTCCCCAGTGATGAGGCTCCTCAGACTCTACTTTCAGAGGCAGAGCTCCTCCAAGACTCTAAAACAGAGGATTTCCAAGCTGTAACTGTCAAGACAGAACAACCTGTTAGCACTCACCTCCCCCAAATCCAGATATCTTCTACTACACTGCCCCCCCAGGAAGACTTTTACAGTGCCCGGAGTCCTGGGACAGAAGCACCTTCTAATGCCAAGTCTCTGGAGACGCAGACATCCCCAGAGACAACCAACTTCAAAGCAAAGTCCACCCCCACCCCTTCCCCCAGAATAGGCAATTCCCTTAATCAGCTCCACCCACAGAGATCACATCATTCCCAACAAGTGGGACCGGAATGGAGAAGATCCCCCCATCCCTCCTCCTCTGCCCCCCGGGGCCAGGGCCGAGGCCAAGGTCACCAAAGAAGGAGAGAGCAGTGGGCACCCAGAAATGCCCATCAACAGGTTGTTGAAACTCCCCCTCACCGTTCAGAGAGTTGGCTGCCTTTACTTAGCTCTGGACCCAACTCGGGTCCCCTCTGGAGCCTTTTTGCCCCCAGTGCCTCAGTCCTGAACTGTCCTGGAGAGAAGGAACAGCTGAGAGCCTGCATCCAGAAGGTGAGCCCTGCCTTGATCCCCTGATCTAGGATGATGATGGAGATGCCTTCTTAATTTGTTTGCATAGAAACCAAAGCTATGCTCTAATAATTTGGGGGGAACTGTCCTGGAAATGAGTGAGGGATGTGACTGGGATCTAAGGTCCCAATTTATCTTATCTAATATTGGGGGTAGAAAATCCTCGTGTCTGAGCCCTGGCTCTGTCCTTTGTAGGCCTCTGTTTTCTCAGCCCTCTCCCTGGATTATTATATCCTAGATCTTTGTCAGGAGACCAAAGGGCATGCTCTCCTAGTTTCCGATTCCTTCTCCCTCTCCCCCCCCATCACCCTCTCCATCCCAAGCCCTGACTGCTACTCTCCTATTGTTTTTTTCTTAGCCCTGACAATTCTGTGTTTCCCCCAACCTCAGCCATGCCCCCCTGAACAGCCAGATCCACGGGCCCTGCAGTGTGCCGCCTTTGATCCTCAGGAATTTATGGGCCGACTCTACCAGTGGGAGCCCTTCACAGAGGGTGAGCACTGAAACCCAGGACCCCAAGATTGGAGAGGCTGCACATTGACCCCTTTCTGTCCCTGAAAATCTTCTGTTTATGCATATATTCCTAATTGTAGCTCCTACCTCAGTTATTCCTTCTTTTCTTCAGTTTCTGTCTTTGAAGAATTATATGCCCATGTGGGAGAGTCCCCTTCTCTACAGGATGGGGAAAGGGGATACCCTTCCTTGAATTCCTCAATTTCCGCCTTTCCCTCCCCATCAGGCAGTCTGTGCTGTTTACTTAGCCTGAGTGGCTGGGGGAGTGTGGGGGCAGGAGGGGAGGTGGGGTATATATAGATGGCTCTTTGTGTTTCAGAGATCCCTGCCAAGACTTAGGAGAGAAGGAGGAAGGGAGGAGGTGTGTGTGGGGGGCGGGGGGCGGTGTGTGTATCTCTGTCTCTCTCATGTGTTTTAGGGGAAACTTGGTCTGAATGATGCCTAATCTTCTCAAAAAAGGCAAAGCAACTAGAAAATGATGGAATCATGCTGAGGGGAAATAGCCCCCTACAATTGAATGGTTTTTCACTGTCCCCTCTGGCTAGGTCAGCTGTGTCCAGAGGTGGAGTAGATGTAACCTGAGAGAACAGGCATGGCAAGGGGGAATCTCAGCAGGTCAGGGCTTGCTTTGTAGACCCCAGATGTCCTCAGATGACCTCAGCTGCCCTCAGCATTTCATTTGGGTGTTTCTAAAAAGTCCAAATTCATTTCTAGGCTTATTTGACTGTAAGTAAAACCAAGTGCTCGAGATATGACCTCAAATGACCGTGATTAATCTCAGGTGACCACCCCTCTCCAAAGCCCCTTATTGGTCCCTCTGACCTAACTCCTTGACAACTTCCAGAATTCAGAATTGCTTTCTTTTTAGCTAGTTTCTTTGATCCATACTGATGTAGGTATAGCCTTCATAGATTCTTAGCTAACTTAGGCAAACCCTGTTTGACCTCTAGGACAAGTCTATCGGATGTGTCTCCCCAAATGATGTTTCCCTTCATCTAACTCCCCCAGTCCAGGGTTCCCAACGCTGTGAACTGAATTGCCGTCCTCGTGGCTTCCGATTCTATGTCCGGCACACGGAGAAGGTCCAAGATGGCACTCCCTGCCAGCCTGGAGCCCCAGACATCTGTGTAGCTGGACGGTGCCTGGTGAGAAGCTGTTAGCCAGGGCCTGGGATGGGTTCTGAGGCCAGCCAGAGGTCCTAACTAATGCCACACAGACCCACCCATTCTCTGAAGCAGCTAAGTCTGAGAGTGCTGAAAGGAAGGCTAGGGGTAGAGCTGGAGAGATGATGATCTCAGAGAAGGCTTTCATCTTCCTGGGAGACAGAAGGAACTACAAAAGATAAGGTTCCCAAATCTACTCTGGTGGAGGCTAGAATGCAGAGAGTGGGATGAGGCTGGGGAGTGTGTGCTTGTGTGTGAACATCTGGGGGTCTCCCCAGTGACTCACCTGTGTCTCCTTCCCTTCTCAGAGCCCTGGCTGTGATGGCATCCTTGGCTCTGGCAGACGTCCAGATGGTTGTGGTGTCTGTGGGGGAGATAATTCCACTTGCCACTTTGTTTCGGGGAACTTCACAGACCGAGGGGGTCTTCTGGGCTATCATAAGATCCTGCTAATCCCAGCTGGGGCCTCTCAGTTACAAATTGCTCAGTTTCGACCCAGCTCCAACTACCTTGGTGAGAACTCTTCACACACTTCCTGGCCTCATCTTCACTGCCCTTACTTCTCTCCATTTTTGTACTGTTTCGCCATACGCATCCATTGCTACATCACTGAAGAAGCGGTGGAGAGGGCGTAGGGGTGGGGCCAAGAGAGAAGCATGGTTTGACCTCAGAGGAGAAAAAATTTGGGGGAAGTTGACCTTTAAATGAGTGAGTGAAGTGACATTTGGGAGGAATAAAGTGACCTCCCTTCTTTTCACCCCTCCTACAGCACTTCGTGGTCCTGGGGGCAAGTCCATCATTAATGGGAACTGGGCTGTTGATCCCCCTGGGAGCTATACGGCTGGGGGCACTGTCTTCCAGTATAATCGGCCCCCCCGGGAGGAAGGGACAGGAGAGAGTCTGACGGCTGAAGGGCCCACAACACAGCCCGTGGATGTCTATGTAAGCAGGTGGTAAAGGAGGCCAACAATCACAAGAGAGGAGTGGTGGGGTTAAGGGTCTTTTTGTGTCTGAGGGGGAATGGAAAGCAGAATCCCTGTCTCCCTTAGACACAGTGGCCTTCTCTTTTACTCCCCCAGATGATCTTTCAAGAGGAAAACCCTGGTGTCTCCTACCAGTACCTCATCTCTTCACCTTCTACAAACCTTGGAGACCCTAGCCCAACCTTATCTCCTGTTCCCCAACACCTGTTTGGTGAGGGTGTGAAGCCCTGGGGAGAAGAAAGAAATAGATGGCAGAAGAGGCAGAGAGGAGAGATTTCAGGGCAGCCAGTAGAACAACCAGATCATAATGTGCCTACTCAGTTCCCCCCAGATGGTCTAAAACTGGAGCCCCCAGCACCTCCCCGATCAGCTCGAACCCCAGGAACTCTGCAGCGTCAGGTTCGGATTCCTCCTCTGCCTGCCCCACCTCACCCCAGGCCTCCCCTGGCATCCTCAGTGGGATACTGGAGGCGAATGGGATATTCAGAGTGCTCAGCTTCCTGTGGAAAAGGTGAGGATTCCATCCTACAAGCCAAATGTCAGTTCCTGATTCCTCAGCCTCAGAACCCGCTCCCTGGCTTTACCAACCCCGAAATCTACTCTAGGTCTTCAACCCAGACCCCTCTGATGCACCTTCTTCTTTTTTTTTTTTTGAAGGGGGGAAGGCAGGGCAATTGGGGTTAAGTGACTTGCCCAAGGTCACTCAGCTAGCAAGTGTGTCAGGTCTCTGAGGCCAGATTTGAACTGAGGTCCTCCTGATTCCAGGACTGGTGCTCTATTCACTGCATCACCTAGCTTCCCCTGATGTACTTTCTTAAACTCACTGAGCCAGACCTTTTTACATCCCTGAAGCCCCATCCCTAGGATCCTAGCAAAAACTATTTCTGCTTCAGTGTGTCAGGCTAGAAGGTGCTCGTTCCTTCTCCAGGTGTCTGGCGCCCAGTTTTCCGCTGTGTATCTCATGACTCTGGAGAGGAAATGGGTGAAGAAAGCTGTGTCCTCGGTGCTCGGCCACCTGCCCCACCAGAGCCATGTCATGGCCCTCCGTGTGCCCCTTAGTGAGTATGGACGGCGCACACCCTCTTCAGAGCACCTACTGAAATACCTTCTGACCTCAGCTACACTCTTCATGGGTCAGGGGTCCCCAAGGCAGGAAGAGACCAGGACTAGTAGTACTAAATAGAGGGGGAAGAGGAAACATGAGCTGAGTCCTTTCCTGAGTCCCCTTTACTTTCACAAAGAGCAAACGATGCCAAGACTTCAGATTCCTACCATGTCTCTGAGTTAGAACTTCCTCATCTCTTGCTTGCTCCACTGGTGTTTGACTCCACCCTTCCCTTCCCCCATGTCTTTGTCATTCCTGTCCTACCCCTATCTTCCCATATCCATGTCCATAGCTGGGAGGCAGGTGAATGGACCTCTTGTAGCCGCTCCTGTGGCCCAGGCACCCAGCACCGCCAGCTCCGGTGTCGACAAGAATTTGGGGGCGGCGGCTCCTCAGTGCCCCTGGAGCGCTGCAGTCATCTCCCTCGGCCCAATGCCACCCAGACTTGCCAGCTGAGGCTCTGCGGCCACTGGGAAGTACGCTCTGCCTGGAGCCAGGTGAGCAGCAGACATAGATGAGTGAATGGAAGCAGATAGACTGCAGTGGGAAGCCAGATGAACTGGAGGACTGGTGGGGAAAGTCTAGCGTTGAGAATCATGGATCTCTTCATTGATGATTTTCTCCGTCTTTCCCAGTGCTCTGTTCGATGTGGTCGTGGCCAGCGGAGCCGGCAAGTGAGATGTGTGGGTAACCATGGTGATGAAGTAAGTGAACGGGAATGCAGTTCAGGGCCTCCAAGACCCCCCAGCAGAGAGGCTTGTAACATGGGGCCCTGTACCATCGCCTGGTTCCACAGTGACTGGAGCTCCAAGGTAGAGACGATAATCCTGAGAGGCCACCCAAATCCAAGATAGCCCAAGTTACTTTAAATCCAAGAGTTTTTTAAACCTTTCCAAACCCAGGTCCCCCAGAAAAACCCTGACTCCAAGATTCCTCTGCAACTTTTTCAGTATTGGCCCCTTTAAACCCAAGGTCATCAGAGATTCTTTAATTTGTCCAAAATCAGGCCCTTCCTTACCTAACATTCTTACTTTTTATTATTCTGACATCCAGTCCCTTCTCATAGGACCTTGCCTTGTATCCAAACAGTGCTCAGCTGAGTGTGGGACGGGAATCCAGCGACGAACTGTGATCTGCTTGGGGAGTGGAGAGTCCCAAGGGATTGGAGAAGAGGAGGAAGGGCTAGGGGGCAAAGGAAGAAGCTGCCCCACAGGGAGCCGCCCCCCTGATATGCGGGCCTGCAGCTTGGGGCCCTGCGAGCCAACCTGGCAATGGTACACGGGACCCTGGGGTGAGGTGAGTGGGCAACAAGATAGGAGTCATGGACAAAAGATCCCCAGGGGTGATCCTGGGGTTGAAATAAGGGCATGCTCTCATCTTCTCCGGATCCCAGTGTTCTGTGGAGTGCGGCTCTGGGACACAGCGCAGAGATGTGATCTGTGTGACCAAACTGGGAACTGAATTCAATGTAAGCTCTCCTGGTAACTGCACCCATCTGCCCAGGCCACCCACCCTGCAGCCTTGCAAGGGGGATGGCTGCCAAGACCGATGGTTCTCTACCCCCTGGAGTACAGTGAGTGCCCCTACCTCTTCCCCCACCCCATTAGTCCTGCCTCTATACTGTCTCATTGGTCCTTATTTTCTTACGAAGAAGCTATACCCTGCCCTGCCCTCCTCCCTCCTTGCCTCAGGCTCTCCGGGAAATCCCCAGCCCACTGACTACCCAGATCCCAACTCCTCCTTCAGTTTCATTGTCTTTCCTCTTTGAAGAGGGAAAGAGAAAATCCCCTTCCTCCAGACTTTCCCTTCATAGTGATTCCAGGGTCTTGTCTCACTTCCTCCCTAGAGAAAGGTGTGGGGAGCTGTGGGGTGTTGGGAGGCATTGTAGGAGAGGTCTTAATTGTTCTCTCTCTGTCCCATATCCCTTGCTCCAGTGCTCAAGGACTTGTCTGGGGGGTGTCCAAATGAGAGAGGTCCAGTGTCTGAGTGCCAACCAGACTCTCAGCACTCGATGCCCTCTTAACCTTCGGCCTTCCAGGAAAAGACCATGTAACAATCAGCCCTGTACTCAGCACCCAGGTAAGCCAGAAAGGGTGGGGGGATGGACAAGGGGGGGGAGGCTGATGGACCTGAGAGAGAAAAGACAGGAGAGGTGGAACAAGAAAGAGGGGAAAGCAACGAATCTATGGAGGGGAACCAGAATTAACAAATAAACATTGAGAAATTGACAGCATTCCAGTGACCTCCTCAGACCCACTACCTATCCCTCTGTTCCCTAGATGACCATTGCCAGGACAGCTCCCCACACTGCCCCCTCGTGGTCCAGGCTCGCCTCTGCGTCTACCCTTACTACACAGCCACCTGCTGCCGTTCCTGCGCTCATATGCAGGACAGGGCACCCCCAGAACCCGCCTGAGATGGGACTGAAGTGACCCTTACAGTTATTCTCCCCCATCAGCATCAGCTGCCCCATGGACTCTATCCCCTTCCTGCCCTTGACCTGCCTCATGGGACACTCAGAGAAATACCAGCACCTTCTATATTTATCCTGGGAGGAGTCTGGGGAACATAGAGTGACAGGTTGTGGGGAGATGGCTGTGACAATGTGTGAGGTTGTGTCCATGTACCTGTGTGATTGTTTGTATATATGTCATTATACTTGTCTGTGTCCCTGGGTGCTACTGCTGGTGGGACTGTGTGACTTCTTGCTAACTAGGGCCCCTGACCTATACAGGCTGGGATATATGAAGTGCCTTCCCCCCAATCCCCACCTCTTCCAACTGGGCAAAACCAAGGCAAAAGTTTATTCTGGCGCTTTGATTGTTCCCCCACCAGCCCTGTTCCCTAAATCAAACTTACCATGGTACATTTTTCCATGCCCTGAATCACACCTTCATTCCTTCACCTCTATCCCCAGCACCCATTCCCTCCACTCTGTCGCCTTAACTTCCCGGGAACAAATGACTTTCATTGTTCTCCTTTCCACCACCTTCATCCTCTCCCAACCCAGAGAAGGGACCAGTTTAGCCAGGGTTGTAGAGACATGGAAGAGGGAAATATGTGCTGCATATTAGGATGAACTAACCCCTGCCCCACACCCCCACCCTAGGATGGTTCCCACCCCAGAACTAATTTATTTTTTATTAAAGACGACTGTGATAAATAAGAAACAGGCTCCACATTGTCCTCATGGGAACCCAGTCATCCGGGGCTTCCAGCCAGGGTGAAGTCAGGATGGAGGGTGGAAAAGGGAGCAGCTGCTTGCAGAGGGTTGAAGGCTGGGTCGCTAATAGGGGAGACCACAATACCTGACTGACACATACCGGGCTCACTTTTGGCAGTGGTAGGCTAGGAACTGAAACAGACCTTGGGCTCTGCAGGTTTTAATGTGTGGCCACTAGAGGTCGCCGCTTCTCCCAATTCTAAATTTGGAAGCTGGGGTTCCAGGGTCCTGGACTCCCTGGGAAAACACTGGGCCTGGCCCCCAGGTTTTTTCTGTAGTTTCCCGTAGGGCATTTGTTCTCGCAGTGGGGCTTTTCTGCGTATCTGCCCCTGTCCCCTTGCTCAGCGTCGGCCCCCTCCTTCCTTCCTCCTCTCGCCCCCAGCCCTCCGCCCTCCGAGCCTTTGTAACTTTCCTGAAACCTCCGAAGCCCCATCCAGACGCCCAGAGGGGCTGTGGGCTCCGTGCCCTTCAAATTTTCCTGAAAGGGTACTGGGTGGAGAAAGGGCATGATGGGGCTGGAGGGGCCTTGGGGGAGGGGCCGAGGGAGGGGCCAGGCCCTGTTACTGTACTGGATGTCCTGCCAAAGGCACATTCCTCAGAGCTGTCTCACCACCCCACCCCCTTCCTGCTCTCAAGGTAAATAGTTTGGGGGATGGGGAGAGCGCAGTTAGATCTTAGCACACACCCTCGCCCCTGCTCCTGAGAATCCGGGGAGCTGGGACCTCAGTTCTAGGGGCTGGGGGATGCTGCAAAGATACCTGCTGCTAAAAAGAAAACATGCTGCTCCCTTCCCTCTGGCCCAGCCTGACTAGGGCTGGGACCTCCCATTCACACTTCCTAGAAACAATGTATTGAGTGTCTGTATGGTCAGCACAGTGCTAGGTATGGGGGGGGAACGGACACACAAGGCACAAGACACGGTCATTTGCTTGGCATGCTTGGCACAGAGGGGTCCTTTAACCTGCCCTTCAGATACTCCCTCCAAAGGAGGACCCAGGCCTTTTCTGTGGGGGAAGTGCCTAAGGGTTAGGTATTTAGAAGCTCCTAAGGAAGGTCGAAAGGAGCTAAAATGAAGAGTTTTAGCCTGAGGTGGGTGGGGGTTTCTTCACCCCCACCTACCTACAAGAGGAGATACCTAACAGGTGGTGCCGAATGCACAGCAGACATCAGAGGAGAAATTTCTTAAAGGGGGAAAAAGTAAGGCAGAGTCCCAGATAAATGGTGGTGGGGGTGGAATTTGAGGGGAGAGGGGCTAATCCTGCAGAACTACCCCAGTCAGAGTCAAGAGGGCGGGGTGAAAGGGGCTTGAGGCCCCTCCCTGCCAATTCCTGGAAGAGCTGGGCTGGGCTGGGGATGTGGCTCAGCTGACTTCCCTTGTGTGGGGGCCGCCCCCTTCTGTGCCTTCTGAGGTTGTTGCTGGGCAGGTTTGGGGTTTGGCCTAAGACTGGGGAGCCAATCATAAGTGGGGAAAGTAACCGAAGCCCCTCTTAGGGCTCCCCTCTGCTCCAGCATGCTGCTGCTGGACTTTGCCCAGGGAAGAGGTGGCCTTCCAGTGGGCTGGGGTAACCCCACCACACACAGACACACACGCCACATACACACATATGCACACATCAGTTTTTGAGGCAGGATGCATACAAGGGTCTCATTTGGGGTCAGTGTAGAGGTCAGCACAGCTATATCAGACCTTGTTGGAAGAGGAAATGCAATTCCATCTTAAGTAGTTACCCTATTTCCTTTAGTCTCAGAGTGGGTGGGGGATGTCATGGGAGGGGGTAGGATGGGAAATAATGTGTCCAGATACCACATCATTGACCTCTGATCCTCCTCTCCCCCAACCCTGAGAAAAAACCTGTGAAAGAAGAAGCTGAGTCCCCACGGAAGAGGTGGGAGTGGAGGATCCCCAGGTATTTAGGGAAAGATCTGGAGAACACTAAACATTCTTGGTAGTAATATGAAGGAATTTGCCAAGGCCAATACAAATGTATGGATAGATGTTCAAAGGTGGTTTTTACATGTATGCAGCTTGTCATGTGCAGCTTTTCCGGTGTATCTAGTAGGAAGGAGAGGCTGTCAGAGGGTGTGGGGGGTTGTGGTTCAAGTATTTGTAGATATACAAGGGTGAGGCCAGAGGAGCCCAGCTAGGCAAGGATTCCCGTCCCCCTCCCTTTCCCCCTCCCCCTCAGATCTCCCTTCTTCCCCTGGGTAAACACCCAGCTGGGCTGGGACCTTGGGGCTAAACTTAGTTTCTGGGGGAAGCCCCTAGCCCCCCTGGGTGTCCCAAGAGAGCAGGTGCCCACAGCTGGAGTGGGGGGGAGGGTAGTGAGGCACTCAAGAGGCTCGTCCAGGCCTATCTTTCACCTTACTCAGATTTGATCTCTTCCCCAATCACCAGAAATGAAGCTACAACAAAAGTGCCATGTAGATGCTAATTCAGTAACCCTTAGGTTTCAGCTACACCACCAAGGAGGAGTCTTGAAGAGAAAATACATAGGGTTGGGGGGGGGGGGTCCTGGGCCTGCTTGAATCAAAAGGAGGAGCCTGATCAGCACGGGTGGAAGATCAGAGGGTAGAATCAGAACCTAAGATATAAGTGGAAACTGTATCCCTTCCCTTCCCCCAACCAGATCAGCTTTCACTTCTCTTTCCCTCCCCCCAACTAGTTTTACTAGTCACCCAGACTTCTCCATTTAGCAGCACTAGGAATGGTAAACTAAGTCAGGGCAAATATGCTAGGGACCCTTTCTCTCTGCACCTCTAGGAGAAACTACCTGGATTGAAGGGGGAGTTTGGAGAGGAGTTCCTGTTTATGTTCCCCCTGGGTACTGCTCTCTTTGTAAGGGGGTAGGAGTAGGCTGAAGGGTGAAGCAAGGAGTAAAGGGGTTGGGGGAGGGGGGGGCTGTCTGACCTCTGCAGGTGGTGAGAAGCTTTTTTTTTTTTTAAATCAAGCACCCTTTCCAGAGAGCACTTTCAGGAACTAGAGAGCCTTGGTAAAGCACCTGAATCTGAATGTGTCAACACAAGTACCTCAGCTTAAATTGGAAGACTATTCAGCACTAGCAAGTGTCCCAGTCTTTAGCCTTAGTGTAGTGAGAAGACCCCAGGAGAGGGAAGCCAGGGTAAGAATTCCCAGTGAAGTCAGAGACCTGACACCATCTTCCAGCAGAAAGGGGGGAAGGGGTAGAAGGAAGGCTGGGTCTCTTTACCCCCAGAAAATCTGCCTGTACTGGAGAAAACCCTGTCTTAGCCTGGGGAAGAAGCCTCAGAAGGTCAGGAATTGAGGGGATGACGTCTGGAGGGTCTTCCCATGGCATAGGATTTGGAAGCCCAAAGAGTCTGTACCTGCCAAGGCCCCACACCAAAGTGCAAAGGCGAAGCTGAGAGGTGAATCTGTTTTACAGAGAGAGTTGGCTTGGGGGTCAGTTTCAAACACACAGTGATAAGACACAAGCTGTGTCCCTGAGAGCTTGTTTCTAGTCTAAGCTAGTAGGATGATCAGGAAATGTTCCCAGACCTATCACTTGTTTTATCAAAGAAGATGCTATTCCCAGAGTTTCTGTGCAGATGGGAAAGTTTCAACAAGTTTAGCAATTCTTCCTTCTTTTCATCTCTGGTTTCTTTCCAAACCATTGCCTGTCACTTTCCTCACATAATGAACTGCCTTTTTCACTCTGAGATGTTTAGCTCTGGGGTGGAAAACTGGACAGAAGCAAAGAGCCAGGAAGGCCGGCCCCTTGCCAGTACCAGCCTTGCCCCTATGACTAGTTGTTCTACAGAGGAGTTCCAGATGGCAGAGAATCTACAGAAAGAACACAGAGCCTTCTTTGGTTAAGGTATTTTTCCTATCTGGCTAAACTTCTGATCTACCTGGCTAAGAATCTTATTTGCCCCATTCTGGTTACAGAAATGCAAGAGGATCAGTTTTAGCTGTTATTCAATTCAACGTGTTAACATTAATTAAGCACTTATTTTATACAAGGTTCTTTGGACAAAATTTAAGGATACAAAGACAGACTGCAGACCTCACTATTGAGGAATTTACAACTAGGTAGAAGGAAGGACAATATACACAAACAGATGATAAAGGAATATTGTAGTAAGTGCAAAGCGGGAGTTAGACAAAGTGCTGTAAGAAATGGGACCAGGGAGAGGCCATTTTCACAGGGTGGGACATAGGTGAAAGTGGAGTAAGGAAGGTTTTACTGAATAGGTAAAAAAGAAACCTGGTTGTGCTTTGAGGGGAGGGAAGGACTTTGATGAATAGAGACGGTGTTAGCCAGAGACAGAGAGAGCTGGAAGGGCATGGTGACAGTGGCCCAGCTTGGCTAATGAGTAGTATGAGATAAGGATGGAAAAGCAAGTGCCTTAGCTTGTAGGGAGCCTCGAATAACAAAATCAGGAGTTTATTATTTATTTAGCTGACAGTAAAGAACCACTGAGGGTCTTTCATAAAGAGGTGATATATGGAGTGTGGTGGAATAAAAAGATTATTTGGAGCAACAGCATGAAGAGTGAATCACACAGATGAAGAAATTAAACCCAAAGAAGCTATGACTTGTCCAACATCACCCAGGTTGTAGCAGAGCTGGAATTTGAACACAGATCTCCAGACCTGTACACCTTCCATTAGACCACACCTTTAGGCAAGATGGGAAAGGAATAGGCTGGGGGCCAGACTACGGAGGAGGCTGCTACAATCATCCACAAGAAAAAAGAGGAGGGCCTCTGCAGCGTGGTTTTGGAAGTGGAGACAGGGATAGATGTGAGAAAGATTGTAAGACTAAAATGTAAATTATTGGACTTGGCACCTTTAAGGAAGGAGATGAGGAAAAGGACAACTTCTGAGGTTATGGTCCTGAGTGGATAGGAGGACAGCAGGGCCACCAATACAAATATTGACTCTGGGGGTGAGGACAGGTTTTACAGGGAGCTTAAGTTCAGTCTTAGAAAGGTTGAGTTTGAATTCCTGGCAGTACTGGTGAAGATATCTAGCAGAGAGCTGGAAAGAGGCATTTAGGGTTCTGGGGAAAGAGTTGGTGGTAAAGGTGAAAATGGCAGTCATCTATCCACAGGCAATACCAAACCCACTAGAATGGATGTGTAGGCCAAGAGAAAGAGTGGAGAGAGAAAAGAAGACCAAGAACAGCTACATTTGGGGGACACCCACTCTAAAGAGTAGGAAGTGGACAAGGAGCCAGAGATGGAATGGTCAGAGAGGTAGAAGAACTATGAGAATGCACTGTGACTTCTTTTCTGAGACAAATATAATCCTGATGCCTAAACAAGGAAAGCAAAGCAAAGAAAGAACTAAAAACCAATATCATTAATATCTATTCAAAAGTTTTCCAAATCCTGGCCAAAAAAAAGGACCCTGTTGCTCAGTCATGTCCAGCTCTTTGTGACTTATGGACAATAGCACACCAATACTATCCATGGGGTTTTCCTGGCAAAGATTCTGGAATGGTTTGTCATTTCCTTCTGTAATATATTAAGGTAAAGAAAGATTAAGTGACAGGGTCACACAGCTAGTAAGTATCTGAGGCTAGTCTTCAGATCTTTCTGACCCCAGGCCCAACATGGAGCCATTTAGCTGCCTCCCCACCCTATATCCTCCCCCCTAAAAAAAAAAAAAAAAGACCCCTAGTAGTTATCCCAAAAATCATTCACTGTGATCAAGTTAGATTTATGCCAAGGAGACAAGGATTGTTCAACAATCAGAAATTATTAACAGAATCATATTTAAAAACAAAAATATCTAATGCCTCATAATTATATAAAAAGATAAAAAGCACATTGTGGAAGAAACCAAGGGAGTAAAGGATCAAGAAGTAACCTTATTGGGGCGGCTAGGTGGCGCAGTGAGTAGAGCGCTGGCCCTGGAGTCAGAAGGACCTGAGTTTGGATCGGGCCTCAGACACTTAACACACACAAACAAAAAACCTAGCCGTGTGACCTTGGACAAGTTACTTAACCCCAATTGCCCTCCAAAAAAAAAAAGAAGTAATCGTATTGTCATATGCTGAAGGAGAGATCAAGGATGATGAGAACAGAAAGCAAGGTCAGTCAGTCAACAAACATTTATTAAGCTCTGACTAAACCAGGCATTGTGCTAAGGGCTGGGGATACAAAATAAGGCAAAAGAAAGGCCCTGCCCTTGGGAGTTCCCAATCTGATGGGGGGGTGGGGGGGATGCAGATTACATACATACATATATATGTATGTATGCATATATATATATATATATATATATATATATATAGGATAAATAGGAAAAAAACAGAGGGAAAATCCTAAAATTAAGAGGGATTGGGAAAGACTTCATATAGAAGGTAGGATTTTAATTGGTATTTGAAGGAAGCTGGGGAAGTCAGGAGGCAGAGATGAGGAAGAGAGCATCTCAGGCATGGAGGACCACCACAGAAAATACCTGGAGTTGAAAGATGGAGAATCTTATGGGAGGACCATCATGGAGGCCAGTGTGTCAGGGAGTATGGTATAAGAAGACTGGAGGGCAGCTAGGTGGCACAATGATTAGAGCACCAGCCCTGGAGTCAGGAGGACTTGAGTTCAAATCCAGCCTCAGACACTTGACTCACTAGCTGTGTGACCTTGGGCAAGCCACTTACCCCAACTGCCTTGCTTTCTCCCCTCCAAAAAAAAAAGAAGACTAGAAAGGTTTGGGATAGGTAGGTTATAAAGGCCTCTGAATGCCAAACAGAGGATTTTGTAGTTGATACTGGAGGTGAGAAGGAGCTCTGGAGTTTACTGAGTGGGGGTGGGGAGAGGTGAGTGGTCAGACCTCTACTTTAGGAAAACTACTTTAGTGGTTGAATGGAAGGTGGACTAGAATGGGGAGACTTGAAGCAAGCAGCCCCACCAGCTGCTATTGCAGTAGTCCCGAGTGGTAGCAGTGTCAGAGGAGAGAAGGGGCAGATTTGACAGGTGCTGAAAGATGAAATGTACAGCATTGGTGACAGACTGGATGAGGGAAGGGGGGGTAGTGAGAGACAGAACAGAGCCAAGGATGACGCCAGGAATCTTGAGGACTAGGAGGATGGTAATCCCCTCCCCAGAGTTAATGGAGAAGGAAGCGGGGAGGGTCTAGTGGTAGGATAATGAGCTCGGTTTTAGACATAATTGAGTTTAATGAGTCCAGTTCACGAAGTCTGAAAGGCAGTTGGAGGTGTGTGACAAGGAGAGAGGTTAGGCCCAGGCAGATAGGAGAATCATTAGCACAAAGATGGTGATTCAACCCATGAGAGCTGATGAGATCATCAAGTGAAGTATTACAGAGGCAAAAGAGGGGAGAGTCCAGGACACTGTGGAACAGTCACAGTTAGTGGACCTGACCTAGCTGAAGACCTGGCAGAGTAGACTGAGAGGAGTGGCCTGATAGGCAGAAGAAGAGCTAGGAAAGATCGGTGTCCCAAAAATCTAGAGAGAAGAGAATCAAGAAGTAGAGAGTGACCAATGATGTCAAAGGCTACAGACAGGTCAAGAACTATGTGCCGGGCACTGTGCTAAACGCTGGGGATACAAAAAGAGGCAAAAGCCAGTCCCTGCCCTCAAGGAGACAATAAGCCAACAAATAGGAACACGCTACCTACAGGATAAATTGGGAACAATCAGTGGGGGCAAGGGGCCAGGATGAAGACAAGTTGGGAATGGCTTCTTGTAGAAGATGGGACTTTAAAGGAAGCCAGTAGGTTGAAATGAGCGGGCGGAAGCATTCCGGGCGAGGGGGACAGCCAGAAGGAATGCTTGGAGCTTAGAGATGGGGGCATCCTGTTCCTAGAACCGGACCAGTGTCGGGGAGTAAGGTTTGGCAGGAGGAGCTAGGTTAGGAAGGGCTTTAAGCATTTTTTATTTGATTCTGGAGGCTATGCAAAGCCACTGGGGTTTGTTGAGTAGAGGGATGATTTGGTTGGGCCTGTGTTGGACTGGACTGGGGAGAGCGTCGAGGCAGGCAGACCCACTGGTAGGCTTTTAAAAGAGTCCAGGCATGAGGTGATGAGGACCTGCATCAGGAAATGAAGAAGAATGAGTTTGAAAAAAGGCCTCTGGATCTGACAGTTTAGGAGATCACTGGTAACTTTGGAGAGAACGGTTTCAGTGGAATGATGACGTCAAAAGCTGGATTGTAGAGAGTTGAGAAGAAAGAGAGGAAAGGAAGCAGAGTCACCCTATTGCATACTGACTGGTCTTGTTAAGTTTAGCCCCAAAGCACTTAAAGAGCTGGTTTATAAACTTCCTGTACTTCCGGCAGTTATCCCTTGGTGGAATTGCTATCTCTCTGGAATCTATGCATAGGAAAGTAATTGAGCCCCAAGGAGGGCACTCTGATTGTGCCTTAGTCTTGCAGTGCCCTTAACTTTTAAGTCAGCTACTGCATTCCATCTCTGAGGCAGGAAACTCATACGTTATTATGTTCATTGACAGATTAGAAAATCCAGAGCGTAGCACAAGACACCGAATTGGGAGATAAAAGACTGCTCTTCCACATACTGGCCCAGGCAAGTCAACTTTCTGAGCCTCAGTTTCCTAATGTGCAGAATGAGGATAATATAATGGAGTAGCTCGGTGGCATCTGGAGTCAGGAAGAGTTGAGTTCACATCCAACCTCAGACTGCGTCACCCTGGGCAAGTCACTTAGCCCTGTTGGCCTCAGTTTCCTCATCTGTCAAATGAGCTGAAGAAGGAAATGGCTGACCTCTCTGGTGTCTGCCAAGAAAACCCCAAGTGGGGTCACAACGAGTCAGACACTAATGAACAACACCACCGCCTGCCCCACGGGAGTGCTGCAGAGGAAGTGCTTTCTGAAGCATAAAGCCCCAGGTAAATGTTGGGTAGCATTCACAGAGCCCTTAAGATCTGTGAAGCTTCTTACAAGTGTTTTTTTAATTTTATCTTCATAACCCTGGGAGGTAGGTGCTATCATTATCTCCCTTTTACAGATGAGGAAATTGGGGCTGAGAGAGCTTTAAGTGACTTGCCCAGGGTCACATAGCTAATATCTGAGGTCAAATTTGCACTCTGGTCCTCCTGGCTCCAAGTCCAGGGCTCAATCCACCGTGCAGTTTAGCTTTCTATCTCTATGGCCCCTTCCTGAGACAGTCAATAACATTTATATCCTCTTGATGGTTTAAAGAGAGTGCCAAGACCTTTATCCTGCTTCCAAACTGAAATCCACTGATCCCTGAAGGCCTTTGGAGGGAGTAGAGGGAGAGAGGAAGGGCCTTAGCTCTTCCTTTGTGGAAAAGCACTGACAGTTTCTTTTCTACTATTCCTCTCAGCCCCCTCCCCAGGAGAGCAGCTCTTTGCAAAACTAAAAGCTCACTTCAGACAAAAGTCATTTCAACACACTATTTCCCTCTTCTTCCTCTGTGGTATTTCTTGGCCTCCATCTCATCAGGGATTTCTGAGAAAAGATGAAACGTCACCTCCCACAGCCCCAGCCGGCTGTTGCTCCTGAGGTTGGGGCTGTTTGCTTCTTGAGAGCACCACAAGCATCCAAAACCTCACCAAGCAGCCAAGAGGGCTCTCCTGCTGCCTCCTGGCCAGGCACCCTTCATCCACTGCCCTGGCCACCTGAGCCTCCGAGACAGAACGGAAATCAACAAACAATGCTCACTAGTAACAAAGCCTCAAACCTAACAGCTGTTCTTTCCCAGGTGCCCAGCTGTTTTTCTACTCTATACCACTGGGGGGTGGGGGGAGGTTGGAAAGAGTGGTCATGGATGAAAGCTTTAGAGCTGGACGTCACCTTAGGGTTCTGAGTCCCACCCCCCTTCATTTTGTAGATAAGGAACCCAGAGCCCCTCGTCAGAGCCGAATGATTATGACATGTCATCCAAACCCACTGGCTACAATATAATGGGGAAGGGGGCATAAGTGACACTCCTGTCACTTCCCATTTCCAAAAGAGATGTGCCTAACCTCCAGAAGGGGCCCCAAATAAAACCTGAGCAAAGACTTCATAATAGGTTGGGGGCTGCAAGATGTATATTAAGGAGATATGATGCCTCTTTCCATAGGGAAACATCCCTTCCCACTCTGAGTGGGCACAGGAGGGCCAGAACTATGAAACCTGTATCTTCAGAGACAGAGCAAGAAAGAAAAAGAAACTGAAGGCTGGGGAAATTTGAATATATTTGTAGGCTGGGCGAGAAGAGGAAGACTGAAGAAGTCACATACGTACTTTGTTCATGTTATGAGTGGACCAGATTACACAGCACAGCACGAGTTAAGTAAGGGGGGAATAAAGGGGGTGGGAGACATGAAGGATGACTATTTCAGGACAAAATCAACCACCACCAAAGAGGGAAATCAGTCAGGAGTCTGGACCTAGAGAAAACCCAACATTCGTTTTTCCTTGTCTGGCTCTTGGCTCCTTTTACCATGTACACCTTGTCCCAGGCAAGCTTTGACAAACACACATGCATAACACAGAGGACCACGTGATGGGGTGGGTGGGTAGGAAGGATGTTGGGGGGGCGGGGAATACTGAAAGGAATGCAGTCCCAGCTAGTTGGGGGCCCTGGCTGGGCCCTTTGCCACTGCTGGGGATAGGAGCAAACACAGAAGCCAAAACAATGAGCTCATGGGCAAGAATGCCGCCAGCGGGGAGTCTTGGGCAGCCAGAGCAGACTGGTTTCTGGATCCAGGATGGGAACCACAGGAGTTGAATCTCCCACAGAAACTCAGAAGGGGAAAGAGCGAGCCTTCAGCGGCTCTAACGAGCTTTTTGATAACCCTGAGAGAGCGCTCTTCCCTGGATAGCTTAACCCTGAATGTAGGGAGTGAGCCAGAGGGTCACAATATCCAGTCAAAACTGTAGCTTAAAACTAGGTTTATTTTTCTCTTTGTGGGGATTGCTGAGTGGGAGGAAGGCCAGGGAAAAGGAAAGATGGCTGTGGAGAGGTATATGTGGGCTGCCGAACAGCAACTTCCTGAAGAATTTGCCAGTTCACAATGATTCCATCCCTCTCTAGTCTTGTCCTAACTGCTCAATTCGACCTTTAAATCTGCAAGGCCAAAGAGATAGCACCTTTTAAAAAAAACTACTACTTTCCAGACCCTTTCATTCCGTGGCACACACTTTTAAACCACATTTACCTAGGCCTGGGTAGGGACAAGAAAGGGATCAAGCCAGCTGTTGTGTTCCCTCCCTTTCTGGTTATTTCTATGCACTAGTATTCTCTCTTTTATCCCTTTTATTTACTTGGGTATATTGTTGTATCCGCCAGGGGAATGTCCCTTGAGTCGTCAACAAGCATTTATTAAGCACCTCCTACATGCCATACAGGAGACAGAAAAGAAAAAACAAGGAGCTTACAGTTTAATACAAACAACTAGGTACAAACAAGATATAGACGGTGTGAATGGGAGGCAAAGTCAAAGGGAAGGCACTGGCATTAAAAGGGACTAGGAAAAGGTTTCTTGCAGAGGATGAGATTTCAGTTGGGACTTGAAGGAAGCCAGAAAAGCCAGCAGGTAGAGGTGAAGAAGGAGAGGGTTCTCAGCTTGGGGGACACAGCCAATGAAGAAGGACAGAATCTGGTGAGGAACAGCAAAGATTCCAGTGTGGAGGGGAGTAAGACAGAAGAAGAGGGTAGAGAAAGGTAGAGAAGGGGCCAGGATACAAAAAGGACATTAAAAACCAAACAGAGAATTAATTATATATTTGATCCTAAAGGTAATGGGGACCCACTCCAGTTTATTGAATAGAGGAGACACGTAGTTAGACCTATGCTTTAAGAAGAACACTCTGATAACTGAGTTAGATGATGGATTGGAATAGGGAAAGGCTGAGGCTGGAAAACCAACAGCAGGCTAGTGGAATAGTCTGGGTGTGAGCTGATGAAGGCTTGTACCATCAAAGAGAGAAAGGGGCATATATATACAAGAGATACTATAAAGGTAGAGTATAAGACTTAGCAGCAAATTGGATACACGGGGTGAGAGTGAGTAGTTTGTGGACCTGGGTGACTAGGAGGATGGTGGTACCCTCAACAGTAATAGGAGAGTTTAGAGGAGGGGAGGGCTTGGGAATGGGGGATATAATGAGTTCAGTTTTGGACATGATGAGTTGAAGACATCTACTGGACATCCAATTTGGGATTTTAGAAAGGCAGTTGGAGATTCAAGACTGGAGGTCAAGAGAGAGGTTGGGGCTGGATAAACAGATTTGGGAATCATCTGCATAGTGCTAATAATGGAATCTGCCAGAGACGACAAGATCACAAAGGGAAATAGCAGAGAGGAAGAAGCGGACCCAGGACAGAGCCCTGTGGGATCCCCACAGTTAGTGGTTGTGACCTGGTTCAAGATTCAGCAAAGGAGATTGAGGAGGAAATCAGATAGGTAAAAGGTTAGAACCAGGAGAGATCACTGTCATGAAAACCTACTGGGAAGAGAGTATCAAGGGAGTGGCTGCCCAGGTCCAAGAAAAAGACATCAGCTTTGGCACCTAAGAGATCACTTGGGAGAGAGCAGTTTCAGTTGAATGATGAGGTTGGAAATTCAAACTGAAGAGAATTAAGGAGAGAGTGGGAAGAAGTGGAGGTGCCCATTGACCTTCCCAAAGAGTTTAGTCACGAAGAGAGGAGAAATGTAGGCTAGTTAGTGAGGACTGGGCATACTTATAGGCAGGCAGGAAATAGCTAGTAGGCAGGGAGAGATGGAAGACTTGTGAGAAAGTGGGCTATTGATATTCTACTGGAGGGAAAGTTATGATGGAATCGGGATCATCTGTGCATGTGGAGGGGTTTTCCTTGGCAAGGAAAAGGACACCTCTTCAAGTGAGAGAGGGGTGAAGGAGGAGATGCTGGGGTAAGATGTCTGACTGATGTGGGACGAGGATGGAAAAAGATGGAGCTCTCAGTCAACGGTCTCCATTTTTTCAGGGATATATGAGGCAAGGTTCTCAGCTGAGAAGGTGGGGGGAAGGGTCTGTGAGATGTTTGTGGTGGGAAAGAATGCTATATTCTGAGTTAGACTGAATCCTGGACACTTAATACTTTTGTGACCTTGGGTCATTTCATCTCTCTGGGTCTGAGTTTCCTCATTTGTAAAATGAGGGGATAGTATTAAATAACTTTCAAGTCAGATATTCTTAACTTGTAGGTCTGTGGAGGTTTTTTTATGTTGATAATTAGTTAAATATAATTGGTTTCCTTTATAATCCTATGTTTATTTTCTGAATTAAAAATTCTGAAAAGGGATCCACTGGCTTTACCAGACTGCCAGAGATGACACAAAAAAGGCAAAGAAATTCTGCTCTAAGGTAATCTCTAGCTCTAAAATAATGAGTCTAAGTGATAAATTTACAAAGCAGAATTGGCAATGAGTGCTGGTGGAGGTAGACAGATAAAGGGTTTCAGCTGACTCTGACACTAGAGTGCAGAGAAGCAAAGAAGCTCAAAGTTGGCATTCCATGGGCTATCCATCCAATCTAAGCCCCATTCATGAATCATAAGATTTAGAGTTCAAAGGGAGATGATCTAATTCAGCCTCCTTATTTCATAGATGAGGAAAATGAGCTGTAGCAAAGTTAAATGACTTTCCCTAGGTCACATACACAGTAAGTTGCAAGGCCAAAGCCTTTAATTCTAAATCCAATACTCTTTCCTCAACACCTGAAAATCCTCCAGCAGTGATACTATGAGATCTCTTCCCAGCAGCGCCTGTCTGGCCCCTGCCTGAACACCTTCTCTTCGAGGGAACTTTTATTGCCTCAAAAGGTAACTTATTCCATGTCTGATCTATATATTAGGAAGTTCTCTCTGTAGGATCTAAAATCTACTCCACACATTGATAAAAGCATTAAGCATTTTTCCTTCTAGGAGAAATTCCTCTGAGACAGATGTTTTTGTGATGCAGGGACTCCTTCTGTCTGTGCATTTCACAGCACATCCACACCTTGTCTTCCCATGGGATTCTAGCTTATGCCTTCCCATAATATATCTTCCAATAGGGCTCTGCCCAATATGCTTTATGTCTTCGATTCTCTACATCTTTTAAGCATTCTGAATATAATATCCCAATATGAGGAATGCATTGGTAATATGTGGGGGATGTGTACATCTCTTTATTGTATTTTGGGTCACTCACAGTTTTGATTTTTCAGAGACTGGTGTTCAATGAACCACAGCCATATGAAATCCCTGGAAGAATATTAGTGTTGAAAGTGTGGGGTTTTGTGTCATGTTGCTTAGGAATAACAAGAATGGCACACCATGCTTCAAATGCAGTTTAGCCTGCTCTTCCCCGGGTCAGCTGTAGGCACCCATTACTGTCCATTTGTGGTGTCTGTCTATCCTATATGTACTGATAAACTAACTCAGGGAGCTGCCTGTCTAACTTCATGTCAGAATCTGGACAATCTCCCAGCCTGGCATCAGACTTCATCATTCAAATGGCTCTTTCCGAAGCTCCCAGTCATCTCCTAATTACTAAAGCAGATGGTTTGGTTTGGTTTGGTTTGGTTCTTTAAAGCCTCATTCTTCTCAGCCTATCTGCTGCATTTGACACTGCTGATCCCCATCTCCTACTGAATACTTTCTCCTGGTTCTCCTCCTTCCTATATACCTCTTCTCAGTTTTGTTTTCTGGTTCATCATCCAGGCCAAGTACCACTGTGAGTGAGCTCCCCTTTAGGCTCTGTTCTAGGCTCCCTACTCTTCTCTCTCATCAGCTCTCCTGGGGCTAATTATTATAGCTATACAACTGACTCATGTATCTATATATCCAGCTCCAGTCTGTCCCCTAAGCTTCAATCCTACATTATCAGTTGGCTATTGGACATTGCAACTGGACATCCCAGACACATCTCAAACCCAACATGTCTGAAACAGAACTTATCTTTCCTCTCTAGATCCACCCCTCTTCCAGACTTCCCTATTTGTGAAAAGGTACCATCCTTCTCCCAGTCTCCTGGGTTTATAACCTTGGCATTAACCCTGACTCTTCACTCTCCCTTACCCTGTTTATATAATCAATTGCTAACTTATCATTTCAGCCTTTACAACATCTCATGCATCTAACCCCTTCTGTCTATCCACACAGCTACTCCTTAGTACAGGTCTTCATTACCTGTCACCTGCCTTATTGCAAAGGCAATAATGGTCTCCCTGATTCAAGTCCCTCCTCACTTTCAGTCCATGCTCTGAAAAGTGACTATTCTTAAATACAAAACTGACCATGCCACTCCCTTACTCAATAAGCTCCAGTGGCTTCCTGTGGCCTCTTTGATTTAGGTGGTATAGCTCTTCACACCTTGCTCTAATTTGTCCTCATAGCCTTATCACTTCCCCTCAAACCCTGTGCAAGCCAACCAGACTGACCTTCTGCCTCCATGCCTTTGCCCTGGCTGATCTGGAGACCTGGATGCAGCTCTCTTCACCTCCACCATAGAGAAAACCTTTCCACCTTCACAAGGAAGCTCAAGCACCACCTGATCCATTTCCTGACTCTTTCAGCTGTTAGCGCTCTCCCTCTCATGCTACCCTGTATTTATTCCTATTTATTTATATTCATAGTTGCAATTCATAAATGACCTATCTCCCCCTCTGAAAATGTGAGCTCTTTGCAAGTAGGGATTATTTTATTTATTATAGTTATATCCCTACCACCCATGGCAATGTCTGGCACAGAGCAGATAGATACTCAAGAAATGGCCGCCCATCTAGGGGCTATCAAGTTGATATTGCCAATGGCTGTGGATACGGGCCTTGAGAAAATCAGCAGCGATGCCTTGGGTCAAAAGGAGCATTAGGAGAATGTTGCCATCTTTAGAAAATCTCTTTTATGTCTGAACTGTGTGCAAGATGACTTTACTGAGAGTATGTCTCCATATGCTTCTGCCTTGCTTGATGTTGATAATCAAGACTGTTAAATGAAATCTCTGTAGTGGTGGAGGGAATCTTGTATAATCTTAACATACATATCAAATAAAGATTAATTTCTACCTACATGCACTGAGTATAGCCAGAGGACCTGACCTTAAGGAATTCACATTCTAATGGGGGGAGGGGAGGAGAAAGATACAGCACATAGACAATAAATGCAAAGTAATTTAAAGAGGAAGATAATATTAATACTAACTGGTTGAATCTGGAAAGGCCTCATGTGGGAGGGGATACTTAAGCTATGCTCTGAAGGAATCTAGGGATTCTGAAAGAGAGGTGAGGAGGGAGTACCTTCCAGACAGTGGAATTGGAGGCAGAAGACAGACTGTCATGTGCAGGGAATAGCCAATAGGCTAGTTTGAGAGGAACAGAGTGTATGAAGGGGCCTAAGTCCTGTGATTAAGACTGGAAAAGTTTTTTTGGGGGGCAGATTGTGGAGGGCTGAAGGCTGAGGATATTCCATGTTATTTTAGAAGAGGAGGTTTTATGAGTAGGGGGTGACATGGTCAAAACTGTATTTTAAGAATATCGGTGGGCTACTGTTATGGAGGGTGCATGTGAGATGAGAGAAACTGAAAGCAGGGATACCAGTTAGGGGTTACTGCAATATTCCAGGTATGAGGTGATAAGGGCTTAAACTGGGGCAGAGTCCCTGTATGACTAGAGAAACAGCTGTGAGATGTGGCAGAAGAATCAATATGACTTAGTAACTAATTGTATACAGAGGCGAGAGAGGGGGGAATGTAAAGTATGACCCCTGAAGTTGCAGGGACTGGAAGGAGGGTAGTGTCCTGGATGGATGGGAAAACAAAAGTAGAAACTTAGTTTTAGGGGGAAGTGGAAATGCCTGTGGCTCATCCAGGTGGAGATGTGGGCCTGGAGTTATTAATGTGCTTAAGACGGAATCTTAGGGCATGTCCCCACTTAGTGGGCAGGTACAGAATGATGACTCAACAAAGGAGACTGAGAAAAGAAGAGGAAAACCCAGAGAGCAGTGACCCAGAGGGCAAGGAAGGAAGAGAGCATTCATGGGAAGGGATTTCAGGCATCATGCAGCAAACATTTCTTAATACCTACTATATGCTAGGTTACTATGTAAGCACCCAGGATCTGAAGACAAAAAAAGGAAAGAATCTGAGCGTTCCAGGAGTTTACATTCTTATTGCGTGTGGGATACAATATTTATACAATTAAGTAAACACAAAATATAATGGGGTAAGGGAGGAGGAAAATGCTAACAACCTTGTTTAGGGAGTGAGGGAGGTAATTTTAGAAGGCAGAAGAGGCACCTAAGATACTCTCATGTAGGTAGCCAACTACTTCAATTATTTCTAAGGTTTCCAATGAAGGTAAAAATTAATGAGGCAATCAGTCCAGTTCTCTGACCTGTAGGAAAATCCTTCCACAGTTTTAGAGGATTAGGGAATGAAGGGTAGAAAGTAATAATAGCTGACATTTTTGTTCAGTTGTGTGATTCTACCTGGGGTTTCTTGGCAGAAATACTAGAGGGTTTTGCTATTTCCTTCTCTAGCTCATTTGACAAATGAGGAAACTGAGGCAAACAAGGTTAACTGAGTTGCTCAGGGTCAAATAGCTAGTAAATATTTGAGGCTAGATTGGACTCAGGTCTTCCTGACTCCAGGCCCAGCATTCTATCCACTGTGCCACCTAGTTGCCCAGTTCTGGGGGTACAAAGACAAAAATTAGTTCCTGCTCTTACAGAACTTAACCTTCTATCAGGGAAGTGATATGTATGAACAATCCACACCCACAACGCCCCACAATCAATGAAGTACCTACTATGTTCCAGGCACTGTGCCACCTAGCTACAACAGCTTTGTATTTCTTTAAGGTTTACAAAGCCCTCTAACTATATTATCACACTTTATCCTCACAATAATAATAATAAGGTAGATGCCTTATTTAATAAAGGAATTATTTATCCCTTCAATGTACCTATGATGCCATTCCTATGTTATTCCTTCAGGGTGTAGTTATCAGGGACACTGGTAACAGGTCCTCCCACAAATCTGTCACAGAAGATCCCCCCAGTGGGCTGGGGGCCTTTTAATATCCAGTGCATCTTAAGTGCAGTACTTTGGTATGACTTTCATTTTCCAGATGAGGCACCTGGAGCCCAGAGTAGGTTCCATATAAACACTCATTCTCTCCTATCCTTCCCTTCTGAGATCTAGTGACTTACTCACATCTCACTCAAGTTGTAGACACCAGAAGGGAGAGATTTGGATCCAGGTCTAACATTTTTATACTATAATCACACTACCTCTAAATAGACTTTCTTCTCTATCCCGAGTGGAAACTACATTATTCCCCAGGTATGCCTAAGTGAATTAAAAAGGCTGGATTTTTTTCCCCCATAAAAATGCAACCTCCAACCCTACCCCTTACTGTACCCCCAGACACACACACACACACACACACACACACACACACACACACACACACTCTTTTTGGCTGTGGGTGGGCCACAGTTTATGTCAGAGACCTGCTCCTCCCCATAATTATTTGTGGAATTGAAGGCCATCCCCAAGCTGTAGGGTTCTGACTCAGGAAGGTCTGGGGGGGAAAACGGGTGAAATACCAAGAGCTGTTGGCAGCAATGTACGAAAAGAGAAAAACCAAAGCTATGGGGAATGTGCAGACCGTTGGGAAGCACCAGCTAGGCCTTAAGTGTTATACCTGCCTATCAAGGGGTCAAGGAGGGGGTCAGAGAACACTGATATGCACTCAGGGCAATGTCTTAGTGAAGTCTTTTTAACCACACCCACCAAGGAGATCTAAGGTTAGCCACCAGGAAAGGAAAAAAAGAAAAAAGCTTACTCATTCATGTGCTTGACCACGGGAGCTGCTAAGCTTGCAGAAACCATGCTTTTTGAACACTGAACTAGTATTCATGCAGGTTCTTAAATGGGAGTTTTCACCTTCTTTTTCTTTATTTGGGGCACTGTTGCCCTTTTTAGGAAGCAGCTTCTAAACTCGTTTATTTCAGGATCCTTAAATCCCAAATAATTTCAGCTCTTTTGACTCAATCTAAGCATCTGACTTCTGTTCCAAACACACACACACACACACACACACACACACACACACACACACACACACACTCACTCACTCTCTCTCTCTCTCAGCCTTAACTTTCCCAATTTGACTACAAGGAAGAGGTGGCACCTTTCTTGTGGTTTTTTTGACCTAAGCTCTCTTCCAAGCTTGGGCTACTGTTGTGTTTGTTGCTATGCTGAATCAAGAGCTCAAACACTACAAGTTTCTGCCCAGAGACTCCTCCATGGCAGCTCCACCCACTCACTGGTGATCACAACTTTTTCTAGGGCAGTAGTCAGGGGGAGCTCAGTGGTGCAGACGCTGCCTTACCCTTTCACTCCCAACCCCCACCCTCCACATCCTGACTGTAACAATACTGAGTTGCTAAGGAAAGCTGAAGCTGGAGGTTTTTCAAACAAAGAAACTGAGGATTTTGTAGAATGAGTGTTCTGAGACGAAGTCCTGAGTGTTCTGCACCCTATAATCACTGAGCAATAGAGGGGGAAAACAACACCAAAACCAACCTGGATAAGCACTAAGACTCATAGTTGATCTTTGGGCTCCAAGTCAGCCCACACTGGCTATAACGTCTATTTTGTAGGGAGCAGTTGACAGATTTTGCTTTAGGGAAGGGCCAGGAAGCAGACATTTCTATAGAGGGGCTGGTCTCCAACTGGGTTTTGGAGGCTGAGAATACCAGTGTCTTTGATAGAGCAGGTTTTGGGTAAAAGAATCATTTTAGGACTCGTTTGATATGCTAGTGGGAAGTCTAGGGGGTCCAGAAGGCAGATAAAAATACCATGCTGGAGCAAAGGAGTTGGAAGGGCTGGAGATGACTTCTGATTCTCAGGTTCTTACATGAATAGAAAAATGTAATACCGTTAAAAACTTTGTCATAAAGCAATGAGGAGAAAGGCAGAGATTCAAGGGAGTATTTGTGAATATACATAGATTCACACACACATACATAGGGCTCTGGCAGTTTTTTTTTAATTTAAATATTTATTCTTTGTATTTATATTGCCTAATTTCTCCTGCACCCCTGCCTCTCTCCTCCCAGATAGCCATTGCTTGTAAGAAAGTTTAAAACATTTTTATTTTTGTAATGCCCATTTATCACATTAAAGGTCAAACTTTTGAAAGGTGAAAAAGGGGAGGTGGGAGGAGGGAAACCTGGCCGTAGTTGATGAAGGCAAGCTTTTGAGTAGTGGTAATAGTTATCTGCCTCCACAAAAGCTCCTACAATTTGAGTAATTAGGTTTACCGGGTCTTTGCTCAATTCGGTGAATTTGTTAGGTGTTGACTTAAGACTTGTTGTCAGAGCAACAGCTGCATCATCAGACTGCATAGTTCAGGTCCCAAATTAGACCAAGGCATAGGTGTTGTCCTCTCCACCTCCTCCACCCCTTCCTTCCTTTGGAGCTTAACAAAAACAGCTCTTTGCAAGGAGATAAAAGTAAAAATTCTATTTTGTGATCATCTGACAGGAATAGGAGAAATGAAGGGGCTTCAGAGGGCAAAATATTCATCTGATTCCTTTCCAGACACAAAGTGGCCTGGGTGGGGGAAGTTGGACCAAGCCTTTTTTGCATTACTTTTTTGATGCTCCAGGCTTAAAACCAATATGCAAAACCCACATTTGCACATTTCCATGGTGATTCAGCCATTCCACTGAAGTAGCAGAAAATTAAAAGATGAAGGGACTTCATTTTTACTCTTTTGCAGAATGGGGAGAAAACATTACACTTTCATCACAAACTAGCCACTGATTAGAACTTTGGGTAATTCTTCTTTACTCTACCTCCAATGCCATGCAACTGGAAAAGACGAGAAACATTACTCTTTCAAGGACAGCTAGGTGCAGTAAGAACCAGCCCTGGTCTCCAGTCTTAAGACCTAAATGAAAATCCCTGCCTCAGATCCTGGGTTTGTCCCTCCTCCTCAATAACAATGTTTAAGTGCTGCAAACCTTAAATCATATCGGTGCTGGTTATTCTTGTATTTTATACCCCCCAAGTCATATTATAGACTTAAGAGCAGGAAGGAATCAAAGGTCTTTCATCTTACAGATGATAAAAACAAGGCCAAGGGACTCTGCTCAAGGTCACAAGGTAGAAAGCAGTACACCACGACTTCTAAATCAGGGCCTAACTCCAAATCCAGCACTTTAAAACAAATGGTATTTCTATATAGAAAAGGATCCTTAAAGATTCCAACAGAGTATAGGCTTGTGTTAACGATGTAATTAACTAAGAACAAAATTTATGAGCAGGTGTGTGTGAGGTAAGAGGGCAGGATTTATGACAACCTTTTTATCTGCTCAGCTGTCTAAGTGGAAGGGGAAGGGAGGCAAAGGAGGCAGGGTACAAAGTTGAACCTTAGAGATGACCCACACAACTTGAATTTAAATAAAAGATTTATTATTCTCTTCTCAGAAAAAAACAGGAAGTTAAGAAAACAAACTAGATTTTACAACCCAATGTATTTTGCAGTTGGTCCTAACCCTCCCTGGCTCACCTCTTTAAGAGGAACATTATTATGCCTAACCACAGGCAGGGTGTACTCCCCAGAAACAGGATTTACAGGGAATCCTAGACTGGGGATTTCAAGTTTTTCCTGAGTGAAACAGAAGAAAATGATACATAGGGTTCCTCTGAGCATCTACTCAACAACCCCTAGCCTTTTCATCATCTCAGGACTGGCCTCAACTATGTAATGCACTGAGGTTTTTCTTCTCCCTACACTTCTACAGGAGCACCATTTCCCTTTCCCTGCCCAGACCCTACACCCTCTTCCCATCCTACACACCAGACAATTTTCTAATCTGAGGATTTACTCTACCAACAGAACTCCTTTATGATCTGGGAGTCAAGATCTTTATGATAAACTCCACCATTAGTTTATTGGGCAAGTCACCCTTTTTTTTTGTGCCTTAATTTCCCCAGCTATAAAATGGGTAAGTAGATTTCCCCTGCCCCTTTTAATATGGATTTTGAAGCTATAAAAACTACATAAAGTGCTTTTAGTTCCTCCGATATGCATGATATAAATAAGTGGGATTATGATGAACAAGAAATACAACTAGGTGAAAAACATTTCCAGCATTAGGCCTCATGGCTTAGAGGTGAGCAGGCAAGGATGTTCTTCCCTATTACATTCTTAGTCAAACTTGATTTATGCTATTTTATCTACAACAAAGTCCACAAACTAAAGGTCTAGCAATTTCGGCAGTTTTTCAGATTAAGCCAGAAACACCACAAAGAGTTATTTTCAGAGGGGCCAATAACTGTTAGGTAGCTCTTTGAGGTTTAACACTTCTATACAAACTCAACTAACCACTTTAAAAGGTTTAAGCCCCCCAGTGGAAAATAATTCAGAAAGGTGACAAAGTGATTCAGTTATAATCCTTTTAAAGGTCTTTGAAGAACCCTCCCCCACCCAAAAGGTCGCTAGTAGAAACCACAGCAAGACCTTTTCCTCCTCTCTGAAAAGCCTTAACAGCAAGGGGATTTTGACAGAAAAAAATTTTTTGAATCAAAACACAGGTTTAGCAAAGCTAACTAAAGGGTACCAGCCCAAGACTTTCCTACTCCTGCAGACATAGGCACCAAGCCCACTGAGTCTACCCAATTGAAAACTGGGAGACAAGGTTTACAACTTGAAAAGGGGCTACAGGGACTATCTGAGGTCACAGTCCACATAGCCACATCCTGAAAGGAGCTAGGAAGAGTAACTGGGACTGGTCCTGTAGTTATTTATAGAAGGGCTGGAGCAAGAGGAAGCAAATGTTTGAAAAGAAAGAGTAATCTGTTAGAAAAATGGAAAGCAAGTCTGCTATTCAGACAAGCCAAAGCGGAGTCTTTGGCAGAGTTCAGGAATCATTGCAATAGTGAATTTTGAACAATACATGTATGTTTGTTTTATTGACAGACTAGGCCTGTATTTGACAAGCAAGCCTAATAATAGCACCATAGTTAGATTCATCTTTCTTTACATTTACTTGCAATTTATTCAAGCAAACATGGTCAAATTTGCTTCAGGTGGATGGACTTCCTATACAATTTCTGCTACATCAACTTAGGTGGTAAGAAGTGTGAAACATCTGGAAAATAAAAACTAAGCCCATAAACTGAACTGTGTTAGCAACATGAAAAATCAGAAAGTCACTCAAAAACGGAGAACTCAAACTGAATGTATGTGCATGATGGCATGATCACAAAAGCCCTTTGGAAAAAAAATGAAAAAGTTCTAAAAATTACTTTGGCTCAATTATTAAGAAGCTGCTCAAATCAATTTTTTCATTACTACAACACACCCCACCCCCCATCCAAGGTCCCTTCAAAGAATACACCCTATTCATAAGGAAAATAACACAAAGGTAAGTTTTAAAAATTGATTCATAACTGTGTGGCCTTTGAATACATCACAAATTGGTTTTGCATACCAAAAATATTTGACTAGTTAAGATCAGAAATGTTACATATAAGACAAGGGTTCTAAATCACCTGGTCAAACATTACAAATTTTAGAAGGTATGGAAAACCCCCCCAAACAAAAACCTTTTCTCATAACATTTCGAAGAAATAAATTTCTGTAAAAATATATACAAATTTTTACAGATATAAACACATTTACAAGCTTTTTTGTTGTTCTTTTTTGGGGGGTAGGCTCTAAAGTTTTGGTCTGGTACAACAGCTGTTACTCTGTTACAACTGTAACTCAAAACATCAATAGGTATCACCAGGGTAAAACTCAAACCACGCCAAAAAATAAAATAAAATAAAATAAAGAGCAGGTACACCTGGGTAGACTTGGCATTTGCCTCCCACCTAGTACAAAACTCAAGATACTTTAAAGAAGATTCAGGTCCTAGTTATGGAAGGTAGAACTTGAGAGCCTGTGGCATTGTTAGTGCTTTTTTAATCCTGTAAAACTACTGAATTCAAAGGAGATTTCTCTGACTAGGAAGCCTACTGACCAGTTACTTGTGAAGGAAGCCCATCCCTAAATCTCTTCCTGGTCTCCCCCCAGATCTGCCTGTTGCCGAGACAGACAATTGAGCTTCTTTTCGAGCTGTCCTTGTCAAAGGGCACACCCCCACTAGTATTCACCCTTACCCAAGCCCCACTCTGCCTCCCGCACTTTTCCTCTTCCCGCTAGTACTCAGTGCTCTGGGAGGAGGCTTGGACGTTCCAGCCTGGGGAGCATGATGTCCAGCTTCATAAACACTTTTAATTTCACAGCAGAAGTGTGCAGTTTTGGTGCCTGGAGTTGGTTACAAGTCATTTATTGCACTTACAAGGCTATCTTATTAGATATGCCAAACCAGCTCCTACTCCAGCAACACCGGCAAAGGCGAGCAGCACATTTCTGATGCCACCTTCTAGGTCCTCTACATGAAAGAATTCCACAAACCCCTCCTGGAAAAGAAAAAGGGAAAACAAAAAACAAATATTGAAGTGCCCCCCCCCACTGGCTCCAAACAAGATTCGCCAAGATGAACATGCCAGTGAAAGAGCCTCATCAATTAGGTTCCCATCAAGGAAACCAGTGCCTGAGACTACAAGGGGGCAGTTACCTTCCCCACCCTGCCCTCCCCCTTTCCTCCAATTGCCCCTTCGCTTCAAACTTACCCAGCCCTTTTGCTTCATCAGCCAGTCCCTTTTGGTCTTGACCAGGACATCTGTTAGGTTTTCTGCTAGTGGGTCTATGCAACTTTCCTGGTTTATGCTCTTCAAGTGCTTTGCCACAAAGGCACCGAAAGAAATGAGAGTCACAATCCTGCCCCAATTTGTCACTCCATCACTGAACACACAAGTGACCACCCGAGACACAGCTTTAATATCCTCTTCGTTCTTGATGTCCAGTTTCCGAAGCATGCCTAAAAGAAAAGAGAGGGTCACTGGACTTCCATCACCTACCTCTACCTCTCAGAGCACTGTCTTTTCGTATCCCCTGTGCGTAACACAGTGCCCAACACATAGTAGGTGCTGCCTAAATGTTTACTAATGGATAGTTTCTATCTTTCTCTAAACTCCTTGAGGGCAAGCGCCCTTTAGCCTCTTTTTGTCCTCCCAGGGCTTGGCACGGGGGCCTAGCACACAGTAGGGGCCTAATAAATGCTTCTTCATTGATCCACAACACCCCCTCCCCCGCACTTGCGGGGCCCCTTCCTCGGCCAGAATCCATCTGGGCCCGAAGCGAAGCCTCTCCGGCCGCGGGGGGGGGGGCCCCCTCCAAGCCTCTCCCCCTCCCCACCAACGGCTTCCCAGCCATTCGGGGCACTACCGAGCAGAGTCGCCATGTCTGCGAGCACAAAGCGGCTTGCGCATGCACAAAGGGGGGGGGGGACGGCCCCGCGGGGGCGGGAGCGGCCCGGGCCACCCACCTTGGAAGGCCGTCTCGTGGTTGCGCTGGACACCGTCCCCTACGCGCCGCAGGGTCTCCAGGGCTTTCCCGCTGCGCAGGGGCTTGGCGTCCTTGGTACCGGCCGCCTGCTCGCGCAGGTAGCGAGTAATCAGCTCCAAAGACTGCTCGTACAGCTCGTCTTCCTCCTCCTCCTCCTCGGCCGAGGGCGGCGTTGAGGGCAACGAGCCGTGGGCGCCGCTAGAGGTGTCCGCGCCCTCTCGGGCCAGCGCCAGGGCCAGCACCGACCGGCGGGCGGGCCGCTTCCCGGGGGGCTCGGGCTCGTAGCCGTCCAGCTCGTCCTCTGGGGACATGACGGCGTCCGCGGCTCCAGCGGCGCTGGTGGCGGCGGTGGCCGCCGAGGAGAAGCAGCGGCCCGGCGCGAAGAAGACCGGTCTCGGCGCGGCGGCGGTGACGTCGGGAACCTCGGCGCCAATGAGCGCAGTCCGCGCGCCGCCCCCCAGGACGCCCGGCACCAGGTCTGGGAGCCTCGCTCCGTCGCTTCCGCCAATTAACGCCGCCGCCGCCGTCCCCGCTTCCACTTCCCCGCCGTTGCTCAGCGGCGGCGAGCTCTCCACGGTCGTTCCTTTGCCGGGAGGCAACAGGCGCCCGCCGGGCGGGGGAGTGCCGGCCCCTCCGCAGTAGAGGTTGAGGCCGATGACGGCGTTCTTCTTAAAAGGGCCTAACATCTTCACCAGCTGCCGCCGCCGCGGTCAGAAACTCCTGGAGGCACAGAGATCCGCGTTCCAAGGAAGCGGAAGTGAGGAATGGGAGCGGCGTCTGTGGATCACAGTTATATCCGGCGTCACCAGTGCGTCAGCGTGTGGCGGGAGGGAACGGAAGGAGGGGGTGGGGTTCCGGCGGCCTCGCTCCCATCCGGAGGCCTGCGGAGAAGGCCGGAGACGCAGGGCAAGTTCGAGGCGGCTCCGGCCGCGTTGAATTCGTGTCTACCTACCCGTCGGCCCGGTTATGTAATGGGTTGCCGTGAAAATTCCGAGCGGTCTTTTGTTTTGGGGCTCGTTTTACAGGATTTTTTGGCCACCTCCGGGTCCCTCCCCCATTCCCGGCTGCCTGGAGCCCACCCGCCACGTGATCCTGCCCTCTCCCCTCTCGGGCGTCTGCCTTCCCACCGCCTGGGCAGCTTTTAAGGCCGGGATCTGGATTAATCGTGGAAGGGGATTGGGATTCCGAGACAGGAGATGTGGAAGGACTCGCGGGGTCCCGCGTTAAGTTTACAATCCAGAGCGTGGGTCCGGTTTTTAAAACCTTAGGCGAGAGCCCTTCCACCCCTGGGAAGAAGATTGCCTCAACTGGCCAGATGTCTTTGACCGAGGCCTTTGTGGCCTTTGAATAGACTCTCATCTATTCCACTGGCCGGGGATCTGAATTCAAATTCTGCCTCTGATGCTTACCACCTCAGTGACCTTGAGCGAGTCATTTAATCTCAGTGTTTACCCAAAACTAGGCAATTGGACTAGATGGCCTCTTAAAGTATCTTCTCGCTCTTTGATCCCATGATCAGTTTTCAAAAATACTATATGATAAATACCAAATTATTTTAGTAGCTACTGCTTTATAATATGGTTTGAGATCTAGTAGTGCTAGCAACCCCCCTTTATTATTTCCCCCATTATTTCCTTTGAAGTTCTTGACCTTTTGTTCTTCTAAGTGAATTTCATGATTATTCTGTCTCCTTGTTTAAGTTTGTATGTAGGTTAATTCTCAGATATTTTATGCATTTCGTAGTTACTTTAAATGGAATTTCTTTTTCTATTTTTTTGTCAGCAAGAGAAAAAAGTCTGGCAAAACCTATGAACATAAATCAGTTACCTATAGGATACTATATCCACAGACCTAAGTCAGCCAAAGGCTTTCTAAGGACCTACTGTGTGCAGGGCTCTGGGGATACAAAGAAAGGCATAAGACAGTTCCTGCTCATAAGGGACTGAGTCCGGTGGGAGGAGATAACATGAAGAAACTACATTGTGTTCTTGTTGGGTCATGACCTGTGGTCACATTTGCCAGGCCTTTCTATTCTCTTGCCTTCAGTGGATCTCAGCTTCTCCTTAACTGTCCAAAATATCTCACTATTTTCTTTCTTACCTCTTCCCATAAAAATCTGTGCCTAATTATATATTGTCAGATAATGCCGCTATATAAATGTAGGTAGCTAAGTGGCTCAACTGGTAGAGGTTGGGCCTGGAATTGGGAAGATCTGAGTTCAAATCCAGCTTAACAGTTACTAGCTGTGTGACCCTGGGCAGGTCATTTAACACTGTTTGCATCAGTTTCCTCATCTGTCAAATGAGCTGGAAAAGGAAATAGAAAACCACTCCATTATCTTTGCCAAGAAAACCCCAAATATGTCAGGAAGAATTGGATAGAACTGAACAATAAATCAGGACTTTAGAGTGCCTTCTCTATTACTGAGAAGAATTTTTGTAGCATAGGTATTAATTACTCTCTTAACTATTTGATAGAATTCACTTGTAAATCCATATGGATCAGGATTTTTTTCTTTGATTTAGTTTATAGTTTTTTTGATTTGTTTTTTGAAATAAGGGTGGTTAAGATTGCTATTTATTGTTTTGTCAAATTGTATTACTTATAGATAATTATCTATTTCCTTTACATATTTATTTTTACTAACATTTTGTATAGCAGTTTTGATAATTCTCATTATTTCCTTTATTCTTTTTGATCTTCATAATCTGATTTTCCTTTCTCCTTTAAAAAAATCAAGTTAGCTAACGGTTTATTGATCTTATTCTTTTTTTAAAGCCCTTTGTTTTGCCCATTAGTTAATCAGTTTATTCTATAATTTAAATATTTATTCTTTCGTGTTGTTTTGGGATTGTTGAATTTTTATATTTTTAGAAAATTGTCTGCTAAGTTCATGACCTACTTTTTTTAGTTTGTTTTCAAATATGTTTTCAAAGATAGAATTTTTTCTCTGAGGACTGTTTAACTGCATCCTATCAGTTTTGATATGTTGACTCATTATTTTCATTAATATAGTTATCTGTTGTTTCTATGAAATGTCCTTTGACATTTATTATCCTGGATATCATTACTTGGTTCCTTATGAGTCTGTATTTTAATTACCAGTTATTTTTTATTGCTTTGTGATTTGTAAAGGGCATTTGCCTTTTAAAATTTATTTCTTTGTGCCCTAGAACATGATGGATTCTTAAAGGTATTCTATAATGTTGAGCCTATGTTTATAGTATATTTACAGTCAGAATTCTCTAATAATTCTCAGTCAGAAGTTGCCATAGAAATTTAATTTCAGATATGCAGTCTTTCCAACATTCTGTTTAGCTGTTTTCCTTTTTAATCTTTCAGTTTAATGTATTTGTCTGTATAAGAGAACTATTCAAGTTGCTTATAATTATCATGTTACTATCAATGTTGTAGTTTCATACATTTTTTCTTTATTAACTTAGATCCATATCATTTGATGCAAATTTAAAAGAATGATATTGTTTCATTGACTGTAATGCCTGTAAGCATAATGAAGTTTCCTACTTTGTCTCACTTGACTTGGTCGATTTTTATTGTTTCCATTTCTAAAATCTTGATTGCAACTAATGCTTTTGGGAATTCCCTGAAGCATAACTTTTATTCTGGCCTCTCATTTTTAATTTCTTTGTATCTTTTTCTTTAAATGTGTTTTTGATACAATAAATTGTTAAGACTGTTTTCTTATTCATCTTGCCATTCCCTTTTATCTTAGTGGGGAATTTAATGCATTCATATTTGAGTGGTAAAAGCTACTAAGTTTTTGTTTTGTGTCCTCTTTTACATCATTCCCCACCCCTATCCCCGGAAGTCATGCTAAAGTTCCTGACTTTGCTTTTATTAATTTGCCACAGTATTTATATCCTCCTTCCTGTCTCCCCTCTCCATGACCTTATTAACCTGCCCTGGCCCTAAGTCCTTGAGTTTAATTTTTCAGAGTTTGGCCTTCTTTTTTACCTTCTTCCCCCGCCCCCCAAGATAAAAAAGACAAACACAAAACGGTCCTCCCAGATTCCAAGTATTCCTACTCTCTTAGTTTTAGTAATATTCAGTTATGACTTCTTTTTCTCAAAAGTGTTTATTTATCCCCTTTCTTTCTTACCCTTCTAGGCTATCTAGGAATATTATGTCTCATCAAGTGCTTTGTTCTTAAAGGCTCTTTCTTTGTCTTCATATCAAGTAGGGTTCTACAAGATGAAAACCTAGCTCTCTTCTCTATCCTCAGATTCAGTTTTAAATATCACCCACACCTTTCCTCATTTCTCTGTCTAGAGGATAACTCATTAACTTGCATGATGAAAATTTTGGGGGGAGCTGGGGACCATGGAGCTGTGATTTCATTGTTGTGGGAAATTACTAGTGAGGAAATTCCTTTTACCAATGCAGATCAACAACTATTCTGCAATCTGAGGTTTTAAAAACATTTCCTAAGGCACTTCAAGGTTAGGTAACATGTCCAGGGTCACACAACCATACAGAGGACTCAAACCTAGGTCTTCCTAATTCCAAGGCTATATCCCAATTCACTATGCTAAGGTTCCTCTTTCAAATTTATTGGTAAGTGTGTATATGGTGGTGGTGGTGGTGGGGTGTGTGTATGTGTGTGGGGGGCTGTATGTGTGTGTGTGTGAAAAACACAAACATATTCATTCATTGAGGAGACAGTGTGGCCTGGAGGAAGATGCTATATCTTGTATAGTTGAGCATGTCTTTTCCTACTCTGTGTCCTTCCATTCACTACCCGCCCAACCCAAGCCCCATACATTTATCTACCTCTGAATCTGTGTCCTTCAGTCCACCAGCCCTCCACATAGGAAGCTCCTTCCCCTGTACTGGGAGGTGGTCCCAAAAAACCAAGTCCTCTTCTCAGAGAAGAAGGTGTCCTGAATTGTCCATTCTCTCCAACGAAAGCAATTGCACACACTCAGATACGCACATACTCTCTCTCCCTCCTTTTCTCCCTTTGCAGAACATGCAGAATGCTTGCAGATCATTCTCTATGAATAAGACCCAATTCCCTCTCACCTCCCCTAGTTCCTACCCCCAAACCCTTGCTCTTTCCCTGTTCTACCAAATTTCCCTCACCCAGCCTTATGCTTTGAGAGACACCAAAATGCCCACAGCTTAGTTTTTCTCCTTTCAAGCCAAAGCTAGGTAAGATAGTGCAAATATGTGTGTGTGTGTGTGTGAAGTAAATGAAGGATGACCCTTGGAGGGGGCAATTAGAGGCACTGGTAAAGTTGATTTTATTATGTCTAGAGGTACCAGCAGCATAACGGCATATTTTGTCATTTTACCTTGCATTCTTCGTGATAAGCCTAAGCACAAAGAATACCATAAAGATAATTGTAATTTTTATAGCACCTGCTATTGTAAAAATGAGAAAGTATAAAAAGGCTATGAAGAACTTAAAAGTCCTGCAAATCACATCCACATCTACACTGATGCTTGGTGATTTCAATGTGATGGTAGACATAGTTAAGAACAGTAAAAAAGATGTTCAAAAATACTGTTTAGGATTAAGTAACAAGACAAAGGTCCTTCCTGCCTATGTATCATCAATTCATTTTCCTAGGAGGAGCTAGACGTGGTGAGTTTATTAAACAACTGATAATATCTTAACGGACAGGAAATGACTGGTTAAACATGTGGGAGCCATTCTGGAATTAGCTGGCTATGTTGGGTCATTCTATCATATCACTGGAGCAAAGATCAGAAACCAGCACCAAACTAGACCAAAGTCTAAGGATGACAAAACCTCTCCTTTCTTTTCCTTCCCTTTCCTACCCCTTTTCCTTTCCCATTCCTTTTCCCCCTTTCCCTTTTTTTTTTTGTTTGGTTTTTTTTTGCTTTTTGGAGGGAGGGAAGGCAAGGCAATTGGAGTTAAGTGACTTGCCCAAGGTCACGTGGTTAGTAAGTGTGTTGAGTGTCTGAGGCCATATTTGAACTCAGGTCTTCCTGACTTCTGGGCTCAGTCTCTATTCACTGTGCCACCTAGCCATCCCACCCCCCCCTTTCCCTTTCTATCAAGATACTTGGAGATACCTGTTTTCCAGAGGTAATGTCCAGCTAGCAAGCTGTGCCCGGAGGTTGGCATAACAACAATTCTTTGTGTTCACCCTCTAGATGATCTCAGCCATAGTTCCCAGAATTGTTTCAGATAATTACTGTATTGCTTTGGCCAGCACCAGGCAGGGAGGTTTTGTCATCTTTAGACTATAAAGTCAGACAAGCACCTGCTCTATTCAAGTTCTGGTCATGAAGCCCCACAAGGAATCAAACCTGTCTTATCGTTGCTGTTACCCCGTCATTGTCAGAGTTTCAGCTCACTGTGCAGCCACACTAAAGTGGGTCCCCCCACTAGGGGAAGAGCCCTGGCACATGTGTCTAGATCTCTCTTTGCTTGCAAGCTGTTTCCTTCACTTAGAAATTAAACTTTTGTTTGATTCCTGACTCTCCTGTCTCTAGTCTGCTCTGTTCAGCTCCAGCCCACTGGTTAGAGGCCAGTTCAGTACATTTGATACCACAGATGTTTATTAAGTACTATGGGAGATAAATAATTTATATATAATATTCATGTGGCTTAATAGAGAGCTAAGATAAACATTTATGGTGTCATTTAATATACAGAGGATAACTCATATTAACTTGCATGATGAAAATTTTGGGGGAAGCTGGGGACCATGGAGCTTTGATTTCACTGTTGTGGGAAATTCCTAGTGAGGAAATTCCTTTTACCAATGCAGATCAACAACTATTCTGCAATCTGAGGTTTTAAAACATTTCCTAAGGCACTTCAAGGTTAGGTAACATGTCCAGGGTCACACAACCATACAGAGGACTCAAACCTAGGTCTTCCTAATTCCAAGGCTATATCCCAATTCACTATGCTAAGGTTCCTCTTTCAAATTTATTGGTAAGTGTGTATGTGGTGGTGGTAGGGTGTGTGTGTGGGGGGGGGGTGCTATATGTATATGTGTGAAAAACACAAATGAGGCCAGCTTTTATCAAATGCAGAGCATCAGAGAAGACTTCCTGGAGGATGTGTATTAACATTTAAAGTAGTGGCATCAGGGGCGGCTAGGTGGCGCAGTGAGTAGAGCACTGGCCCTAGAGTCAGAAGGACCTGAGTTCAGATCCAGCCTCAGACACTTAACCCACACAAAACAAAAAAAAAACCTAGCCGTGTGACCTTAGGCAAGTTACTTAACCCCAATTGCCCTCCAAAAAAAAAAAAATTGATATATAAAGTAGTGGCATCAAACCCAAATATAAACAGAGACAAATGATCTGTATGTGAAGATACCTCTGGGAAGCATGAAAACTTAGCTTTAAAATGATATTGTCTAAATTTTATTGTATTTTTATTTGTCTTGTTAAATACTTCCCAATTACATTTTAATCTGGTTTAAGTGCATGTCTGACACCTTTACTGTAAAGGATGGGTGAGGAAGGGGAGAGGAGAGTACATTCCAGGCACAAGGGAAAAAATGAACAAAGGTTGGGGCAGGAATGACTTCAAATTGTGGCTCTTTACGGGCTAGTCACTTCATATCTGGGCCTTAAGTTCTCCATCTAGAAAATGAACACCAAGTTGAACCAGATATTCTATAAGGACTCAAATTCTAAATTCCATGATCCTATGCATAAGATTATTCTAGTAGCTACAAAAGAATATATCTGAGCAGTGAGACAATAGAATTATGGTGACTATCTTTTCTGAACCACACATTGTAATGCAGACATGGTCTGGCAAAGCAAATTTATTTTGAAAAGTTTCATTAAAATCACATTTTCTTATCTTAAAGTTGGAAGTCTCCCAGAAAATCTAAGCTATATGGTTGCTTTAGATATTGTTGACCCATATAAGTCATGGTGGTAAAGGGGGTAGAAGGAACATAGAATTTATTCACTAAACCCTCAAATATGAAAATTAGTAGATACTCCTTGAAATTCAAAATAGGAGATTGTAGGGCAAGGAAAAATCATCCTTTACACAACAGAATTCTGTCCTGTCAAGTATTACAGAATCAAAACAGAAATAGTAAACAAGCATTCTCTGACAGGCATCCCAAGATCTGAATTGACTACAAATGCAATTTCTCTCAGTTTAGCACATAGTAGGTAGTTTCAGATTCTTTCATTATCATCAGCTTTATGTGATATCTGTTGAACCTCTAACACATACCTGCACAACTTGGCAATAGGTAGGGGCCAAAATTAAAAAGGGTTGAACTTCTTTGGGCTGTAGATAAGTTAGACTAGAGACAGACTGACAATGGCTGGCTGCTATGGGTCAAGGTCAAACAGGACAGTGCATAGTGACCACCCTACCTTTTTCTCAGGCTGCCTGAATCCTTTGGCAAGTTGCTTGATGCCTGAAGACCTGCTCTAGCACCAGGTTTATGTGTCCAGATTCAAATGGAAAATGCTACATTTAGAAAAGGAAATGGTGGTCACCAAAAGCCAGCACAGACAAACCATCCAGAACGAGCCATGCCAGACTCACTCTTTGTCAGAGTCATGCTATAAACATAGTTTATTTGCATTTCAACAAGTGATCTGACAGTTTCTGGATGACCACTTTCTGGGTATGTTGTAGAGGGGATTTCCAGGTGCAAGCAAGAAATGACCTCTGGGATCCCTTCTATTTTGGTTATTGATTTTCTGCCTGTCAGAACCCTATTCCTTTCAAGGCTCAGCCTAAATGCCACCTTTTCTTTGAAACCTTCTCTTACTGTAGATAGACTTTCAAGTATGACATAAACATCAGCTCTCTTTGCCCTGGTGGGAAGTAACTTTTCCTCTGGGTTGCCATAGTCTTTGGCATCTCTCTTAGAGCACTCAGTATTCTATTCATATGTATGATTTTGGTTTTTGTTTTCTTTCTTTCATTGGCAAAGGAAAACTTCTACCAGTGTGCTTGGAGTTTTTGAGTATTGCCCTGGGGTGGGGGGGATATTGGGAGGGTAAGAAACTTGTCCAAGGTCACACAGTCAAGCTGTATCAAAGACAGGGCTGAACCTGAAACTTTTCTTCCTAGCCACAATGCCATGGTGCCTCTCCCTGTGATTTTTGCCTGTAGATTATACCGTAAAAGGCAGGTACTATGTTGTTCATCTTTGCATCTCCCAGAGTGCCTTACATATACTAGCCACCAAGAAAATGTCTTATTGAATTGAATGGTCAGAGACAGACTACTAGACTGGATGGACCACTGGTTTGACCCAGTATGGTAATTTTTATGGTCTCATTTTTCTTCCTAATATGTATGTCCATCAATATGACATGTCAATTAAGTGATCTGTCTGTAAGCAGAGCCCGGTAGGATGGGTTGAGGACAGAGGAAGGAAGGAGGGAAGTAGGAAAAAAGGAAATAGCATCTTTGCTCTTATAGATCTCTGTGTAATAGTAGAAATAGGCTGCACAGATGAAAGACACATAAGACTTGCAAAGGAATAGAAGTAAAAATTAATGTCATCAAAGTAACCTGTATAATTCCAGAAAGAATCCAAAGCAGCACACTAACTAGAACCAGGAAAGAACTGGTTTGCAATAGGAAGGGTGAGAGTAGAGAGACTGAGTTATCCTTAGGACACAGTGTCATTTCAGCAGCATAACATAATCCCTTCAGGCCACTTACTGCACCCACCTTTTTCTACCACAAAGAAAAACCTCACAAAAATTAATGGGAAGAAAAGCACAGCTTTTGTTGTGAGTCACTAATGAACTATAATAAGGGAAGGGCAACAGAAAGCTGATACTGCCCAAAATTTGTGGTGTAGCTGACAAAGGCCTCACTGAACCATGTGGAGCCATGTCATCATGAGGAAGAGATAGAAATTCCAGAAAAAGGAAAAAGGAGGAACCAAGGGAAAGCTCTGGAAAGGGAAGGAGGATTTAGCATCAAAGAGAGCGTGGGATTTAAATCCTGCCCATGACATTAGCTGTATGAGCTTGGAAAAATCTCTTGGCCTCTCTGACTCATTTTCCTCAGCTGTGAAAGGAGAAGAATAAAACCTGTAATACTTTCTTACAGAGCTGTTATTAAGGTTTGGAGAATGAGATCATGTTAAATGTGGACCTTAAAGCCCACAGAAGTGCTAACTGTCATCATGATAAGGAGAATTGTTAAGATCTAGCCTTCGAGGTCATAACTGAATTTCTGGAGCATCCTAAGACCTCCTCCACCGTCCCTGCTGCTCCCGTTAGGAGTAAATGAAGCTGGCAAAAAAAGTCCAGCTGCAAGAGAAAGCCAGTGATCACCCCCGAGGTATATTTCACCCCCAAAGCTTCTGATGACGGATCAGTTTTGAAATCCAGCTGTTATTTCTGAGAACTTACTTCACATCCTGCAGAATCGGAAATGAGAAAGACTTCAGGCCTGTCTGAGACTTCCCCTCAGGCTTGCTGACTGAGCGCTCTTAGGCCCCTCCTTCTAAGCACACTAACTGTCCTCGTCCTGCCAGCCGCCAGCTGCAGAGAAGGCCAGAACCAGCTTGGTCTTTTCACCAACATACTCCAAGAGGTCCTGGGCTTATCTCCCCATTTTTTGGTACTTCATTTTTTTCTTGTTCTCTAGGTTTACTCCACTAAAGAATTTTGATGCTAGAAATATTTAGGGGGCAACTAGGTGGCACAGTGAATAGAGCACCAGCCCTGGAGTCAGAAGGACCTGAGTTCAAATCTGACCTCAGACACTTACACACACACACACACACACACACACACACCACTAGCCGCATGACCTTGGGCAAGTCACTTAACCCCAACTGCCCTCCAGAAAAAAAAAATTATTTAGGAAGTATGGTAAAGGAAATAACCTGGGGTAACTGAACATTGAGGCTCGTCATCTAGTCCCCCCAACCTCCCATGAGGCTCCCTAGCTGGGCTCTTCTCCACAGCTTGTTTGAGCAGCAAACACTTTTGGCTCCAGCCAAAGTGATCTTATTTTCTACCAAACACACTGGACCCATCCCCACTCACCTTAGCATTTAAGATTATTCTTTTTGCCTAGAATTTCCTGCTCCCTTTCTAAGTCATACTTTTCCTTCAGAAGCCTAGTTCTAGTTTTACCTTCTCTATGAAGTCGTTTAACATCTGGCATATGCTATCTTGTATCATTACTAAATTCAAAAAATTCTATTTATTAAACATTTATTAAGCATCTGGGCAGCTAGATATCAGAGTTGATAGGGCACTGGTTCTGGAGTCAGGAAAACTCATCTTCATGAGTTCAAATCTAACCCCAGACACTTACTAGCTGTGTGACCCTGGGAAAGTCACTTAATCTTGTGTGTGTCAGTTTCCTCATTTATAACATGAGCTGGAGAAGGAAATGGCAGACCACTCCAGTACTTCTGCCAAAACTCCGAATGGGGTCATGAAGAGTCAGAACAGACTGAAATGACTCAACAACATTAAAAACCTACTGTATATAGAGACAAGGCTGCTTTCAGGGATTCGGTGTAGAATCTAACAGAGGGATACAACAAATACACAAATATTTCAAAAATTTGTGATTGATATTGGAAATCACAGTCCTTCATTTACCTTTGTTAGACAATCTTCAAAGAGTTGCTTTGGCAGAAGAAATGCATCCCCTGATGGGCAACCCTTGTAGGATGAGCCTCTCTAAACCCAGTTAGGATGGTCCAGGGAAAAGTTATATATGGTCTGTTGCCAGGCCCACATGGGAAAACTTTATGTTGATAGAATCTGCTAAAGATTGGGTTCCATTGATTTAGCTCTTAAGAGAACTCAGGGCCAACTCCAGAATGTTGTTTTTTGTGTACATGTGTTTTACCCACTAGACTGCTGGGGGAGGGGAACCAGCCTTGTTCTGCTAGGCCCCAGGGGGCTGAACTCAGACCAGTGAGAGCGAGTTGCAAAGAGGAAGATTTACACTGATAAAAAGAAAAGAAATACTCACAAGGAGAGCTCCCCCAAAGGGGAACAGCCTGCCTAGGGGAAGTGGTGGGCTTCTCCTCACTAAAAGTCTGCCAGCAAAGGCCAGATGACTACTTGTTGTAGGTATTATCAAAGGTGATCTTGGTCAGGGACTCTGTATCAGTTGACCTGGGTGGTCCAACTCTGAGACTCTGTGATTATACTTCTCATAATATACATAAATAACTTTGTATTAGTCTGTGTACTAAAACGCCCTTGCAGAAAGGAGCCCCTTAGTCCGGGTGAGTGGTTGATAATGACCTTTTGTTGCTGCTCTCTCTGGGAAGGGGCTTGCAGGGGAGTCCTCCTCACTAAAGAACTTTCTCTTAACCCCTTCTGTATCCACAGTCAGTACAAACACACAAACTTTTTACAGAGCGAGGTAATTTTTGGTTATAAATTATATATAGATTAGACATGTTACAGATGTGAAGTTTCAAGTTAATTAGCAGTAAGCATTTTCTTCTCTAGGCATCTGGCTAGTCTTTTAGCTCCAAACCTGTTGACTCCTAGTTATTGGAGGTTACTGACTACTAGTTTGCCCTACTTTCCCCCATCATAGGCAGGTCAGCTATGTTGTTTAGCTCCTTTGGTCTGACTGGAAGCTATGCCCAATTTTGTCCAGGTCCTAGGTCCAACTCCCAGCTTCAAGTTAAAACTTTTCTCCTCCTAACTGAATCTTAGCTTGACTGGATCTTTTGAACTCTACCCTCAGAAATTCCCTCAACAATGCACTCTAACCTAAACTTAACCAAATTATCCCTTTCTTTCTCTCCATATGAACTGAACTCACTACCCTTACTAACTTCCAAGCTCTTTTCATAATTTCATGATTCTTTCAGCAAACATTATCTTTCATAATTTCATAATTCTTTCAGCAAACATTATCTTGTAGGGTTCCGAGTCTCCTACTTTCTTTCTTTTTAAAATTAGGAACTTAACAACAAAAAACAAACAATCCAATTTGAAAGAACTACAAAGGAATTATTTACATAACTATAAATTTGTATTACATGCATTTTGCTTTTTAAACGTACATATTAAATTTAACAAGACAGTAACAATTGCCCTGTTTCTAACCTATTTAGAACTACATTCCACACTCTTTGACACCTACCCCTCCATATAATAGACTTACATTTATGTTTTCTGTTTAGACATTATCACAAAACAATTGTCAGAAACCTTTCAGAACAAGTCTACCAATCTGCTTATTGACTCTAATTCACAGTTTCCATGACCAGTAATAACCCTTCACTCCCAAAAGTCTATAGGGATTGGCAACATCCTGGTTAGCCTGTGGCCAAGGGAATTAGAAGTAATTGCCTTGTGGGTATGTCAACGTTTATCTAGGAAGGATGGGACCCAGAAAATGTTAGTGTCCTCTGAACCACCTGGGGGGCTGGTAAAACTTTAGGGGAGGCAGTGTAGTAAACATTGCAAGCTAAATAATGTCTCATTCTTTGTGGCTACTGGGCAGAGCACAATGCCTCAATCAACACACAGTAGGTGTTCAGTAAATTTTGAAGAATGAACAAAAATTTGGAAGAAACAAAAGTAGGAATAGTTGGGGGAACTGGCAGTAAGGAGAGAGATGGTGTGGGGAAGGTGTGGGGTGGCTAGGTGGCAGAGTGAATAGAGCACTGGCCCTGGAGTCAGGAGGACCTGAGTTCAAATCCGGCCTCAGACACTTAACACACACACACACACACACACACACACACACACACACACACACACACAAACTAGCTGTGTGACCTTGGGCAAGTCACTTGGGGAAAGGGGGAAAGATGCTCAGTCCTCTTCCTTACATATTCCTAATCTATTCAATTTCCTGGACCCTGGGAAGTTGCCCTCCCTCCCTCCTCAGTTAGCAACTTCCTGTACAAAGCAAGCAGTTTTCATTTTCAACTGAATTTCAACTGGAAATGCTTGGTGATCATTTCTATGACTTTTTATCCAGAACCTGCAATTCATCTTACCTACTATGCTTTATAGGTGCTTTACATATATCTTTACATATATAAAGTGCTTTACATATATATTTTTTTTTCTTTTGAGGGGGAAGGCAAAGCAATTGGGATTAAGTGACTTGCCCAAGGTCACACTGCTAATGTGTCAAGTCTCTGAGGCAAGATTTGAACTCAGGTCCTCCTGACTCAGGGCCGGTGCTTTAGTCACTGGGCCACCTAGCTGCCCTCATACATCATCTTAAAAACATTTTTTAAAAAAATTCTGAGCTTAACATAAACTAAATAAAACGAGTACTTTCTTAAACATAGTAGAATAGAAAAAGAGGGTTGTATATGAAAATGTGAATCTCTATTACTGTATACATTCCCAATCTCATTTAATCCTAAAAGCCACATAAGTTAAGGGTATCATTTTAACTGTTTTATAGCTGAAGAAAAAGAAGTTATAAGGTCACATAAGTATTAAATAGCAGAGGCAAGACAGGTACTTCAAGTCTTTTGACTCCAAAGTTCTTTCCATTATGTCAGGCAACCTCCCAATACATTAATTAAATTACAGTGTGACTGGCAATCATATCAAATGCTAACTTAAGCATTCCTGGTATAGATAAATAACGTAGCTAGAATTCAATTATACTTTGGACAGCCAGATTGGACAGAACCACTGTGAAGTATAGTTTCTTTTGTAAATATGGAGAGTAAACTGGGCTTTACATTAAATATTTTCCAGGGCAACGGGGAAACTTTTGTAGCCCTACTATTTACTAGTTGTGGTAGGACATTTAAACTCTTTGGACCTCAGTTTTCTCATTCTAAAACTGAAAAGATTCAACTATGTAACCTTTAAGGCCTCTCCCAGCTCTAAATCCTGTGGGGGTTTTTATGTGTGTGTGTCTTATCTTATGAGGGAATGCATTCCCAGCATGGGAATGCAGTGAGCAAATATACGGAGACAAGAAAGGCTGGGATCTGTTCTGAGAACAAAGAATAGTCCCAGTTAGCAGAATGGTAGATTATGCCAAGAGGAAGTACTTATAAGGTACGATTAAAGGCTAGAACCTTGGATGCTAGGTTATTCATCACCTATCATTTTAGTTTTCTATCATCTGCAAATTGGATAAGCAGGCTATCCATGTTTTACAAGTCATAAATAAAAATGTTGAAAAGAACAGGGCCAAGGGCACAATGCCTGATGCCTGCACTACAAGAGCTTATGACAATTCATTCATCAAAACACTTTCCACCCAGTCAACAGGCTCTCAGTTCATCTAACAGAACTTTCATCTACACACCATCTTTCCAGCTAGTCTAGAGTCTGTTGGAGGTCTTTTTTTAGTACAGATGTCGTGTCTATAGTAGTCTCTGTCAAAGAAGTCACTTTGAGACCTTTCTTCATTAGTGAAATGGGGATAATATTTACCAGCCCTGTCTACTTCATAAATGAGATCAGTAGTAGGAAAATATTTTGTAAATTATAAAGTTCTACAGAAATCATCATGAAGAGTCATTCTGGCATGTAAGTGATCCTGGGTTATTACAGGCCATGTTAGGAGAGGATAGGTGGTGCAGTGGATAGAGTACCAGGCCTGGAGTCAGGAAGACTGATCTTCCGAGTTCAAATCCAGCTTCAGACATTTACTAGCTGTGTGACCCTGGGCAAGTCACTTAACCCTGTTTGCCTCAGTTTCCTCATCTGTAAAATGATCCAGAGAAGGAAATGGCAAACCACAGTATCTTTGTCAAGAAAATTCCAAATGGGGGTCACAAATAGTCAAATACAGCTGAAACCAAAAGGCAGCTAAATGGGAGGATAGCTCACAGGTTCTTCTTAGATGGCTTATAAGAGTTTGGGGAATCATTTTTTATCATGAATTCCAAGACCACATGAAATATTTTGTCACTTCATATTTGCAGTGCTCACATTAAGTATTTGCAGAAAGATCACTGTGAAAATAATTCATTTATTCAACGATGCTGAGAGGCAACCTGCCGTGGGAGTAAGTTGGCCTCAGTCAGGAAGTTGGGTCCATGTTCCACCTCTGCCACGTACATTCTGTATGACTGAGTGCTTAGTGTCCTCAGTTACTTTCTAAGGCGAAGGTGTTAATATGCATCTATAAAGGAAACTTCCTTATCCAGGAATTCCCAACGCCACTGAAACCACAGGTCCAGTGACCTGTCATTCAGTAGGTATTTAGGCACCTATTCTATGTCAGGAATCATACAAGGCACAGGTGGTACAAAGACACAAAATGACCTTAACCCTTAAGAATCTTGTGTTTTGTCTCAACATATGTACAAGCACCTGTGGCAGAGAATGAAGAGGTAGAGAGAGTCAACAAAGAATTAATAAGACCCTCCAAATTAAATCAGCATATACTTTGATACTCAGGAACTTTACTACAAAGAGGGCAAGGGGTGAGGGTAACAAATGATGTTAGAAAATATGGTTGAGGACTAAGGAATGAGGTAGGCCAAAGACTGCTTCATGTCTATACATTGTGAATGCTTCCCAAAAAATGATCAGAAAGTAATGAACTTAATCATTGAAGAACACAAAAAATTGATTGTATTTTAACAAGAAAATGACTTGTGGAAGGAAATTTTAACATCTTAACAAGGAAATGATGTGAGTTTATCATGAATCAGCTGTATCAGTCAGACCATGAACTTGTCAGACCAAAGAGCAAGATTAATACAAAGCTAAAAGAAAGAATAAAAATGAGAAAAGGATGTGGTATTCAATTAAAACAACTCTAATCTATTTCAACAAGTTTTTTATATTTTATTTGTTTATTTATTTGCTTTTTGGAGGGGGGAAAGCAGGGTAATCGGAGTTAAGTGACTTGCCCAAGGTCACACAGTTAGTAAGTGTTAAGTGTCTGAGGCTGGATTAAGTTTTTTATATTTTAAAAAGTGAGATCTGAGAGGACATCAATATATTAAGCTAATTTAGCCAATATAAATCAATTGCCCTAACAAGGAGACCAAATGAAACTGAAATCCATCTGTTAGTAAAAAGTTGACTCATGTGTTAAATGAAAGGATATGGTAGCAAGGGATATGGCAGATTTTGAATATAAATTAATTTGTAAATTCATACAAAAGAATGGTGGAAAATTTAGAGCAATATTTCCTTAGAAAATGGAACTGGTAGAGGGTAATGCCAATGTAAAGAAAGCTGGACAAAAGTCTTGATTAAGCAAAAACCAATTTAAGGAAAGAGGACAAAGAGAAGGACAACAGGAAAGATACACAAATTTAACAAACCCTTTTCTCCATCACAGACATTGAAGCTTCCACACTTAGACTCTAACATCAAAGTCCTCGAAAGGACGTAGAAAGAGCACTGAAAAAACAAAAATGGGAAAAGCAGTCAGGCCAGACCAAGTATGTACAAAGTGGGAGCTCTATGGAATAGAATTGTGTGTGCCTTCAAGAACAATTCTCTGGGTATTTGAAGGAGGAAAATATATGAAAGGTGTGGAAAAACTTAGACATTATTACCAAAAATAGACTAAGGGAACATTAGTTAATATAGAACCACATGTATACTTCCTCATCTATATGAAATTTTTATTAAAATAATCTAGACATGAGAGTGAGGTTGACGACTTTGTGCAACTCTGACTTACTTAAATCCAGTTTACACAAGTCAAGACATGGCCCTGTGATGGCATCGATCCTTTTCTAAACAAAGGAACAAATTAGAAGGAAACAAGACTTTCACAAATGGCATTCCAAAAATGACCACTTCTGTATCATCTCAAATGACAAAGAGATATAGAAAATATGAAATTCTACTTTACTTGTTTGTTGACAATTAAAAAAATAGATTCTTTAGAGCAAAATATGTCCTTGAAGGCTTTTCTACCAACAAGATAATCTTCTTGCATAGGTTAAAAGTATACAATATTTCCTGAAATACATAACAGAGATAACCTTGTTCGGTGCCCCACTGCTTTTCAGTGACCCATAGCTCCCCTGCTTTACTCGTCCAGTTCTGTGCCTAATTCATTATCTTTTGAGGATTGATCGGATGTAGTAATGGGCTGGAGTCACAATGACCTGATTTGAATCCTGCTTCAGACACTTACTGTGTGACCCTGGAGAAATCACTCAAACTCTCAGAATTTGTTTTCTCAACTGTAAAATGAGAATCATAATAGCATCTACCTCACCAGCTTATTGTGAAGAACAGATTAGATGGTACAAGTAAAAGTGCTATGTAAAACTAAAGATGGTAAGAGTCTTCAGATATTCTCTTTTGGGGATGACATTTTACTGACTGCATCAGTCTCTGTAACAATGAAAAGCCTCCCATGATGGGATCCATAACCATTCAAAAGAGCTTGGCCTAACCTCACCCAGGAAAAACTTCATGGGTGAAAAATATCTATTATCCACAAATAATGACTGGCCATGTAACCTTGAGCAAGTTACTTAACCCCAATTGCTCTTAAAAAAAATCTATTATCCAACTAATGCTATATAGCTGATTGGCCAACCAACAGAGCTTATTCATAAGCATGTTTTCTTAAACAGCCTCTGCAAATAATAACAACTCATACTGACCTAATGATCAAGTTTGCAAAACATCTTGATAGATTTTTTTTCCAGGACAAATAAAACTATAGGTAAACTAAAACTAACTAAACTAAACTAGAATGTTGGTGAGCACATGTCTATTTTAAAAATAACTGTTTTCTTTCATTATTATTATATTGCTTTAAGACATAAAGCACTGGTCTCCAGAGAATTGGCTGAAAGTGAGTGTCCTGGGCAATGGAAAGGCACATTAATAGGTTTGAGCAGGATACAACACGTTACAGGGAATTATGAAAGAGAAGCAAAGTAAAGATATACCCAAAAAGAAAATGGGCTAGTCAGGTGTCAAGCTGCTGGGCAGTGATGCCAAGACAAAGTATGAGTCAGCGTGCACAAGCAGAGATATCTGCTGGGGTTCCACGTGCTGCTGTTCCTCAGACAGGAGGATAAGCACAAACCCTGGCTTGGATTACCAGAAGACAGGGACTTTGAAGGAGTTGTTCAGACTGCTCAGTGACTGTCTTCTTCAAGAAAACACCGTGATAGCTCTAGGGGGCATCTCCCACAGTGCATCTACCACTGACCAAGATGCTCCCAACCTCTTTGCTGATGAGACTGCTGTCAAGACTATGAATCTCCATGTCTCGGGACCACTGTTTGTTCACTTACACTCAAGTAAAGAAATACAAAGCAGAAGAGGCAGCCAGGGCCTTGATATCCCAATTAAGGCTCACTTGGGTGAGCCCTTATCTAATAGATGCAGGGGAGCAGTTGCCATTTCTGCCAGGGTAAGGGATCAATACTGACCTATCCAATATCTCAGAGTAAAGTTCCAAGGAAAGGGGAGTTATGGGTTTTTTCTGTTGTTTTTTTTTTGTTTGTTTGTTTGTTGGTTTTGTTTTTTGTTGGTTTTTGAGGAGAGAAGGCAATTGGGGTTAAGTGACTTACCCAACATCACACAGCTAGCAAGTGTCAAGTGTCTGAGGCTGGATATGAACTCAGGTCCTCCTGACTCCAGGGCCAGTGCTCTCTATTCACTGAGACACACAGTTGTCCTGAAAGGGGAGTTACATGCCCCACATTTGAAGAAAGAGATATGCCAAAGGGCAGTTGCTCCTTTTAAGGGCTCCTAAATGGATGGCTCTTCCTGGCTCAGTAGTCAGTATCCTCTGATACATCCCCTAATCCTCACTTTAAGGTGTGGGGGGACAGCAACAGGTAATATTGAATCAGAAACCTTTTGTTGCACATATCAAAGGGCTTGAGTAAATGTGTCACCAGAAGGGGCCCAGCTCCAGACTCCAGACTATTTAGATACTCAAAATAGAATATCCTAGCCAGAGCCAGTAGAAATGGTGGGGGGAATCCCCTAATTATATCCATTATAAATGCCACCCCTGTGGCAAACTTATGGAAACACATGAACAGGAATCACATCGGTTGTGCAGGTGTGGACAGGATGCAATCTACATATTGATACATGGTCAAGTATGCCTCACTTAGATATAGCCTGATCTTGTCTTCCATCTGGGGTTAGTCTTGGCCAATCTAAGTTCTAGAGCTAGTCCCTAGAACCTGAGAAGGAAAGGTGCCTTAATTGATCTTGCTCTGATACAAGTGCAAGAAATACAGAGATAGGAGAAGTATACTCATCTGTTCCTCTCAAGCAGTCCAACCCACGGTAGGACTCAAGCTAAGGGAATCAAGTGCATTTCCAGAGAAGAGGACAGTGGTGGACTGGGGTCATCTTGACCTTGCTTGGATTAAGGAGTGAAAGCTCATCTAGAAAAAGTAATAGAATTCATCAGGAGGAATAGAAGTTGAGAACCTAAAGGGAATTTTTTTTTTTTTTTTTGCTTTTTGGAGGGCAATTGGGGTTAAGTAACTTGCCCAAGGTCACATGGCTAGGTTTTTTTTATTTGTGTGTTAAGTATCTGAGGCCGAATCTGAACTCAGGTCCTTCTGACTCCAGGGCCGGCGCTCTACTCACTGTGCCATCTAGCTGCCCCTGGGAAGTTAATTTTTTAAAAAGAGGAAAAGAACGGGACCTAACAGCACCACATCTCAAACTATACTACAAAGCAGTAATCAAAATGATTTTGTACTAGTCGAAAAGTAGGTCAATCAATGAAAGGGATTATTTATATGACACACTTGAATAAATTAATGCCAGTAGTATAGTATTTGACAAACCCAAAAACTTCAGTTGATGGGGGTAAAGACTTACTTAAACTTGATAAAACCTGCCAGGAAAATTGGAAAACAGTCTGACAGAAATAAGGCATAGATCAACATTTCAGTATACCAATATAAACTTCAACTAGATATATTACTAAGACATTAAAGTTGATATGATTAGCAAATTAGAGAAGCAAGGAAGAAATCATCTTTCAGATCTGTAGATATGAGAAGAGTTCATGACCATGTCCAAGGGAGATAGAAGGTTACAGTAGATAAAATGGTCAATTTCTATAAAGGTAAGAAGTTTTTGCACCAACAAAACCAAAGCAGTTAAAATTAAGAGAGAAACAAGTAACTAGCGAAAAATCTTTTCTACAAATTTCTCTGATAAAAATCTCATGTTCAGGGGCGGCTAGGTGGCACAGTGAATAGAGCGCCAGCCCTGGAATCAGAAGGACCTGAGTTCGGAGCCGGCCTCAGACACTTAATCCACACAAACAAAAACCTAGCCGTGTAACCTTGGGCAAGTTACTTAACCCCAATTGCCCAAAGGGGCGGCTAGGTGGCGCAGTGAGTAAAAGCGCAGGCCTCAGAGTTGGGATGACCTGAGATCAGATCCGGCCTCAGAAAATGAGCACCCATGCATAAATAATGACTAGCCCTGTAACCTTGAGCAAGTTACTTAACCCCAATTGCTTTAAAAAAAAAAAATCTCATATTCAAGGTACATAAGGAAATAATTAAAATTCAAGAGCCATTCACCAACTGATAAATGTTCAAGGGTTATGGACAGACAATTTTCAAAGAAAAATTATCCATAGCTATATTTTTTAAATGTTCCAAATCACCAATAATTAGAGAAATATAAATTAAAACCACTCTAAAGTACTATCTCACATCTATCAGATTGTCATTCGACAATGCATTGTTGATGGAGTTGTATACTGGTACAGTCATTCAGGAAAGCAATCTGAAACTATGGCCATCAGGTTACTAAACTCTGTACACCCTTTTGGTCCACTGATACATCCATCAGGCCTATACCCCAAAGAGAACAAGGAAAGAAGAAAGGGACTTACATATATATATATATATATATATATATATATATATATATAAACACTGACAGCAGTAAAGAACTGAAAACTAAAGAGATACCCATTTATTGAGTAAGGATTGAACAAATTATGGTTTATATTTTTTGTTATAAGAGTTTTGTTTTTTGATTTTTTTTCCAACGGGATGTAGAAGTAAAAGTGAACTTTTGTTATCTGAAAAATTAAAATTTATTTTTAAGTGTATTCTTATGTGTAAAATTATTACACCATAAGAAGTAATGGGGGCAGCTAAGTGGCGCTATGAACAGAGCACAAGCCCTGGAGTCAGGAGGACCTGAGTTCAAATCCAGACTCAGACACTTGACACACTTACTAGCAGTGTGACCTTAGGTTAAGTCACTTAACTCCAATTGCCCTACCTTTCCCCCTCCAAAAGAAAAAAAAGTAATAAAATTGAGATTTTAGAAATTTCTCTGGGAAGTCTGAGAAGACTTCTGTGAACTGACACAGAGTAAAGTGAGCAGAACCAGAAAAAAAATTGATGCAATGATAACTTTGTAAAGGAAAAAGACCAGAAAAATCTTTAGAGTTTTGGTAGAACAGGCAGTGTCAAAACTGGATTCCAGAGGATCACAGACAAAACATACTGCCTACCTTCTAAAAGAGAGGTAACAGACTTAAAATACAGAATGAGATACACAGTTTTGGACATGACCAATATGGGAATTTGTTTTGTTCAACTATGCATATTGAAGGTTTTGTTTTCCTTTTTGGTTGTTAGAAGGGTATAAAGTTAATGGGATTTAAGATCTTCCCTGCCCATTAATAGGCCTTATCTGGAGCCCATTAAGGGAAGCTTGCTTGTAGGAAGGCTTTCATACCTTTTGCTAATTCCTAATTAGGCACTGAGTCACAGAGTTGTGATGCCTTCTGGCTCTGAGAAGTGTATATACTCTGAGTTGGTATTTTGCTTTGGGGGCTCATTTATGAGAAGGATCTTGTGATTCTCTGGTTAAGATTCTCAGTAGCCATATGTTCAGAGCTCCCTGACTGCTCAGATGTAAAGGCTCTCTTGATCCAGGAATGTATATAAAGTGCATAGTTGATTCAGGCAGTCAGAACCCTGTCTATTGGTCTTTATTTCTCTGCAGTTCAGGGTGCTGACTTTTCCCCTGAACTAGTGAATGTAATTTTAAAAGATTGTTGACCCCTTAAACAGCTATCTTTCCTAGTAAAGCTGTGCTAGCAGCCATCCTGGGTATGCCAGTGAGGTTGCCTCTACAGAGGGGTATGTAGGAACAGAAAAGAAACGCTTGCTTAATTTGAAAAAAAAAAAATAGTAAAAGGAGTAAAAGGTCATGCTCTACCAAAAATACAAAAACAAAACAAGATAACTCTTCCAAAGTCAAACCCAGGACTCCATGCTCAGAATTCCAGTAGGGCACTCCTATTCCTACTTTCACTTCAGGTCTGTATTTTGGAAAAGGCAGAGATGGCACAGGGAATCCTAGTGTTGCTTGAGCAAAGGCTCAAGGCAGTATGGCTCTTTCTTTCCTCTAAGGAGGGTGATTCTAAGTCCAGTGGGCTCAGTCTGACTGGACTTTGTTTCCCACCTACAGGACCTAGGAGGTCCCTCCCTTTCTCTGATCCTGATTGTGACCTATTACCCAGAACTATTAAACCTTCAGGCTAAAGCTCAGAAGGGACAACATACCCCTCCTTACTCTGCCCCTCCCACTTTCTCTTGGGACAAAGGGCACCACAGAAACAGTCTTTCCCAGAAGTAAACTGAAATTGAGGTCTTTTAAGCCTTCAGCCTGGAATGTGGTTCCTAGGGGCTCCAAAACTGGAGAATAAGATCGAGTAGCCTAGATGGGAGGTGGGAGGTGGAAGTTAGACAAGGAGTGGGAGTTTAGGAATAAACTGAGGGCAGTGTTGGTGTCACTGGAGGCCCAAGGAGTAGAGGTACGAACCTAAAGAAGGCAGGGAAAAGAGATGAGTAACTAGGACTTTTATAGGTTAGCAGGGGTAAGAATGATGTTCTGGCAATGACTGCAGCTTTACCTACACCAGCCAGACTGAAAATAGGCTAATTCTGGCTTGTTAAAAAACAAAAAGAGAGGTATCCATAGCAACCATCTGTTTTCTATTTGTGAAAAGATAGCAGCCTTACATATGGACAATGGAAAATGAATTGGGGGTGGTCAGGAGGTTATTAGGAGATAAGGAGGCAGACACTGTATATGATATCTTCCTCTCCTGCACCTGTCCTAATGTGGACTGGGAAGGAAGGGCTGACAATTCACTTTAGAAATGAACTTTCTCTTCCTCCTTATTATAGAGGAGTCATAACAAGGGCTGGGTCATGAAACAATTTTTTAATTGAATTATGCAAATTCCCATCCAAATTAGGGGGAGTTCCTAGTGTTTAGAAGGGAAGGATTAAAGATTTAGCTTCCCATTTTTGCCTCAGGTGCCACATTCAGGGACTGGGAGTGAAGAAGAAATGAAGGAGAGGCAAGGATTTCAACTACAACTGAAGGCAAAAATATAAAGACTCAAGGATACAGAGATGGCTTGGGTCTCGAGCTACCCAAGATGTCCTAGCCACTTTAAGATATCAGAAACTGATCCCTGATGGTATTCCCCTTTTCTGCTTATTATGGGGGTCAGTAATATCTGTGGCTTAGTCCCTTAGTCTCAATTACCAGAAAGGGAAGTCAGAGTGTATCTTTCCCCTCCAGACCTCTTCAGACCAAATATTCCACTCAGATTTCTAGTCTAAATATTTATTCGGTATCCTTACAACAGTGATTAACTGTCTGCTAAAGCTTCTGGTTTCTATGAAACCAGATTTTTGTGGGGAGAAATTGGGGGATGGGAACTTCCTGGGACAACCCAGCAAATTTCTTGTACTCTGGGTCAGTGGAAAAGGAAGTGACTTAGGCTGACTCAGAGTCATAGTCAGGCACAGTGTACATTCCTAGGGCTTGATGATTACTGAACATGGGCACACATAGACAAAAGAGACTGTGTCAAAGACTCAGCCAGAGGGGTCACATGTGGCCCAGGGTGCAGCCTAAACCAGATTAAAATGTAGTTGAGGAATCTTTAACAACGTAAATAAAAATACAATAAAATATAGCATTATAGCTATATTTATTATATATTATACATAGCATGTAAAGCTAGTCAATATACAGGCTGCAGGGTCACTGTTTTTTTATTCAAGTTTGGCATTGCTGCTCTATGTGGTCTGATTTGGGGAGGGGGAGAGGGGTTGGTGAGGTGACTCATCTGACTCCAACTATCTCCTTTATATATTTAGCTGTTATAGTACTAATGTTTTAACTTGAATCATTACAGAAATATTGCCTCTAGAAACATCCCTAGCAAAGGTATGATGTTTTATACCCCTATTCAGGTTTGGAGTTGCAAGGTTAAGTCTTGAAAACTTAATATTCCTTTTAGTCACTTTGACCTTCATTTAAAAGAAGATCAATGACATCATGATGCTGGCATGAATTTGATTTAAGTGGGGCAGAGTTGAGCATGGTGGTTTAGCCTCACTCTCTTTTAGGGAGTCATCAGTATCCAGTGGCAAGACAGAAGTTAAGATGATTTAGCAATGACCTGGGATGTACCAGATGGCCCGGGCATATTCTACACCTGCCTAAGATGCCTTCATGGCCATTGCAACAAAATTGTTCTCATCCTCCCATTCTGCCAGGAGATATCTTCACACGCTTGGTAAACATCTGCCTAACTCACTGGTTTGAGGCCCCTTGGCTATCCTCAGCCTAGATGGTTTCACTGGGGTGTGACTGCTGCGTATGCTACAGTACCTACTGGGACCCCAAGAGAGTTGGATGACAGGTGGACACCAAAGATGAGTGAGCAAGCCCTCCTACCAGAGGTACTGGCCGTCACAGAGCACCCCATAGACTTTGGCTGCACTTTGGGTGAATGGCCACCAGAGGGTACTCATCAGTGAATGACTCCCTTCTCCTAAGCCTAGTCTCAGTGCTTTCAGTGACTTGTGCTCCTTCCCCTTCTAGTACCTTCCCTCCCAGGCCATTGCCGTTGTACTGGCTTCACCTTCTTCCCTTCTAAACTTTGACCCTGAAGTTAACCAGGTCTACTTTACACTGCCCGCTTGCTGAATCTCTCGCTCCGATGTCCTATCTCTCATGCCTCACTAACCCTAACCCCACCGTCCTCTTCCACTCCTATTTCCATGCAACCCTTCAGACTAGGGGACACTACAGATTTGCTGTCTAAGCTCAACTGGGCTTTCACTGCAAGAAGGCAGTTTCTACAACAGCTGTTCTAAGACTGTCATCTTCCAATTTGCTACAGTGCCAATCTCTCCCACCAAAGACCTGCCTTAGTCTACTAAGAAAGTAGAGGCCACAACTCCAAAAGACTAATGATAGAGATAGCCACACCCAGAGAAAGAGATGCCCAGTCTGAATGCAAACTGAAACAAACTACTTGCTGTCTTTCTTTTTCGTGTTTTGTTTTGTTTCCTCTTTCCCAATGATCATTCCATCAGTTATAATCCTTCTTTACAACCTGACTAATGATTAATGTGAAGATATTTGTACATCTTATATTCCAGTGCATGCTGCCATGATGGAGGGGGGGAGAAAATTTGAAACTCAAGGGACTGTGGAACTGAATGTTGTAAACTAAAAGTAAATAAACAAATCAATTTAAAATTTAAAAAAAAGAGAAAGTAGTGGCCATTTGTCTTCAGATCCCTTTTCTCTCCTATTCTACATCTCACATTCTCTTGTGATCCTTCGGTAATGCTTAGGTCTTCAGTCTTTGATGAAGAAATGACTACCCTCTTTGTTCAGATTAAACCCTACATGTACCCTCGATTCTATCCTTACAGGCAGACTGTGCAGCCATTCATACCCTCTTTCTAATTTTCAGTCTCTCCCTATCTATAGACTTACCTCCCCCCACCCCCCTACAAATGACTAATATATTGATAGGTCTTTCTATTCATAAACTATCCAGACCACACTTGGCCCTACCATCCAAGTTATTACCATATGTCTTGCCTCTCTTTTATAGTCAGTCTCCTAGGAAAAGATGTCTACACTTGTCACCTCCCCTTCCTCTCTTTTCACTCATTTTTCAACCAATCAAAAAGCATTTACTGAGGACTATGTGCCAGGTACAGAGTATCCCTGGGGATACAAAGCAGGGTAAAAACAGTTCTGACCTCAAGGAGCTCACATTTCTTGTGCCCAGGAAAGCCTCCTATATAAGGCTTCCCCTGGGGGGAACTAAGTGGAAGATGAAGACAGAGAACATTCCAGGGACAGCCTGTGAAAAGGCACAATTGGGGGAAAGAGTGTTGTGTTTGAGACAGAGCAATCAGGCCAGAGTGGGCCCACCTTAGTGTGATAAAAGGAATCAAGGTTCTGAAGACTGGTTGTGAAGGGTTTGAAATGCCAAAGAGAACTTTAATAGGGAACCATGGGAGTTTACTGACTGGGGAAGGGTTCTTATGGCCAGACTTACACTTTAAGAAAATTGCTTTGGCAGCTGAGTCAGGTGGGGGTAGACTGGAGTGGAGATAGAGCTACATAGAGCAGTGAGATGAATTATTGCAATAGTCCAGGGGAAGGGTGGTGAGGATCTAAACTAGGGTGATGGTTGTTTGAATGGAGAGAAGGGGAATGAAAAGAAGATGCACTGTGAAGGTAAACTTGACAAAATTTAGGAAAGGAGTTTAAGATGACAGTAAAGCTGCAAACCTGGGTGACTGGGAGGATGGTGGGGGTGCCCTTGATGGTAGTAAAGAAGTTCAGTAGATGGGAGGATTTGGGGGGGAGGGGGAAGATAATGATTCTGTTTTGAACATGCTGAGTCTGAGATGCCTATAAGCCATTCAATTTGAACTGTCCAGAAGGCAGTGGGTGATAGGATACTGGAGGTCAGGAGAGAAAGAAGGGCTGGTTATACAGATCTGGAAATCATATGCATAGAAACGATAAATATGAGTGCTGATTAGATCACCAAGTGAGAGAGTAAAGAAGGAAAAGAGAAGGTCCAGCACAGAGCCTTTGGGAAGATTGAGAAGTTAGACAGGTAGGAGAAGAATCAGGAGAGAGCAGGGTCCTGAAAACCTACAGAGAAGAAGGGAGTATCCAGGAGGACAGGATGATTAAGTGTCAAATGACAAATCAACAAAGGTCAAAGATGTGAAATGAGAAATGGCCATTTGATTTGGTAATTGAGATCACTGGTACCTTTGGCAGAGAAATTTCAGTTGAATGAGGATAACAGAACCTAGAAGAAAGTGAGAGAAGAGGCAGTGAAGGTACCTACTAGAATTGGGTTTTTCAAGGAATTTAGCTAAGGAGAAAAGATATATAGGATAATAGCTAGCAACTATGGTAGGATCAAGGGAGGGTATATATTTTTTTTAAAGGAATGAGGGAGATATGAGTGTTTGTAGGTAGCAAGGAAGGAGCCAGTAGATAGAGACTAAAGATAAATTAAGAGAGAGTGGGAACAATCTGCTGGGAAAGATGAAGGGGGATAGATCACAGTACATTTAGAGAAGCTGGTCTTGGGAAGCAGAAGGGCCACTTCTTCTTGCAGGACTGGAGGTGTCTAAGTGATATAAGGAGAAGGAGATTTTTTTGGTGACTGACTTCAATTGTTTTTGGTGAAGTTTGAGGCAAGGACCTCAAAAGAAAGGGTGTATGGGGTGCCATGGGAGGCTTGCAGAGATGAGATTTAGAGCAATTGCTATGAAGAGCAGAATAGCCAATCAATTGGAGAGGAGCAGAATAATTGCCTTGCTGAAGTTAGGGCCCAGATGAGAGCAGATAACATACATTTTCTGTGGACCCAATCATTATGGTTTTATGATTTCTTCCAGTTCTGTTCAGTGGTACACACATTAGAGAGCAGGAAGCAGATGATGGGAAACCCAGGGCTGAGTTTAGGCAACATGTGATCACTGATAGAACAGAGGATAGTGTAGAGATGAATTGGTTCATCAAGGGGTTGAGTTTGGGGAGAGAACAGTGTAGCCAGTGAAGTGGTGATGGTTTAAGGAATTACTGAGGGATTGGAGGAGGTCATGGTGAAAACAGAGAACCAAGTGCCATAAGACATAGGGAAAGGGGGGATGAAACAGGATTATGATCAGATGAATTAATTTTAAAGTTCATGAACATGATATACTTGTGGGTGATGGAAAGATCAATGATATGGATGCCTCTGTGATTAGCTGAGGTAGAGAAATAAATTGTGTAAATTGAATAGATTGAGAAACTGAGAGGTTAAGGTAGTTGTAGTCATTAAAGTATATTAGGGTTGGTGTTGGGATGGACAGAAAGACTATAAGTCAGGTATTGAATTCACTGAGGAAAAGAATATCTCCTGGAGGGTGGGGAATTCAATAAATAATGGCCACTAGGATCAGGACTGGGTGATAAATTTAGATAATATGAACCTCAAAAGAATAGGGCTTGCTGAGTGATGGTAGTAGAGAGTCTGGAAGTAGCAATCAGGAGCAAGAAGTATACTGACCTCCACATGACCAGTGAGTCAGGCTTTGAATGAAAGGGTAAACTGTACTGGAAAGGGTGGTGAGGGAAGCAGTTTTATAAGGAGGGGGGCTGGGTTCAATGAGTGCCAGAAGATGCAAGGAATGGGAAATGAAGAGGTTTGTTATGAAAAATGTTTGTTATTTATAGAGGCATCCCAGAGGACACAGTAGAAATGCCAAATAAATCTGAGGCGGGACACTGGAGGGTTTGGGATGAAGTGGATGGGAGTAGGGGAGTAGATAGCTGGGGATGGGTAATGGGGTTTGGATATCAGTGGTCAGGAAACATTATGGGGAAAGCAGAAGGTGGCAGTATGCTAACCATTGAGGAGTCCAGGAAGAACATAAATGGTTGGAGAGAAGGCCAATGACAGAGGAACATGATTACATTTTCCAAGGCCTTTGCCTGATAGTGCAACCATGTGATACGTGGTGATATTATGCCCTATGAGATTGTGGAACCGTTTCATAGCAGACCAGAGCAGGAAGAGGTATAGGACCTAGGAGGGGGTGATGCTTGGCCTGTGCTGGAGTAAGCCTTGAGGGTCAGAAGGTGAAAGAGATCTTGTGTCTACGGCCCTGGAGGTCACTAAGGCCCAGAAGTAGGTGACTAGGTTTTGTCTGGTTCTGGTTGTCTGATCCAGCACTGGAGTAAGCCCTGCAGGCTGTGAAAGTTGTGTAGGGCTGCTGAATGGGGCAGGGCCTATAAAGGATACCAGGAGTTGGGATCTTGTCCTGGGGCTCTGATTCCCTAGAAATCTGGCTTCTGAACTGATCGCTCAATGGCTCTCTCCATCCGAGGTAAATGGCCTTTAGTAACATCACTTTGGGAGCTATGTGGCTGATAGATTGGAGAGGGGATGAAAAAAACCCAGTGTCCTTTTCACAGCCTCATTCTTGATATCTCTCATTTGACAATGTCCAATCCTTCCTTGATAATTTCTCTTTTCTGGCTTTTCATGACACTGTTCTCTCTTCTTTAGTTCTTTCTGGCTTGACTGTTTCTCAGTCTCTTTTGCTGGATTATATTATGCATCCTCCCCAGCAACTGAAAGCATGCCCCCAGGCTCTAAGCCCTCTTCTCTCTACTCTTTCTACTGGTGACTTCATCAATTCCCATGTGTTCAATCAAGCAAGCATTTATTAAGCACTTAATATGCTCTGGGCACTGTGCATTGAGATTACAAAGAAAAGGCAAAAATACCCGTTTTCAAGGAACTTACATTCTATTGGGTGAGACTACATGTATAAATCAGGACATACAAGATTAAATAGAATTGATAGAAAGTAACTGGAAGGGATGACACCAGCAGCTGGGGGACCAAGAAAGGCATCCTGGAGGAGATGGCACTTAAATGGTCTTACAGGAAGCCAGGGATTCTAATACTCAGAGGTTGGGAGGCAGACTATTCCAGGAAAGGGGAACAGCTGGTGCAAAGGCACGGTAGGGAAATAGAGGTGCTCTGTGTGAAGAAAAGGAAGTGGGCCAGTGGGGCTCCATTGTAGTCAGAGTAGAATGTAGAAAGATTAGAGAAGTAGGAAGAGGAAATGTTGCTTTGAACGCCTAGCAAAGGAATTTAGGAGATAGTGAGTCCCTGGAGTTTACTGCTTATGGGAGAGGAGTGACTTGATCATACCTATGCTTTAAGAAAACGACTGGCAGATAAGTGGAGGATGGATTACGGTGGAGATAGACTTGAGACACAGACCAATTAGAAAGTTACTGTAATAGTCTAGGCAATAGGTGAGTGATGAGTGTTTGAAAAAGCTAGAGGTGGTGTGAGTAGGAAGAAGGGCTACATGCAAGAGATGCAAGAGAGGAGTCAAGGGACTTAGTGTAGAGGACTTTGTCAAGAAGTTTATCCAAGAAAAGGAGGAGAGATTTAGGATGACTGCTGGTGGGCATGATAGGATCTAGTGAAAAGTTTTTAAGGATGGGGGCAGGGAGACTTGATCTATATAACCAAATCTGCATGACCAAGTGCCTACTGGACATTTCAAACTGGATGTCTCACAGGCATCTCAAACTCAACATATCCAAAAGAGAACTCATCATCTTTTTCCTAAATCCCACTCCTTTTTTTTTTCTTTCCCATTTTTCTTAAGGTACCATCCTCCCAGTCACAGAAGTTTGCAATTTTGGCACTGTTCTTGACTCCTTATGCTTCCTCACCCACATAGCCATTCAGCTGCCAAGTCTAGTTCTCCCCAACACCTCATGCATTTGCTTCCTTCCTTCCACTCATACAGTCACCATCCTAGGTCAGGCCTCATCAGAGGCCTGGACTATCCTAATAGCTTCCTCATTGATCTTTCCCCTCTCCAATGCACCCTCTGCATAGCTGCCAGTCTCCTGTGTAATTAAACCAGTGGTTCCCTGTTGCCTTTAGGATCAAGTCCAAACTCCTGTTTGGCGTTTAAAGCCCTTCACAACCTAACTCCAACCTATCTTTGCAAGTTTCCTCTCCATCAGTGATGTCAAAATCAAACAGAAACAGATGCCAGCAGGCTGCATATTGACTTAGGAAATCACCAATTCACATGGTCTGTCTTTTATCATTTTTATTTCTTTGCTTAACATTTTCCCCATTGCATTGTAATCTGGCTCAGGTCTCACTGGGGAGCCTGGAGGGCCTCAGGTCTGACACCTCTGCTCCATATTGTTCTCCCACTGGGCTGGGCCCTACAGTTGGGCCAAACTGGTGTTCTTGCCGATTCTCTAGCATGACATTCCACCTTTCATCTTTACTCTGCCTTTGCTGTTCCCCATCCTAGAATGAGCTGTCTCCTCAGCTCAGCTCAAGCACCACAGCTAGTAAAGCCTCTCCTGATTTCCCCTGGTGGCTACTGCTCCCCCTCCCCAAAATGCCTTGTATTATTTTCTACAGTTTTATATGAGTAGATGTTATTTCTCTTGATAGAATGGAAGTTCCTGAGAGCAGCCACTGTTTCATGTCTCTAGCATATCCCCAATGCCTGGCATAGAAAAAGCTTTGAATAAACATTTGGTTGTTATATAATTCCTTAGTTGTGGATGGCTGAGAAAAGCATACAATCCACTCCTGCCTTTTCTAGAAAAATAGCATTTTTATTACATAACATTTGGAATAGTATCTAACTGCTACTTATACTATGGTATACAAATTAGACCAAAATTCAATAGTGTCATACCAAATGTGAGTTTGTAAGGACTCTTGTCATTAGACTTCAGTTTTTACAGAGTTTGACTGAAAGAAAAAAAAAGTTAGGTGTTGATGGTTTACCTAACAATCCTTTTAGCTCTCAATATGACATGGTTCAGAGGAGACTGATTCAGACTTCAGTCTGCCAAGGTCACACTTTCTGTCTGGAGCTCTAAGTGCTCTTGTGCTGCCACAGGCTCCAAAAGGGAGGGTCACCATTCTGGGATGGTCTTTCTCCAATCCTTGACCAATCCTCTGAAGATTCCTGCCAGAACAATTCCCCTTATCACCTTAAAACTGTCCAAGTCAAAAGTAGTTATTAAACTTGGATTGCAGAGATCTTTTTTTCTCCAAGAAAGGAGCCAGAACACTTTGATGTGAATTCATTCATCTGGTTCTTTGTGTAAGTCAACTGACAGGAAGGCCCTTCCTACCACAATCATCTCAGAACTAGACTTGTGGGAGTAAATACTGAAGTCAAGTTCCATCCTGCAAGTATTCTAACTTGAACTTTGGACTGGATAATCTCTTGACTCTCCCCTCAACAGAATTCTACCACCTCACCCTTAACTTCTTTGGTAATATATTATATTCTACCTTTTTTCTTTCTTTTCTTTTTTTTTAATAATCTACCTTTTTTTCTTGACCTGTCAGTTTAACTTTCAGTGTGTAAAGTTCTTCTGTAAATGCCAACCAGTCACTCATCTGTAACTTATTGTCTTAGAAAATTCCCTGGGGCCATAAGAGGCTAAGTGACTTGCCCAGGGTCACATAGTACCTGTCTGAAGCAGAAACTGAACTCAGATCTTCTTGACTCCAAGGGCAAATTCTTTAATAGCATACTTTTAAGATTTACAAACTATCTCATTTGATAACCCCTACAACCCTGTGAGGTAAGTACTACAGGTATTTTCTCCACTTAACAGATGAAGAAAGGTAATGTTAGTGGTAAGAATACCATAATTGGAAATGGTTTTAACACTTACTGCACGATCCTAGCCAAGTCGCAACCTCTCAGAACTCATGCCAAATCCTTAGGATTTATCTACTGAGTCACAGACTTGATACCTCTCATGGTGGAGGGATTCCCCCATATCAGCAGTTCCTCAGAAGTCACAGATCCTATGTTTACAGATGAAGCACCTGAAGGTAAGAGAGGTTTAAAGTGACTTACTTATGATCACACAGCTGGTATCCAAGTTGGCCTTTGAACCTAGGTCTCTCCTGCCCACATCCCTGGTGCTCTTACTACTCTACCATGCTCCATTCTAAACAAACTCATCTTTACCTGCAAATTCTCCCAGGCTTTCCCAAAGACACCATAGGCCTCTTCATAATGTCATCCATCCCATCCCTCTGCAGTGCTGGGGTAGTCCACAAGTATTGTCTAGTGTGCATTATTTTCAGACTTTCAATATACTGTTGCTATGCTGATTTTCCTTCCTCTTTTTTGTTTTAAAAATATTCTTTTATATGGGATGGTTATCTGAGAAGGTGGAAGGATACTGGGAGAATTTATGGTGGCATAAAAAAAGATATCAATAAAAAACCTTTTTAAAATAATGTCTTCTCATCTATTAATGTCCAGGGAACTCTCCCATTCCTTTATTTTATTTTATTTTGCTTTTTGAAGGGCAATTGGGGCTAAGTAACTTGCCCAAGGTCACACGGATAGGTTTTTGTTTGTGTGTGATAAGTGTCTGAGGCCGGATCCGAACTCAGGTCCTTCTGACTCCAGGGCCAGCGCTCTATTCACTGCGCCACCTAGCCGCCCCCATTCGTTTATTTTTACTGAATTGTTTTCACCATAATTTTGGCCTCTGGTAGGATGTACACTCCTTGAAGGTAGAGAATGTTTCTTTGTACTCTTGGGTACAAGAGCCTTTCATGTATCAGATGCTTAATAATTTAAAAACAAACAGATTCACTTTCCCATTTTCCAAGGCTATTCCCCTCCCCAACTGATTTTATTTGACCCAGGATAAAAAATTCCTTATTCCCCTGTCATTTTGGAGCTAGCCTATCCAACCCCTACACCCTTTCAGTTTTTCTGCTCCAGAATCCAAGATACCACTTGTTGCTAGGAGTCAAAACTAAATAAATTTCATCCATTAAATATTCATGGAGTAGAGACAGGGTGGTGTAGTAGATAAAGAAGGGCCAACCTTTCATTCAGGAATACCTGGGTTTGAGTCTTGCTTCTGACTGGTACTTAGCTATGTGACCATGGGCCAATCACTTAATCTTTCAACAGCCCCAGACAACTGTCATTTACAGAGGGATTGCCAACTTCATCAATGAAGAAAGCTTCCATACTAGGAAGTCCCTAGACTAATAAAATCACAAGTCTGGACCAAAAAAATAAGTTCATGGTATCTCACCCTGAGCCCTCAGTTCCCGTAGTCTTTGTCTCTGACACCCAGTTGCCTTTCTCATTTTAGAACCTTTCCTCATCCCCCGAGGTGCCTAACAACCTCCCCTCCCCATTCTCCATATTCTTGACTATTTAATGGAGAATGAGGTCATTCAAGCTGAGCTTTCCCAGTTTTCTTTCCCTTATGCTTCAAGATGTGTGTATGTAGATCTTATCCACAAATCAAATCATTCCCGGACTTAAAATTTTTGTTGGCTCCTTTTCTGCCCACCAAATGAAGTCTAAACTTTTTATCTTGGCATAAGAGGTCCTCCACAGTCTGTCTCCAACTGGGCTTTGCAGACTTATCTTACCTATTTCTTTTTGATTATGCTCCAACCAAAATGGGCTTTTTGTGGCTTCACACATTCACTTGTTTATGATTCCCAAATCCATGCACTTGTTCAGTCACCTAGGCCTAGCTCAGTTACCTGGGCACTTGCATCTCTGCTTGCTAAAACCCTGTCTGCCATTTGCTCAAATGCTGCCCCTTCCATGCAGTCTTCCTTGTTTCAACCCAGCTGGAAATGTCTTTCTTTAAACATTGCATAGCAGTGTGCACCCTTCCTTGGCACTTATGTTTTATTAGTCATTAGTGCCTTGAGTCCTTTACTAGCATATGAGCTTCTTGGAATCAGAGATCCTATCAATTTAGCTTTTGCTGTTCTTCAATGTTTGTACATGGTGCTTAGGATTTCCTGAATGAATAAGGCCCAGAAGTTTGGAAGGAGTTTCCCTGCCACCTGCCTTCACTTTTACTGTTATAATTCCCTAAATAGTTTTAAATGTGTCACTAATAGTCACACCTGACAGGACTAAAAAGTTGTTACGGAATTATTTCAGACTCGAACAGGGCTTGGGGAATGGTAATGAATTTCCCTTGACTCCCCTTTATACTGCAATGTATTTTCAGTTCATGAAAAGTTTAGGATTCTGTTAATTTGCATGCTAATATTGCTTTGCTAAATATCCTTTAGGCTCTTACTTTATAGTCTTTTCCCATCTGGATTTTGAGCTCAAAGGCAGGGACGGAGTTTCTTTTATAGACTTCCCAAGGTATGTACTACAGGATTTCCTACTGACTTCTTCTAGGGTATATGACATTGTAACTTCTCAGCCTGGCATTAAAGGGTGGGTATCCATTCATAACTGTGTCCTCAGTAAGTCTTTCCACCTATGACACCTACTATTTTCCTTGACTACCCTACACAGGAGCCAACCTGACATTTTTCAAACACACCTCAACATTTCTCAACTCCACAGCTTTGCTGACCAAGTCTGTCACAGACAGGACATGCTCATGCTTGACACCTTATGAGGTTGTTTTGAGGATGATAACTGCTAGCATCTGTATAATATTTTAAGGTTTCAAAGTATTTAACAAATATCTCACTTGAGCCTTACAGCAACTTTTGGAGGTAGGGTCTATTATCATCCTCATTCTACAGGTGAAGAGGTCAAGTGACTTACCCAGGGTCACACAGCTATGGCTATATTTGAACTCGGGCCTTCTTGAATCCAGGTCCACCTGGAATGGTCATGTTCCTCATCCCATCTTTGTTTCCAAACACAACACATTCAAGACTTCTAGTTCCTTTAAAACACACCCCTCAACTTCCTGTACTCTGGCTTCCAGCCCCACTGCTTCTTTTAAAGGATACCAGTAACTTAATTGCTAGATCCAATTGCCCTTTTCAGCCCTTACCTTCAACCAGTCAATCACTTCTTCCCTTTCCTTGGATTTTAGACACATTTTCTTGGTTCCTCCCACTAAAAACTCTTTAAGGTAAGAGCTCCTTAAAGTTCTCCACTTAGCCTTTCCCATTTTTCTCTTTGGCAATCTCATTTTCTCCTTTCAACTATTATCTCTGTGTAAAAGACAAATTTAAATCTCCAGCCCTTCTTTTCTAATCTCCAAAAGAGCACTTCCAACTGCCTACGGTTACCTGGGTGGTATAGTGAAGAGCTGGACCTGAAACAAGATCTGAGTTCAAATCTGGCCTCAGACACTAGTTGTGTGACCCTGGACAAGTCACTTAACCTCTTTGCTTCAGTTTCCTCCTATGTTGTCAACTGGCTTTTCGTGGTATCGTGGTTTATACCTGCCTCTCCTTTACTGAACAGAAAAGGAGAGATTCTTTTAAGGCCCGTCCCTTCAGCCAAAAGGGGGAAATGTCAGGATCCCTGTGCCAAGGCCACCTCTCTCTCTCTCTCTCTCTTTTTACTATTAGGAGACACCATTTTCCAGAGCTAAGGTCCAGCAAGTAAGCTGGGCCCTGAGTTTGGCTTAACAACAGTCCTTTGCCCACACCCTCTGGAAAAACTCAGCCACAGCAAAATCCCACTTCTGACGATGTAAAACCTGAAAATACTATGTATAAATACTAGCTACAGGCCATCTCCTGGATGTCTCACCAACACCTATAACTCAACATGTATAAACCAATCTTTCCCTCAAAACTTGTTCTATTTGTTTTGAATTATGTGTTTCAGGTTCCACACCAGTATGTTCTCTCTGCTTCCTTCTCGTCTAACCCATGACCACGTTCCTCACATTCACACTGTGACCACCCTATTAACAGGATTCCAATATTACCCATATGAATCCATGTAGTATCCACCTTACCACCTCTCCCCTCTAATCCATCCCTAATAGCACTGCCAGACTAATTTTCTTTATGTCTCAATCTACTCAGCATGCTACTTAATATATTTTCCATGACTCCACTGCCTCTAAGTTCAAATTCCTCTTCTTAACATTAATTTGGCACTTGCCTTTTCAGTTGGGGCTCACAATCCCCAATACCCACTCTAAACTGGGCTCCTCTGATGTTAATTAAATAGGCTGTTTCATGCTCTGCATTACTATGGCTGTTTCAGCATCCTTCCAAGGCCATCATCACTAAAGCCATCTCTCTCAAACCCCTGATCTCCTCCACTCCATCCTCCCATTTCTTCAACTTGCAACATCATTAACTTGCATAGGTCACGTCCCAGACTAGATCTAAAGTCCCAGGGAGACAGGAATGCTGTTTCTCTAAGAATGACTCTCCCCTAGTTTCTATCAGTGGACAGAGGCACATGCATAATTAGTGTTTTTGAAGGCCTCTCAAAGGCTACTTTAACCACAACAAAAGATGCCCTCTCCTGTAGCCTAGAGCATTTTGTGGCGCTTAGATCCTAGCTCACCTAATCACATTCTGCCTTATAGTGTGGCTGAGTGATTTCTTCTACCTATTCTCCACCCTGACTCCTTAACTGCCTTAAAGGAAGAGGCTGTAAATCACTCATCTTGTTATTACCAACAGTTCATAGCACATATTGGTTACCCAATTGGTATTAAATGACTTGAACCAGATGGGAGATGCCTGAGCATTCACTTCCTGTGCAGATGCAAAGGCCAGGCTCCTAGAATAGAATTCATTTGTCTGGAAATTCTTTTGCTGGCTGAAGACCTAGCTGACTCCAAAGAACAAGCTTCTTTCTGCCTAGCAGTTCACCTTCTCCCATGAAGGAAATGTTATTTTTTAGGAATGCATCTGTCCCCTGAACCCTCACTTCACTTTCAACCATACTCTTCCTAAGTGCTTTAATTATACCTTACAAAACATGACTATCGCCCCCCTCCCATCCCCCCCAATACCAGCAAATCAGCTGGAGGTGGGTGTGTACTTTGAAGAGTTTGACATCATTAGACAGCTTCTGGGCTCTTAAGTGGTAACCTGCCAGGTAGGGCTTGGGTCAGCTTTAAGGGTCACAAGCAGAAAGGCAACAGCTCTCACAATGAGAGCTGGAGTTAAGAATTAGAAAAACTCAAGGGAAAAGGAGATGGGTAGGGTTTCTTTTTCCTCTACGTTCAGCCTATTAGAACTTTTAAATGGGGTCATGAAAATACTTAGAACCCTGAATCCATGACTGTGTAAGACACTATCCACGATGGCCAGATGATTGATTTTGGCCCTCCCATATCTGCCATAAAAGCCAAAGAGAGAACCAGCTGTAGGATAGGAAAAGTCATAGCCTATTCAGCTAGGTGACTATTCCATTCCCTACCCACCCCTCAGCACCAGAAGCTAGGAACCCACCCAGACCTCACTTAGGTTTTCCTGTTCCATGCCCATCCAAGATGCTAGACCCACTTTCCCTTTGATGGTCTCTATAGTCTTACTTTCTCCCCCCTCAATAAAACACACCAGCAGCTTCACAGGACTTCTGGGGGTTTTTTGTGGGTGTTTTTTTTTTTTATTTCAAATACTGAAAAAATTCCCTAGGCTCTTTGGGGCTCCCACACATTTATGCCTCCCCCCAAACTCACAGCCCCAATTCCCATAGTAGCTCTACTTTAAAGGGCCAGCAATCCTCAAAAACAGGTATATTAGAGTTCAATGTCCCAGCCTGCTTTACAGAGACAAGGGAGTTGTGTTTGCAGCAGTCAGATCTAGATGGACAGTCCCATTTACCTGACACTAAATCACCCGGCACCAATCCCAGCACACAAAGCATTTTTCTGTCGAACTGGACTGATCCTTCCATCTTCAGTCCATCTTTCCCTAAAGCAACCCCCACACCCAGCCATCACCAACCAAGGGCTACAGAAAGAGGGTAGTCAGCAATTTTTTTTTTGCTCCAAGCCCCAATTCATATTACCCCGTATCCCCCCCAACCCCAACCCCACCCTCTCAACCCCACACCAGGATTTCATAGAGATTTTTCCCAGCATATGTTTGGAAAAATAAAACACAAAAAAAGATTCAAGGTCTTGGTGCTCAACCCGAGGGGCTCCATGCGCTGGGACACCGTCGGGCAGGGGCTTCTGCCTCTCCGGCCCGCACCCAGGCCACCTCCTGACCCCCTAGCCACTAAGGCAAGGAGGGGCAGGAGCCAGCACAGGACCCAGGGGGGCAGCGTCTCAGGATCTGTCGGGAGCCCCGGGAAGCATCATTCAACTTGGCCACTGCGGACGAACACAGAAGAAAAAATAAAAACAGTCAAGTAACAGGGGAAAAAGTATCCAGCCCCATACCTCTCCCCACCCCCATGGTTCTGCTCCATACTCAACAACTGTTAAGCCACTTGGCTTTCTCCCCATTCCCATCCATACAGGGAAATTCTTTTATTGATCCCAGAGCAGCAAAGGGAAAAGGAAGTAGGGAGGAGAGAAATTCCCAATCTTATTTCTCCCACAGTAGCATTCTCCTTGCCCCTCTGCAGCACCTGGGGATGCTCAAACAAAGAAACAAAATCATCCTTTAGACAAAGAACAAAAGTTATCTGGGGTTTCAGATCTGAGAGGTAATTTCTTGGTTCAGAGGTAGGACTAAAACCATTCAAAATGGTCAAGCTGATTGAGGAAGCAGGACTGATAGAGTGGGGACACCTGAGTAGACGATGTAAGCTGACAGTTCCTTTGTTCAGATCTCACACAAAAATGTATTTTGGAGAGAACACAATCAAAATCCAATGTCTGAGCAAGAATATTTGAACTTATTTTGAAAAATACTTTTCCTTGTTAACAAAGCTATGCAACTCCATATTGTGGAAATGGGCAGGCAGCTCAGAAAATTATTTGGTTCCCTCTTTTTATAGTTCTGGGAAATGGACATGGAGGCCTAATTTTCCTATCTTTTCTATGTATTCCATATAAGCTAAACTTCATCAGTCCTGAGGCCTCACACTGGGCAATGGAAAGAGTAACTTGGAACGGAAAGAAATGAACAGAGAACTCAAGAAGATTGGAGATGAAAAGGACGTACAAAAATTATATATATATTTATATATATAATAATATATGCGACATATTTATGTACAAAGTGGTTGGGACAGGTGAGGCAACTATACAGGGTGCTTAGCAATTTTCCCCTTCCACATGGGGCTTTAGACCTAGGAAGAGAGCATGAGGAAATGGAGCAAGAAACACAAAAATAATTATATACATTTACAAGTGAGAGCCAGTGAATTTGTAGGTCAAGAAGGCTGTGGCCCTGATCCTCCCATACCCTATCTACTCAAGTGGCAGCAAGAAATCTGACTGGCTAAGCAGGAGAGAAGTGTATGTACACACAGTATCTATATACACACATTATCAAGTTGATCAGTTAGTCATTCACATAAATTGAGTGAACGGATTATCAGGATTTATATAATAAAAAAGGCAAGTAGGGAACAACATTCACCCTGACCCTCTACAGTAAGTAACAGCAATGAGGCATAACCTGCTCAGACAATTCCATTCAGGCCAAGGCAATAGCCTGTTAATGGCCTTATTCCTCCTTGACCACCTGTACCCCCTTCCCTTGACCCGTTTATAGATGAGCTCCAAGATGTGCCAGCCTTCTTTGCTTCTTAGTAGTTGGGAGCCCTGACCCCTAAGGAAATAGTTTTCTAGTACTCCCCTCGACTACCCACTTTCCCCAGCCTGCTCTAAGGTAAGACTGGCAGCTCCACATCTGCAGCCCTGCCGCCATGCCTTGCCTTTGAAGAGTAGGTCCTTCCATTCCTTTCCTATCCCAGCTCCCTAACAATACATGCAAAGCAAGGGACTTCATGTATTTATGATGAGCAGGCTTCCACTTGCCCAAGAATCATACCCTCAGCTACTTTTTAGGCCTAGAGCTAATGTAGGCTAGGAAAGAGGATGAGTCAGAGACAAACATCCATAATTGGCTTCTTAATCATCTTCCCCCTGGTCCTGAAACCGGGGGGGGGGGGGCCCTCACCCCCCTTGTACAACCCCCAGAATTCACTTTCTAATCTCTATATTCAATCCTTAGTGGAATCAACCTATAGCTCTGCCCTGGCTGAAAGCCCACATCAAGCAACTGCTGAACTGCAGAGTCTATCACTTTAAAATCACACAATTAACAGCAAAAGCTTTTCACGAAGAAACTCAAGAGAGCTAGAAGAAACTGGCTAGTCCAACTCCTGCCATTAAAAGGAAAAGGAGATGAATCTAAAGAGGTTAAAGAACTTGTTCAAGGTCACACTACTACTTGTTGACCAAAATGGTAAAAGAACTCAAGCAATGGGTTAAGAGTGAAAGCGGGTATGCCAAGCCACACCAGCACACTGTCACATGAAGACAGAGCAGAGGCCAGTCTGAACTGATAATATCTGATGGAGGAGTGGACCGGCAGGCTCTGAAAGTTTTGCACAAGTAAAGGAATTTCCTCCCTCTCTCAAAGGGTGCATTCCATCCACCTTACTCCACTCCTTTACAACAGAACACTTCCCCCAGGGATGCCTTACCTATCACAAAGAAATCTCTGACTCATCCTTCTCATCTCTGCAGGGTTCAATCTGGACAAATCCAGGATCACCCCTTCTCAAAAAAGAGGAGACTGCTTTCCCCACCCAACTTATGAGAGCTAGTAAATTACAGTCATCTAATGCCAATGCCTCTTACTAAGGAGGATTTCCAAGGCTGCAGGTGATACCCTGAAAACCTTCCTTGTTAACAAAAGGTCACGAACTGAGATGAGAGCCTCTCTAACCCACCTGCTCCCTTCCTCAGCAGCCTCCAGCTACCAACCAGCTCCAAAGTCATCTCTCCATCTGCTTGCTCCCTTTTGGTTAGATTATTGTGAAGATCTGAATGCCTAATTGCTCAGCCCAGCCCAGCCCATGATACAGAAAAGTCCGATGGTGGAGGAGGGGAGGGGAGGGGCGCAGGTTACCCCGCAAGCTTGCTGGTGACGAGGGAGGACTTTCTCTGGGGCAGGTCCTGCGGCGTGGGGATGTGGTCTCCTGTCACTGAGTTCTTATCTGGTCCTGCACTTGGCAGCTGTTTGTTCTTCATCTTGGCTTTGGCCATGTTGTAGTCTCCTGAGTCAAAGTACTTTTGCTAGAAGACAAGAGGGGAAAATTTAGGCAAAAGTGGCATCTAGGACTTCTGTGCTGGCTCAAAATGGTGGAAATATGCATTGTGACCTTCCTTCCAAACCCTGTTCAAAACTCCTATTTACCAAGAAATTAAGTTCTGATCATCTGTCCTCTCACCACCTGCTTACATATTTTGTTTATGTTGTTTATGATTCTTTATCTAAATTTGTTTCCCGGAGGTCAGGAACCATACTTCCTTCTTCCTTTTTATTCTATACCATAGCATTCAAAAGAGAGCATACTCAATAGTGATGAATGAATGAGGGAGGGAGGGAGGGAAGGGGCTTGACTGGCCTACTGGTCAGTCAGCTGGAGATAAACTCAGGGTTTGAAGAACAGGTTCAGAGCTGAAATGAATTCCCTAGGTCAGGGAGTGAGAAGCTGAGCTAGTCTTTGAGGAAAATCTGATCTAGTTCCTCTTTCCTCCATACTTTTCCACTACTAAAAAAATGCCTTGCTTGCACTGTACTCAGCAAGGTGAGTCAAAAGTCATCCTCCTATCACCAAATATGAATAATAATACTCACAAACTAAGCTTCCCATTCTACTTACAAGAGGAAGCATCTTTGAGCTCTTTAGGTACTTCAGAAGCCAAAAAATCCCACATAGGCGGCTATAAAGAAAGAACCTCTCCTTCCTCACAGGGAAATCATTCTGGATAAGATAAACAAGCCTCTGCAAGTGGTATCAGACAAAGGCTGGAGCTACATCCAAAAGGCTGAAGGAGTCTTATTATTTATTGCATGAAGGGGGATTTGTATGGTAGGGATGGTTTGGCATTCCCTTCAGTGAGGCACCCCAAGATTTAACAAACACCACTAAGATACACAGCATAGACACTATGCTTCAACTCTCAAGTGGGCAAATACCCATAACGACACAATGGAAACAAAAACCATTTTTAGGGAAGTCAGACTCCTATTGTCTCCCATCTTCCTGCACCTAAATGAAGCCTTCTTGGACCTCTTTTTGTCTTTTTTTTTCCTGTGAGGGTTAATGTGAATTTCTTATCATAACAAAGCTAACAAAATCCTATTGTGCTTCTTTTGAACTTCTGACACACCTATGGGTGCCAGCCCTGATATTCCTGGTGGAAGATAACAGTTTGTGGTGCTGCTAGTTCCAGAAAAAGGGACAGTAGGACATCTGCAGCCCTCTTCCTCTTCACTTTCCTCCCCCCAGGCTGCCTCGCAGCTTATAGGGCCCAAATGACAAACACATAACAGAAATAGAGAACAGGTGGTGCCCTCATACCCCCTTCTGGAGTCTCTTCATGAGGAAGTCCGAGCCCCCAGGCTTTTGTCCCAGGCTTGGGTATTTGGCCTTTAGCTTTGCCTCCTCAGCTCTCTCGGGGAGAATACCTTCCTTCTCCTGTGTGTCCTGGGGAAATAAATAGAAACCATTTTGTCAAATGACAAGTTGCAGCTGTAGTTAACTTCCAACATTAGAGCCCACTTCCCTACTCCAGTTTAAAGAGATCCACAATGCTTCTCATAGACTGTTGTTCAAATCCAGGAAAGTCAAGACAATTCTTACCCTACTGAGGGTAAGAAGATTTGTGTTTCACACCATACCCACAGACCACTCCATTGGTTTATAAGCCCTAGGCAGGGGTCAATATCCAAATATGGCACTTCTGACAATGGAGCAATCCTCACGCTAAATAAAAGAAGGGGCCACATGGTTCATTCCTAACATGGAAGCTCAAAAGCCAAGGACAAACTTTGGATGTCTAAGCTAGCAAAGGAAGGGATAAGAAAGATAAATGGTGTGGCAGATTCCACAGAGTTCTCTCATTATCAGAAGTTTTAACAGCATTGGGACAATAAAAGCCTTACCACAAAATTCAATTCATTTCTAATCTCTCCTTGACCAGGGGCAAGGCACTTAACCGATATCTATGAATTTATGACAAAAACTGAACCCATCAGCTTTGGCCACTCCTCATTTTAATTTATATCCAGTTGGACTGTAAGCAACTTGAGGGCAGGGACTATTTTTTCATCTTTCTTTGTATCCCCAGACTTTAGCACAAGGTCTGGCATAATGGTAAGCATTTAATAAACGCTTGCTGGTTGACTGACTTTCCTACTCCTGTCTGGGACACCACCATACTAGCTCTGCACCTTAACAACCATGTAACCTTGAACAAGTCACATAAGCTCTGGGTGTCTTGTTTCTTAAACTGTAAAATGAAAGGTTAGGTTATATGACCTTTAAGGTCTCTTACAGATCTGAAACCACAATCCTTTCAGAACCCAGTCAAAATCTTGGTGTCACCCTTGCATTCTCACTCTCTACATCCCATCAACTGCCAAGTCTGATCCATTTTACTTCCCTAACGCCTTTCCTGTCTGTCCCGAGATGCTGGATGCACCATTTCTCCAGGAAAGAGCCAATGGGAATACTACCAAGCTTTTGTCTATCCTACTCATCAACACCATCTTAATTCATGCCCTCATCATTTCTCACCTGTGCTATTGCCACAGCATCCTAATTGGTCTCCCTTCATCTGTCTCTCTTATTTCCAATCAATCCTCCACATAACTGCCTAATTTATATGCCCAAAGCACATGTCTCAACACGTCACTCCTCCCTCTTGAAGCTTCAGTGGCTCCCTAATGCCTATGGGATAAAATGCAAAGTCTTTTGGCATTTAGAGTCAATCCAGTTGCTAACCTATCTTTTCAGGCCAATTACATGTTTCCCCAAGGAGCTCTCTTTCAGCCAAATGGGTCCACCAATTTGCCATGCCTCCTACACAAACATTCTACCTCCTGTTTCCCTGCCTGGGATGCTCTCTCTCCTCACACCTCTATCTCTTAGAACCCCTAATATCCTTTAAGGCTCCATTAAGGGCTTTCCTCAATGCCCGGGAAGTGACTGTTCTGAAAAGCCTGGCTTTCTATTGTGTATATGTTTTATATGTATTCCTCTGTATACATGCTGTGCCCCCCCCCCCCCCATTAGAATGGGAGCTCCTTCTGGGCAGAACTATTTCATTCTTGCCTTTGTAGGACAGGGCCTCCCATGATGCTGGATATATAGTATCCACTTCATTAATTAATGATAGTTGAACTGTATGTTGATTCAGTTTAATAAGAATCCTACAACCATTGTACCAGGTGCTGGGGATCTAGGGATAAAAATGAGCAACATTCTAATCTTAATGAGTTTATATTTTCTTGGGGTGGGGGAGGAGGAGGAGAGCAGAAATAGCCAAAGGTACCTGAGTTCAGCCTTGGAAGCAACAGAAATCAAGGAGGTCCAGGCAGGAATTCCGGTAGTTTAAACAAATGTACTGAGAGATGTAATGAGTTGAGGGGAATAGCTTTACTCTGATTTAACTAGACTGGGGGGTGGGGGTGGGAGAGAAGAATATTATATGACAGCTGGAACTAGACTATATAGAGCTTTAAATGCCACCAGAATTTGTATTTTATCCCAAGGGAAATAGGAGTCACTAGGTTTTTGACAATGACCCAGTCAGATTTGTGCTTTAAAAGGATTATACTGGCAACTATATGGAAGATAAATGAGAGAGGAAGCAAGGAAATCAATTAGATGGCTACTGTATTAATTCAAGTGAGAGGTGATGAAGCCATAAACTAAGTGGTGGTCCAGGTGAGCTAAAATAGGTCAAACTTGAAAAATTCTGTTGAAGTAAAACTGTCAAGGCTTGGCAACTGTGTCTGGCACACAGTAGGTGCTGATTGACTGGATAATAGTATCTGGCAAGTGGCATTTTCTGCCTTACGATCTTCAACAGCATAATGGGCACAAAGAGGTCTCATTAAAATTTATCCACAATGTTTCACTGAACTAGGACGCTCCTAACAAAGGATGAAAATCTGGAGACTTATGTGAAAGATGGAATGGTGCAAGCTGTGCGGTACTGAGGTGCTATATTCTTCCCTGCACCTTTAGGGGGGCCTGGTCTGGGTTGGTGCAGGGGATGGGGGGGCGGGAAGGAAGGGATGGTCCTCTGAAACCTTTTCTTTCTTTCAAGGCCCATCTCATTGTCACTTCCTCAATAAAGCCTGGTGATAACTTCCGTCTCCCACAGCGCTGCCTTGGCAGTTCTTGCTCTCCCTCTTCTCGGAGGGCACGTCTCCATGCGTCCTGGAGCACACACTGCCTGTGTCATCTCAGTCTCCGTAGTCTCGGGACCTGGCCCATATCGGGGTACTTGATCAACAGCTGCTGAATGATCGTCTGGGAGACACTTCCCCGACACGTTTGTCAAGCCCCATTTGGCTGGAGGGCTTCCATCCAAGGCTGCCCAGCCCTAACCCCACCGCGCTGACTGGAGGGCGCTCCTGCTTGCCTCCCACCTCTCCCCCGAGCCCTCGGCCCCCTTCCATCCTGCGCTGTCTTGTTGGAGGAGGAGAACAGATTGTCTCAGGCCTCCACAAACACGAATCTCTCACTTGTGAAAGCCTCCACCTTAAATAGACATGACGGATGATCGCCGCCCCCACCAGCCCCGCCGACTGTTTACTGAGCCTTCGCCGGGTAGTGGGCGGAAGACGAGGACAAAGAGCCAAAGAGCTTGGGATCCCCAGACCCGACACACCTGCCCATGTCCCGACACCACGCCGCCCACATAACACAGCAGACCTCAAGCCCACTTCATTCACTTAGCCTCTCCCAGCACCCGCCCGGCGCCCAAGTCTGGCCAATCACAACATGGGCTGTCCCAATTGAGCGACAGACCGGCCGACCAATCAGATCGCAGCACAGTCCTGACCGACAGACAGCCGAGCTAACCCGAGCTCAAAGGACCGGCGGTGGTGGGGCTCACCGTACACGACAAGGGAAGTGGCCAACCCGGGCAAAGCTCGGGACCCTACCCGCCAATAGACGCCGGGGGAAGGCCGTCTCTCGCCCCAACACAGTCGCCCCGTCTCGCCCCCCACCCCCCTCCATTTCACCTGCTTCTCCTCTCCAGTCTCCTCCGACGGGTTTTCAGCTTCTTGTTTCTGGGACATGGCAGGGCCGGGGCGACGGGAATACGGGGCGCGCTGGGCGGCGAAAGGAATAGGGAAGGGGGAGGGGAAGCGGGGAGAAGCTGCGTCTGCCTGCCCGGCTCCTGTCACTGGGCTAGTTCAGTCAAAATGGCGTCCCGCTCCCGTGACGTTTGACGGCCTCTGCTCGTAGAAACCAATGAGGTTCGGGTACCGCAGATGACGTCACGACACACCAATAGCCGCTGGGCGAAGGTGGGCTCTTCGTTGATGATGGGTAGTTCGGAAAGCCAACAGAGTAAGAGAATTAGGGACGGTAACCAATGGGAAGCTTGTGGAGGCGGTTTCGGAGGCGGAGCTGCTGTTGCTGGGCTCTTAGTTCCCTTGGTCGGCTAGATAGTGAGGGCAGGCCAGGAAAAATGCTCGGGGCGTTATCTAGAGTGAGGAGCTTGGCGGAGCTCTAATGTGCACTTTCATTTCCAGGTGGCAAGGAAGTGAGTGCGCTCGGGAAAAGCAGAAAAGGATCGGGAGGTCAGATTGGACTGCCTGCCAAGGCGGGCATAATGTGGACCCCGGGAGCGTGGCGTGGAGGCCAGGGAAGACGAGGATGCCGATAATGAGGGGCTGCTTTGTGTATTTTCATGTGGGGCGCTCCAGCGTCAGGGCCAGGCCCTTCCTTGATATCCCTCGTGGTATCCAAGGACCGCGGATTAGGAAACCCAGAGACTATCGTTGGCTGGATGCAGGAATAAGCGAATTCCAAGGATTCGCCGAATCCACCTTAATTAGGGCTAATCTGGCCAAAGGGCTTGTGTCTGGGCAGTCTGTAATAACTCACATTTGCATCGTGCTTTGCAAAGCATTCCTTACACCATTGCAGTGAGGTAGGTGGCACCAGGATTGCCGTCCTCATCTTGCAGAGGAGCGCTGCTACTGACGATTTAGCCAACACACAGAGCCCTTCGAAGGTCGGCAAAGTGCTTTGCTCCTGCAGCAAAACCCATTCTTCTTTACACTACATCTTTCTGCCTCTCACTTTCACTATGCCTGGGGTGCTAGGGAAGGCTAGATAGAGGAGGCTGGATATGCATGAGGGACAGATGGGAAAATCTTGAGAATATAAAAACTATGGAGGTTGGAATATAGACAGAAGAGGACATGAGGAGTAACTTCATCTTAAAGAAGAGAATGACTGATCGATTAATGCAATGATGTTTTGTGTTTTCACAGCTCTCATCCTGATTGACATTTTTGTGGTATTTTATAATCAGCTTCCAGAATGTCTGGATACAATCATGGAATAGTGGAAAACTTGTTGAATTTGGAACCAGAGAACTGGAGTGCAAATCTCATCTGTCACTTACACAGATGACCTTAGGCAAATCATTTAAAATTTCTGGGTCTTAGTTTCCAAGCCTGTAAAATAAGGGAATTGACTAAATGATCTCTGTTGATATTCAATCATGTTTCTTTGTGACCCCATTTGGGATTTTCTTGGCAAAGATACTGGAGTGTTTTGCCATTTCCTTCTCCAGCTCATTTTATAGATAAAGAACTAAGGCAGAGAGGATTGAGTGACTTGCCCAGGGTCACACAGCTAGTAAGTGTCTGGGTCCAGATTTGAATTCAGCATGATGAGTCTTCCTGGCTTCAAGTCCAGCACTTTATCCACTTAGCCACCTAAATGACCCTAAATGATCTCTTTATGCACCCAAGTTCTAAATTTATGATCTATGACTTCACATTCTCTTGATTCTTCCACCTTTCTAAGCCATACCCTTATCTCTGTTCATACAACCACCACCTCTCCCTATGCCTCACCTCTCTAAACTTTTTTTTCTTTTTGGTCTTATTGGAAGAGGGGAAGGCAGGGCAACTGGGGTTAAGTGACTTGCCCAAGGTCACACAGCTAGTAAGTGTTAAGTGTCTGAGGTTGGATTTGAACTCAGGTCATCTTGACTCCAGGGCCAGTGCTCTATTCACTGTGCCATCTAGCTGCTCCTAAACTTATTCTTTCTCCTCATCAAAGTTTCTAATTCCTTTACTTCTCAGTACTTTCTTAGGCCACTCTCCTGCTCTGACTTCACTCTCATCCTTTTTCAGTCTTGATCCTGTAGTTAGCCAATTTGACTCTTACCCATCTTTTGCTCTTGAACTCCTTGCCCTGTTGTTGCTCATTTATTGCCAAACCTCAATTATCCAGTCCAAACCTCACAGTCCCAGCTTCTCACAGAGCTAGCTGCCAAAGTGATTTTTCTAAATCATTAATTTGACTTTGTCCTTGCTTAGTGAGCTCCAGTGACTTCCTATTCACTCCAGGATTGAATCTAAACTGTTTGGAATTTAAAACTCTTTATAATCTGGCCTTTTCCTATTTCCCCTACTCACATTACACTTTAAAATAACCAAGGTACAGATAAGTTGCTAGTTGCATTGATGCAGGAAGTATGGGAAAACTCTTCTATTGGAAGTTATCCACAATGACAGGTCCAGAACAAAAGCAATAGGTGGTAGTGGTGGTGGTGGTGGTGCTGCTGCTGCTGCTGCTGATGATGATGATGATGACAACAAGGACAGAAGAAGCAAGGGTGAGGTGGTAGAATTCTGTTGAGGGAAGAGTCAAGAGATTATCCAGTCCAAAGTTCAAGTTAGAATACTTGCAAGATGGAACTTTGACTTCAGTATTTACTCCCACAAGTCTAGTTCTGAAATGACTGTGGTGGGAAGGGTCTTCTGTCAGTTGACTTACACAAAGAACCAGACGAATAAATTCACATCAAAGTGTTCTGGCTCCTTTCTTGGAGAAAAAAGATCTCTGCAATCCAAGTTTAATAACTACATTTGACTTGGACAGTTTTAAGGTGATAGGGCAGTGAGGGGAATCGTTCTGGCAGAAAGAAAGCTTCAGAGGATTGGTCAAGGATTGGAGAAAGACCATCCCAGAATGGTGACCCTCTCCTTTGGAGCCTGTGGCAGCACAAGAGCACTTAGAGCTCCAGACAGAAAGTGTGACCTTGGCAGACTGAAGTCTGAATCAGTCTCCTCTGAACCATGTCATATTGAGAGCTAAAAGGATTGTTAGGTAAACCATCAACACCTAACTTTTTTTTTTTCAGTCAAACTCTGTAAAAACTTAAGTCTAATGACAGGAGTCCTTACATAACTCACATTTGGTATGACACTATTGAATTTTGGTCTAATTTATATACCATAGTATAAGTAGCAGTTAGATACTATTCCAAATGTTATGTAATAAAAATGCTATTTTTCTAGAAAAGGCAGGAGTGGATTGTATGCTTTTCTCAGTCATCCACAACTAAGGAATTATATAACAACCAAATGTTTATTCAAAGCTTTTTCTATGCCAGGCATTGGGGATATGCTAAAGACATGAAACAGTGGCTGCTCTCAGGAACTTCCATTCTATCAAGAGAAATAACATCTACTCATATAAAACTGTAGAAAATAATACAAGGCATTTTGGGGAGGGGGAGCAGTAGCCACCAGGGGAAATCAGGAGAGGCTTTACTAGCTGTGGTGCTTGAGCTGAGCTGAGGAGACAGCTCATTCTAGGATGGGGAACAGCAAAGGCAGAGTAAAGATGAAAGGTGGAATGTCATGCTAGAGAATCGGCAAGAACACCAGTTTGGCCCAACTGTAGGGCCCAGCCCAGTGGGAGAACAATATGGAGCAGAGGTGTCAGACCTGAGGCTCCCCAGTGAGACCTGAGCCAGATTACAATGCAATGGGGAAAATGTTAAGCAAAGAAATAAAAATGATAAAAGACAGACCATGTGAATTGGTGATTTCCTAAGTCAATATGCAGCCTGCTGGCATCTGTTTCTGTTTGATTTTGACATCACTGATGGAGAGGAAACTTGCAAAGATAGGTTGGAGTTAGGTTGTGAAGGGCTTTAAACGCCAAACAGGAGTTTGGACTTGATCCTAAAGGCAACAGGGAACCACTGGTTTAATTACACAGGAGACTGGCAGCTATGCAGAGGGTGCATTGGAGAGGGGAAAGATCAATGAGGAAGCTATTAGGATAGTCCAGGCCTCTGATGAGGCCTGACCTAGGATGGTGACTGTATGAGTGGAAAGAAGGAAGCAAATGCATGAGGTGTTGGGGAGAACTAGACTTGGCAGCTGAATGGCTATGTGGGTGAGGAAGCATAAGGAGTCAAGAACAGTGCCAAAATTGCAAACTTCTGTGACTGGGAGGATGGTACCTTAAGAAAAATGGGAAAGAAAAAAAAAGGAGTGGGGTTTAGGGAAAAGATGATGAGTTCTCTTTTGGATATGTTGAGTTTGAGATGCCTGTGAGACATCCAGTTTGAAATGTCCAGTAAGTCATGAAGTAAATTTTGTCTTCTCTATCGTTAAAAACTTTTCATTAGATCCTACTTGCTCAGTTGCTATCATACTATATATCATACTATATTTCATTTTTAAGCTAAACTTCTTGAAAAAGTCAACTGGGCTCCTCAGTTTGACTTCTGACCTCATCAATCAACTAAAAATACTCTCTCCAAAGTTACTTTTGATTTCTTTCTCCAATTCTCTTTCCTCCTATTCTAGGAAAAATATTGTCAAAATAAAATTTGAAGTTTAGATCTAAAAAAAACTCAAGAAACTATTTCCTATTTCAAAGAGGATTTTTGATGTAGAGCTAATTAGTATTTCAAAGCATAACAACAAGGTGATATGTGACTTTGAGGTCCATAGAAATTAACCTCCAACTAACAGTCTAATTTCTATGCCTCACAGTCTGTATGTCTCGGTATTTTATGAGTTCTCTGTCATGCTCTGTGTTCCTGATTCTGTCTCTCTTCTGTTGGTTACTGAATTCATCATTGTGATGAGGTCTTTGATCTATACATTTGGCTAAATTCAGGCTTTGAAAAAGTTTTTCTTATGAATCTGCTTCCCCCATTTCATCTTTTCTTCAAGCTGTTCCTGTTTCCCTGATTTCAAAGGAACAGAAGTCTTGGGAGTAGCAGATAATAATGTAGTTTATTCTGGTGGAATTTCTGTCATGAAAAAGAAATATTTGCTGCCCGAGGAAAAAGAGCTCAAGTCATACCTCAGGTCTGGGAAACCCACTAATGATCTCTTCAAAAATTTTTTAATTTATTAAATATTTCCCAATTACATATAAACAATTTTAACAGTCATTTTTAAAAATTTAAGTTCCAAATTCTCTCCCTCTCTTTCACCCCTCTTCCCTTCATGAGAAGGTAAGTAATTTGATTTCAATTATACATGTAAGGTCATACAAAACATATTTCCATATTAGCTATGTTGTAAAAGAAAACACAAACAAAATAAAATAATACAAATAAAGGTGAAGAATATGCTTCAACTTGCATTCAGAGTTTCTGGAGGTGGATAGCATTTTTCATTAAGGGTCCTTTGGAATTATCTTGGATCATGACCAGAGTAGCTATATCTTTCACAGTGGATCATCTTTATAATACTGATTTTACTATGTACAGTGTTCTCCTGGTTCTACTTACTTCACTTTGCATTAGTTCACATATGTCTTCCCAGGTTTTTGTGAAATCATTTTGTTCATTTCTTATATAGCACAATAGTATTCCATCACAATCATATGCTACAACTTGTTCAGACATTCCCCAGTTGATGGGCCTAACCCTTAATTTCCAGTTCTTTGCCACCACAAAAAGAGATGCTATAAATATTTTTGTACAAATGGGTCCCCTCCCCACGCTTTTTAAAATCTCTTTGGGTTACAGACTTAGTAGTGGTATTGCTGTATCAAAGGATATGCACAGTTTAGCCATTTGGACATAGTTCCAAATTACTCTCCAGAATGGTTGGATCAGTTCACAACTCTACCAACAGTACATTAGTATCCCGATTTGCCCACATCCCACCAAACATTTGTCACTTTCATTTTCTATCATGTTAGCCAATCTGATAAATGTGAGGTGGTATCTTCCAATTATTTTAATTTGCATATATCTATTCAATAGTGATTTAGAGCACTTTTTTCATGTGTCTATTTGTAGCTTTGATTTCTTCTTCTCAAAACTTCCTGTTCATATCCTTTGACCTTTTGTCAACTGGGAAATGGTTCTTATTTTTATAAATTTGGCTCACTTCCCTTTATATTTGAGAAATATCAGAGAAACTTGCTATAAAATTTTCTTTGCCAGTTTCTTGTTTTCCTTCTAATTTTGGCTATATTAGTTTTATTTGTGTAAAACCTTTTTCATTTCATGTAATCAAAATTATCTACTTTAATAATCCCACCAATCTTTTGTTTGGACATAAATTTTTCCCTTATCCATAGTAAATTTTCCTATATCCGCCTAGTTTACTTATGAAATTATCCTTTATGTCTAAATCATTTATTAATTTTGACCTCATCTTGGTACATGGTATGAGATATTGGTCTATACCTAGTTTCTGCCAAATTGCTTTCCAGTTTTCTTAGCAATTTTTGTCAGATATTGGGTTCTTACCCCAAAAGCTTGGAACTTTGGGTTTATCAAATCCTAGATTACTATGCTCATTTACTATTGTGTATTATGTACCTAATTTATTCCACTGATTTTTTTTTTTTAGCTAATACCAGATTGTTTTGATGACTACTTGTAGCAGCAAGCACCCCAACATCACCAGGGTGACTGCCAATACAGGTTCTTAGATCTGCTTTTCAAAAGGAAAGCAACTCAAACTCAGTTAACAAGCACACTTTAATCAAACATATATTACCTAGTTCAGGGGGAAAAGGTCAGCATCCCGAACTTCAGAGTATACATACAGATCAAACAGACAGGCTTCCAAACTGTCCAACCATTATCAATACCAAATCACAGTTACCAGAGAGGGAAGTATCAACATCTGGGTTTTCAAAGCTGGGGGGCTCTCAACAACGGCTTCCCAGAGTCTCATCTGGTCAAATCACACAACACTTCTCAAAGTGAGCCCCAAAGCAAAGCCTCAAATCAGGGATATAGTCTTCTCCTGGCTCAGACAATGTAACTATCCTCTTGACCCACTGCCCAATCACACAGCATCAAGGTGTGGTCATTCCTGAAAACCAAGCCTCCTACCACAGGTTCCATGTGACCACATTCAGCCTATTAGGGGGCAGAGTATATTTTCAAATCAAGGAACGTTCTCAGAGTCACTTAAGTCAATCAAAGTCTCTTAAGCCAATCAAAGGGCCTAGGGGCAGGGAAGATCTTCAAATATGCATTTCCATTACACTACTGCTTTGTAAGATAATTTGAAATCTGTAACTGCTAGGCTATCTTCCTTAACCTTTTTGAAAAATTGATTCCCTTGATATTCTTCACCTTTTGTTTTTTCTGGATGAATTTTGTAACTCTTTTTCCTAGGTCTTTAAAGCAATTCTTTGCTAATTTGAATGGTATGATACCGAATAAGCAAATTAACTTAGGTAGAATTGTCATTTTTATTGTATTGACTTGGCCTACCCATGAACAATGAATATTTCTCCAGTTGTTTAGATCTGCCTTTATTTGTATAAAATGTGTTTTGTGATTACGTTCATATATTCCTTGTCTTGGCTGTAGACTCCCAAGTATTATATATTGTCTGCAGTTATTTTAAATGAAATTTCTTTTCCTGCTAGATTTTGTTGGTAGTATATAGAAACACTGATAACTTATGTAGGTTTATTTTGTATCCTGCAACTTTGCTGAAGTTGTTCATTATTTCATTTAGTTTTTTAGTTGATTCTCTAGGGTTCTCTAAGTATACTATCATATCGTCTGCAAAGAGTGATAGTTTTGTTTCCTTGTTGCCTATTTTTATTCATTCAATTTCTTTTTCTTTTGTTATTATAGCTAGCATTTCTATCACAATATTGAATAATAGTTTTGATAATGGGCATCCTTGCTTCACTGCTGATCCTCTTGGGAAGGCTTCAGGTTTATTCCCATTACATATAATGCTTGCTTTTGGTTTTAGATTTATACTATTTATTATTTTAAGAAAAGTTCTATCGATTTCTATACTTTCTAGTGTTTTTTTTTTAATAGGAGTGGATGTTGTATTTTGTCAAAGGCTTTTTCTGTGCTTACTCATTTAATCATATGATATTTGTTGTTTTTGTTATTGATGCAGTCAGTTATGTTGATAGTTTTCCTAATATTGAATCAGCCCTGCAATACTGATATAAACCCCACCTGGTCATGGTGCATGATCTTTGTGATATAGTGTTATAATCTCTTTGCCAGTATTTTATTTAAATTTTTTGAATTGATGTTTTCTTTCATAAAATGACTAATGTGGAAATATGTTTTACATTATAGCACATGTATAATCTATTTCAGATTACTTACTGTCTCAGGGAGCGGGGAAGGCAGGGAGGGAGAGATAGAATTTGGAGCTCAAAACTTTAAAAAAAGAATGTTAAAATTGTTTTTATATGTAATTTGTGAAAAAAAATAAAATATTATTTTAAAATGCTTGCATTGCTATTCATTAAGGCAATTAGTCTATAGTTTTCTTTTTCTGTTTTTATTCTCCCTGGTTTAGCTTTCAAATACATATTTGTGTCATAAAAGGAATCTGGTAGGACTCCTTATTATTAAAAATAATTTGGATAGTGTTGGGATTAATCATTTCTTAAATGTTTGGCAGAATTCATGTGTAAATCCTTCTGATCCTGGGAATTTTTTCTTAGAAGATGGCTTGTTCAATTTCTTTTTGTAAGATGGGGTTGTTTTAAGTATTTTATTTCCTCTTTTGTTAATCTGGGCAGTTTATACTTTTGTAAATATTCATCCATTTAACTTAGATTGTCAGTTTTGTTGACCTTTATAGGCAAAATAATGCCTAATAAGCTTTAATTTCATCTTCATTGGTATTGAATTCACCCTTTTCATTTTTGATACTAGGAATTTAATCTTCTTTCTTTTTAAAAATTAAGTTAATCAATGGTTTATCTATTTTATTTTTCATAAAACCAGCTTCTAATCTTATTTACCAGTTCAATAGTTTTCTTTCAATTTTATTAATCTCTTCTTTGATTTTTAGGATTTCCAATTTGGTGTTTAATTGGGAATATTTATCATTTTTCTAGTTATTTTTTTAGTTGTATGCTTAATTCATTGTTCTGTTCTTTTTATCTTTTATTGATATGTACATTTAGAGATATGCATTTTCCCCTAAGTACTGCTTTGGTTGCATTTCACAGATTTTTAATGTTGCCCCATTGTTGTCATTCTCTTTAATAAAATTGTTTCCATGAACTTTTTTTTTCTTTTTGAAGGGCAATTGGGATTAAGTGACTTGCCCAAGGTCACATGGCTAGTTTTTGTATTAAGTGTCTGAAGTCAAATTTGAACTCAGGTTCTCCTGACTCCAGGGCTGATGCTCTATTCACTACGCCACCTAGCCGCCCCAAAAATTATTGTTTCTATGGCTTGTTCTTTGATCCTCTTATTCTTTAGGATTAGATTATTTAGTTTCCAATTAGTTTTTAATATATGCTTCCATGGTGCTTTATTAAATGTATTTTTATTTCATTATTGTCTGAAAGGGTGCATTTAATATTTTTGTTTTTCTACATTTGGTTGTGAGGTTTTTTTTTTGTTTGTTTGTTTTTAAGCAATTAGGGTTAAGTAACTTGCTCAAGGTTACACGGCTAGTCATTATTTGTGTGTGGGTGCTCATTTTCTGAGGCCGGATTCAATCTCGGGTCATCCCAACTCCAAGGCTGGCGCTCTTACTGCGCCACCTAGCCGCCCCGGTTGTGAGGTTTTTATGCCCAAATACATGATCAGTTTTTGTGAATGTGCTATGTATAGCTGAGAAAAAGGTATACTCCTTTCTATTCCCATTTGATTTTCTCCAGAGGTCTTTCATATCTAACTTTTCTAAGATTTTGTTCATGTCCTTAGCTTTTTTTTTTTTTTTAAAGCAATTGGGGTTAAGTAACTTGCTCAAGGTTACACGGCTAGTCATTATTTATGCGTGGGTGCTCATTTTCTGAGGCCAGATCTGATCTGGGGTCATCCAAACTCCGAGGCCGGCGCTCTTACTCACTGCGCCACCTAGCCGCCCCTTTAGGGCAATTGGGGTTAAGTAACTTGCCCAAGGTTACACGGCTAGGTTTTTTTTTGTTTGTATGGATTAAGTGTCGGAGGCCGGCTCTGAACTCAGGTCCTTCTGATTCCAGGGCCGGCGCTCTATTCACTGCGCCACCTAGCCGCCCCATGTCCTTAGCTTTTAAAAATTTATTTTATGGTTAGACTTATCTCTGAGGGAAACGTTGAGGTCCCCCACTAGTATAGTGTTGTTATCTGTTTCTTCCTGTTATTCATTTAACTTTCTTTTAAAAATTTGGCTTTCCTTGAATACTCATACACTCCTTTTTGTGTAATCCTTTTAGCTGCCATAATAATGATAAAGTTCTTAGAAAATATCTGTATCATGTTCCCATATAGGAAGGTAAACAGTTTAATCTTATTGAGTCCCTTATGACTTTTTTTCTCATGTTTACCTTTTTATTTTTCTCTAGAGTATTGTATTTGAAAGTCAGATTTTCTATTCAGCTCTGGTCTTTTCATCAGGAATACTTGAAACTCTTCTCTTTTACTGAATATACATTTTTTTCCCTTGAGGGATTATACTTAGTTTTGCTGGGTAGATTATTCTTGGTTGTAGTCCCAATTCTTTTGCCTTCTAGAATGTCATATCCCAAGCTGTCTCATTCTTTAAAGTGGAAGTTGCTAAATGTTGTATAATCCTATGGCTGCATGGTATTTCTTTTTTTGCCACTTGAAGTATTTTTTCTTTAACCTTGGAGTTTTGGAATTTGGCTATAGTATTCCTGAGAGGTTTCATTTTGGTATCTCAGGTGATGATTGGTGGATTTTTTCAATTCTATTTTACTTTCTGGTTCTAGGAAATGAAGGCAGTTTTTCTTGATAATTTCTTGAAATATGATGGTTAGGCTCTTTCTTTGATCATGGCTTTAAGGTAATTCAACAATTCTTGAATCATCTCTCCTTGATCTGTTTTCTAAGTCAATTGTTTTTCCAATGAGATATTTCACATTTCTCTTATTTTTTATTCTTTTGACTTTTATTGTTCCTTTATTGTCATTAGTTTCCATCATCCCAATTTTAATTTTTAAGGATTTTCTTCAGTGAGCTTTTGTAACTCCCTCTCCCCCCCAATTTGGTCAATTGTGCTTTTTAAGGTGTTATTTTCATCAGTGAATTTTTGTATCTCTTTTTTTTCCATTTGACCAATTCTATTTTTAAGCTGTCATTTTATTCATTATTTTTTGTGTCCCATTTTACCAAGCTGTTGTCTTCTCACAATTTCATTTCTTTTTCTAATTTTTTGTTTGCTTATTTGATTTTGAAGATAATTTTTTTTTTAGCTCTTCCAGGAATTCTTGTTAGATTTGTCCAATTCACAATCTTTCTTTGAGGCTTTGCTGGTAGCTGTTTTGACTTTGTTGTCTTCTTCTGAGCATGTCTTGCTCTTCCTTGTCACCATAATAGCTTTCATGGTCAGATTCTTGGGACCAGAAATAATACTGTTCCTCAGGCCCCTGATACCTTGAGGCCAGAAGTGATACTGCCCCTCAGGGCTTTCACTCCCTCTTGACCGAAAATGCTCCTCTCTGTCCTTGAACTGTGATCCAGAAGTGGGTATATGCCATGGAATTGCCAAACAATATGGGGTCCTGCATCCAGTACTAGCACAGGGGTAACCTGTAATCTCTTTCTGACCAGTTGTCAAGTTTTCTTACTATCTCTCACCTTAGAGTTCCTAAAGCTACTGTTGCTTCTGTCACCACAATATGTTCCCATCACTGGTGTTTCATCCATGTGGATTATAGGTCAGTCTCCTCTCTGTATCATAGATCTTTCTGATCTGTGTTGTCTTGGCCTGGAAGAATGTCTCACTCTGACCTTTTGTGGGCTCTGCTACTCTAGAATTCAATTTGAGGTGTCATTTTAAAGTTGTTTGGAGGGTAATGTTGGGAGAGCTCAGCTGAGTGCTTTCTCTACTCTGCCATCTTGGTTCCACCACCAGAAATCCCCAGTGATATCTTAACAAATCTAATGTTCTATTAAGATTTTTTTCAATTAATAAGCACTTATTTTCTCTCCCTCTTCCTGCCCTGGGATAAAAATAAAAGTTAAAAAATAAAAATAAAACCCTTGTAAGAAATATGCACAGTGAAACAAAACTAATTCCCACATTGGCCATGTAAAGTGTATTTTTCATTCTACACCTTGAATTAATTTCTTCTCTGTCAGAAGGTAGGTGGTAGTCTTCCTCATTTGTCTTGTGAAATCTTTTTTGTTCATTGCATTCATAAGAGTTCTCAAGTCTTTCAAAGTTGTCTTTCCAATGTTGTTATTATATATATATTTTGTTCTCATTCTGCTCACTTCATTCTGCATCAGTTCATACAAATCTTCCCAGGACTCTGAAAATATCCCTTTCATCATTTATTAGGGCATACTGATGTCTTGTTACATATAAATTAGTTTGTTGAGCCATTTTCAAATACTGGGCATTATCTCAGTTTCTAGTTCTTTACCTTTTGCTGCTATATTTTGTATTTTTCCTCTTTTGGGAGAGGGTAATAGCCTAGTAGGGATATTGTGTGAAAAGACATAACTTTTGGAGCATAATTCCAGATTGCTTTCCAGTAAGGCTGGACCAGTTCACAACAGTGAATTATGTACTTTATTTCTTGTAGTCTCTCCAATACTTGTAATTTTTTTTTGTCAATTTTTTTGCCAGTCTGAGGGGTGTGAAGTAGAACCTCAGAATTGTTTTAATATGCACTTCTTTTATTATTAGTCATCTGGAATGGTTTTTATATGTACATTTTAGCCTGGAATTTTCCCTTTGAAAACTGTCTGTTCATATCCTTCAACCATTTATTAATTGAAGAATGAATCTTTTATAAATCTGAATACAGTTCCTTATATATCTTAGAAATGAAAGCTCTAATATAGAAGCTTGCTGCAAAGATCTTTTCTCAGTTTACTGTCTCCCTTCTAAGCTTCAACCTACACCCTTTTAAAAAAAACTTAAGTTTTATTTTTTTCAATGAACAAAAATCTATCTTCTCTCCCTGCCTCCCTGCTCCTTCCCCGATTGGAAAAGAAAAGCAAAACCCTTATAACAAATATGCATAGTCAAACAAAGCTAATTCCCACATTGGCCACATCCAAAAGAAAGTCTCAATTTGTACCCTGAACCCATCATCTCCCTGTCAGAAGGTGGGTAGTGTCTCATCATGAGTCATCTTCAACAGCGGTTGGTCACTGTGTTAATCATTTTCCTTTCCCTCTTTTTAAAAAAGAGGGTATTGAGAGAAGAGTATGCCAAGCATCAGTACTGTATATTTGGAAACAATCTGTTTCTGTTACCCTGCTTCTCTTCTCTTTCCTTTGACTAAAATCTAATCACAGGTTCTTAGCTTTCCTTTTTTCTTTCCTTTCTCTGTTTCTCTTAAAACCCTTATCACTTTCTACCCTCCAAGATTAGAGTTTGTTTTGCTTAGGACCTAACCCTTCCTTAATCCACCCTACCTCCACCCCTTTCTCTCCCTGTCTCCTTTCTCTCTTTTCCCTCCTATTTCCCTTTTGAATAAAATTAAATTTTGCACCCAACTGTATTTGTTTTCTTCCCTCTTTTGACCAGTTCATATAAAAATAAGGTTCAAATGTTGTCTACTTCTTCCACCTCTTATTTTTACAATCTACTTATATATCCAAATTACATGAGATAATTTATCCCATCTGTCCTTTCATTACTGCCTAGCACATTATGTTTCCTTTCCTTTTTCTTCCTTGTTTTAATATAAAAATGTGTTCTTTTTTTAAATTCTCACTCATCTTATTAGACACCTTCTATTACTGATGAGGAAACAGTTCTAAGATGTAGATCATCTCCTCGTATTAAAATATAAACAGTTCATCCTTGTTTAGCCCCTTACAGTTGCTTGCTTATATTTACCCTTTTATGTTTCTCTTGATGCCTGTGTTTATATTTCAGTTTCTATGCAGCTCTGGTCTTTTCATTAACAATGCTTGGAAGTCCTTTACTTCATCTAAGGTTCATTTTTCCCTCCAAAAGCCTATACTTAGTTTTGCTAGGTAACTTGGTTGCAAGTTTCTATCTTTTGCCTTTTGGAATATCATTTTGCAAGCTCTTCACTTCTAAGTATTGAAGGTTGTTAAGTCTTGTGTGATCCCTACTCTGGTTCCCTAGTATTTAAATTGTTTCTTTCAGGCTGCTTCAGTAATTTTTCCTTTGACCTGATGTATTAACAATGCAATATTCACTATGCCTATGGCAATTATAAATAGGCTTATGTGGTTATTAATCACAAAATATATCAGTCTCTCTATATGGGGGATAAAGCCAGAGAATTTATTAAAATACCAAATAACCGAGTCCCAAAACCAGAAAGTCAAAGCCATCAGGGTAGTTATGAAATTGGCACAAGTAGTTAACATAGTAAACAACCACATTCTTAAGCCTTCAAAACAGAAGGAAGCGTGCTCACAACAGCTCCGGCCCCCCGCAGTTCCAGTTCCCGGCAGCCCCCAACAAGAGTCCTTAGCAGAAATTTCTGGCTGGCTTAAAAAGAGGCAGTTACTGCTGTTGCTGTGGCCACCAACAGTCCCCAACAGAACTCTAACTCTTCTTCTGCTTCCTCTTGCCCCTCCCCTTCCTGCTATGTCAGCAAGTCCAATGGGGCATGGAAGATCTTTAAATCCCATAACTCTTACATTCGGCCCCAAGATCTTTCATGTCCCTTACTTGGCAAAAGTATATTAGGAATAACTGGTGTCAACAGAATTTTACAACAATATAACAAAGATAGCACACAATAAACACAGAAAACAGAAAACAATATTTCAGGGTGGGGTTTGAGCACAAGCTCCTCATCATTCCCCCCCGAACAAATGGGGCCCCGAAATCTTGGGGTAAGGGGCGAAGATCTCTTCTTCCATGGCTACTTGCTGCTGAAATCGGATGTAGAGCTGTCCCTGTCCCAAGGGGTCCCATTTGAGAGGTCAGTTCTTAATGTGCTTGATGCCAAGTCCAAGGGTGACACATCACAGTTGCAGACAGGGGGTGACATCCAGCTTAAGCTATCGGGTATCTATAGGTGGAGGGTACCAAGCCTGTGGAAACAAATCTAGCAAACAAGGTAAACAGACAAAAAGCCAAGAAAAAGCAAAGAGAAAATAACCAGACTACTGTAGCCTCACTCACGGTAGAATATATGAGTTAAGGGTACAATTTTGTAATCATCTTCTCCAGAATAAACAATAGTTACAGTGTTATCCCTCCCATGTGCTATAATCTCTGCAGCCTTTGGAATATCATCTGGCTTCCTTTTTACCCATACTTTAGCTCCCGATTTTATTCTATCAGTAGAACCAAATCCTTCAGTTCCTCTGACAGTCATTTTGGGAGGAGGGTCAGTTTTTACAAGTGGTATTGTTTTACAAGGAACGATAATCACTTGGGCTATCCTATCATTTTTACGAATCTGTATGGGACCTTCACCTAAATTATGGAATGTCACAGTAGTTGATCCATTCTTCCAATATATTGTTAAACCAATATGGGGTCTACAATCTCCTCTGTATATTTCTTTAATCTGGGCTGCGGCCTGGCCTATTTCCTATTCACCCTGATGGTGGGGCAAACTTGGATACAAAGATTCTGATTCAGGAGTACCTGCAGGGGTGGTTCTTGCTTCCCTATTCATTCTAATGTTAAGTACCTTTTCTTGGTACAGCTTATGCAGCTCTTCAGTTGGAATACCATCTATTCTTCTAAAGTCCACCCCTGCTCTCAATAGAGCAAAAAACAGTTCCCTTCTAGTTGGTCTATTTTGTCTCTGAATCCTCTGGCTATTTACTCTTCTCTCTAGGCAATTTATCTTGTCCCCATTCCCCTAGGTCACTTAATTGTGAAATCTTATCCAGCACCTCTGAAAGAGGGTGCCCTATTTCTCCAATTAATAAAGTCAGAATTAAGTGCTTATAAGCAGGAGGAGCAGTCTTCACTATGATATTTCTATGAGGAACTCCTAGGGGGCGTTTCATAATATGCATTTGCATCTCCAACCATGATGGTAGTTTTCATTACCTCTTCCTTTAGCTTCCTCATACAATCTCTAAGTGAGTACCAGGGTCTGTCTCCACTAGGCCACATAGAGACAGTAGGATATTGCTTTCTGCATCCCTGTACAACTAAAGCTAACAGAGTAGTTTTTCTGAGGCCTCCTCCCACATGGTAGTCCCTAAAAGCTTGGTGGACAAAAGGATTCTGACTGATACTTATGAATTTTAAGCAATCCTCACTGTCCAGTGTTATTCCTCCAGCGCCTTCATCAGTGATTCTTACTATCCAAGACACTAAAGACTCTCCCATTCTTTGGGTGAATCTACTCAATATGTCAGTAATCTCCTGTTGAGTGAAATCCTCAATTATCTCCTTGGACTCTGTTTGGCCCTGGCACTTCTCCTGTCTTCTTCTTCATATGGGGAGAACTTCTATGTTAGAAGACTCCTCATCTAACCTTGTTGCATTCTCCACACACACATTCTCCTGGCAGCTGTCTAGGCAATTCTGCCCAGCCTGTACAAAAGCTGCATGCACATTTCTTCTGCTAGGTTTTTGCTTCCTTTTAGCTATATGAACAGTAGCTTTTTCCTGGACCACCTGAGTCCCTCCGGTTTGCTCTTCTGAATGCTGTGACACAGAAGAATCCTCAAGCAAACCAGCCAACTCCCTAGCCATCTGAGCTCTTTCCTCCAGCAGCTTATCCCTACTTTTACACATGAGGCGAGAACTTGTTAGCAGGACCCAGCCTCTCCTGCACACTCCTGCCAACTCTTTGCCTGGTTCTATGGGTATTCCTTGCAAACATCTTTCCAAATCTCCAGGTTCTCCCTCTTTTAGTCTTGGTTCCCAGTTTTCACAGGGCCCTGTACTTTTGACCCATTCTCTGGCTAGAGAGGAATAAGGCAAATCCTCCCATCCTGGGATAGCCATTTCTCCCTCTAAAGCCCCCCTGCTTCCAAATAGAGGCCTGATATTTTGTGATCCCATCCTCGTCGCCAAATGTATTAACAATGCAATTTCACTATGCCTATGGCAATTATAAATAGGCTTATGTGGTTATTAATCACAAAATATATCAGTCTCTCTATATGGGGGATAAAGCCAGAGAATTTATTAAAATACCAAATAACCGAGTCCCAAAACCAGAAAGTCAAAGCCATCAGGGTAGTTATGAAATTGGCACAAATAGTTAACATAGTAAACAACCACATTCTTAAGCCTTCAAAACAGAAGGAAGCATGCTCACAACAGCTCCGGCCCCCCGCAGTTCCAGTTCCCGGCAGCCCCCAACAAGAGTCCTTAGCAGAAATTCTGGCTGGCTTAAAAGAGGCAGTTACTGCTGTTGCTGTGGCCACCAACAGTCCCCAACAGAACTCTAACTCTTCTTCTGCTTCCTCTTGCCCCTCCCCTTCCTGCTATGTCAGCAAGTCCAATGGGGCATGGAAGATCTTTAAATCCCATAACCCTTACACCAGAAAGCTCTACATTTTGGCTATAATGTTCTTGGGAGTTTCATTTTGAGATTTCTTTTAGAAGATAGACAATAGATTCTATTTTAATTTTGCCCTCTGGTTCTAAGAGAGAATCTGACCAACAGTTCTCTTATGATACTTAAAATATGTTATCTAAATTTTTTTGTGATAATAGCTCTCAAGTAGGTAAATGATTCTTTTTTGTGATCAAAAATTCTTTATTATAATGATTTTTTCAACATTAGAATAAGACAAGTGTTTTTTAAATTAAATTTTATTTTCAGTTATGAATTCTCTCTCTCCCACCTCCATCTCCTCTACCTATTGAGAAAGGAAGAAAAAGCCTGTTACAAATACATACATATATATATATATATATATATATACACACATATTATATATATATTTAGTTGAGCAAAACAAATTAGTGCATTATTGATGTCTGAAAAACATGTTTCAGTCTGTTCTCTTAGTCTACTCTGAGTCTGGAGGTAGATAGAATGTTTTATCATATCTTCCCTAACTGTGATTAGTTCAGTGTTGATCAAAATTTTTAAATCTTTCCAAGTTCTTTGCCTGTAATATACTGTAACAGTATTGTTATTATTGAATAAATTATATTTGATCCCCTAATCTATTTATTTCTTACTTGGTACCAAGTAAGCTTTTTGTAGTATAGTTTGAGATCTTCTACTGGCAGGCCCCCTTCCTTCCCACTCTTTTTTCATTAATTTCCTTGTTTTTCTTGACCTTTTGTTCCTCTAGATGAATTGTCATTTTTTCCCCTAGTTCTCTAAAGTTTTTGTAGTGTGGTTGGTATAGCAATTAACAACTGAATTAATTTAGGTAGATTGTCATTTTTATTATATTAGTTTGGCCTTCCTAGGAACAATTAATATTTCTCCAATTATTTGTATGTTTTTGTGTGAAAGATCTCAAGTATTTTATAATATCTGTAGTTTATTTTAATTAATTAATTTATTTTTTGTGGGTTTTTTTGGAGGGCAATTGGGGTTAAGTAACTTACCCAAGGTCACACACACAGCTAGGTTTTTGTTTGTGTGTGTGTTAAGTATCTGAGGCTGGATCCCAACTCAGGTCCTTCTGACTCCAGGGCCCATGCTCTACTCACTGTGCCACCTACCCGCCCCTCTGTAGTTATTTTAAATGGAATATTTTTCTCTTTTCCCACTGGATTTTGTTGGTAATATACAAAAATACTGATGATTTGTATGGGTTTATTTTATATCTCATGACTGCTGAAGCTGTTCATTGTTCTAATTAGTTTTTTAGTTAACTTTCTAGGGTTGTCTAAAGAAACCTTTATATCATCTGCAAAAAAAAAAAAAAGGAAATTTTTCTTTACTTTTTATCTATACTTACTCCTTCAGTTTATTTTTGTCTTATTGCTATGATTAGCATTTCTAGCACTATATTGAATAGTAACAGTGATACTAATAGCCTTCACTCCTGACTTTATTAGAAAGTCCTTTAGCTTATCTGAATAGATAATGTTGATTCTTAGTTTTGAATAAATACTATTTATCATTTGAAGAAAAGCTCCATTTATTCCTATACTTACTATTGTTTATAAAAGGAATAGGAATTGTCAAAAGCCTTTTCTGCATCTATTGATAAAATTACAATTTTTTTTGTTTTTGTTATTGATGTAATCAGTTGTTTATAGTTTCCCTACTATTGCTAGTATATACTAGCCTTGTGTTGTTGGTATAAATCTTATCTGATGATAGCACAAAATCTTTGTGATATGTTGCTTATTCTCCTTGCTAGTATCTTTTTTTCATCAATATTCATTAGGGTACATTGGTCTATAGTTTTCTTTCTCTGGTTTAGGTACCATAATTTTATCATATGAGGAACTTGGTAGGAACCCTGATCTTTTCCTTTTATCCCCCCCAAAAGTTTGTGTAGTTTTAGAATAATCATTTAAATGTTTAGTAGAATCAGTACATCCATCTGGAGTTTTTTCCTTGGGAGTTCATTTAAGGCTTGTTCAATTTCTCTTTCTAAGACAGGTTTTTGTTTCTGAAACTATTCTATTTCCTCCTATTTTGCTAATCTGGGAAATTTATATTTTTATAAATATTCATCTATTTTATTTAGATCATCAGTTACACTGGCATATAGTTGGACAAAATAGCTCCTAATAATTTGTTATTTTTTTTCATTGGTTGTGAATTTATCTTTTTAACTTTTTTATACTGCTTACTCGGTTTTTTTTTTAATCAAATTAGTCACTTATTTATTTTATTTTATTTTAATTAATTTAATTTATTTTATTGTTTAAAAATTGCTCCTACTTTAATTAATTCAGTGACTTTTTTGCTTTCAAATTTGTTACTCTTTTGATTTTCAGGATTTATAATTTGGCATTTAATTGGGAGTTTTTGTTAGTTTTCTAGGTGTTTTTAAAATTTTGTATGACCAATTCATTGATCAGCTCTTCTCTTTTATTGAAGAAAACATTAAGAGACATATAATTTTCTCTAAGTATTGCTTTGGCTGCTTCCCAGAGACTTTGACATGTTCTCTCATTTTTGTCATTATCTTTAATGAAATTAGTGAATGTTTCTAATGAATGTTTTTATGATTTGTTCTTTTACCCATTCATTCTTCAAGATTGTTAGTTTCCAATTAATGTTTAATCTTTGCTTCAAAGGCTCTCTTTAATTGGATGTAATTTTTATCACATTATGGTTAGTAAAAGATGCATTTAGTATTTCTGCTTTTCTGCATTTATGAGGCTTTATGCCCTAACACAGTCAGTTTTTTTAAGATGCCATGTACAGCTGATTAATAGGAGTAAAATGAGATTCTCTACTGTTTTACTTTTCTCACTATTACTCATTTACCTCTTCTTCTAAGAACTTGGAGATTATGCAATTTTGTGCACATGTTTAGTATTTATATTAATTCATTGTTTAGGCCCCCCCTCACTTTTTTTTTTTTTTTTTGCTTTTTGGAGGACAATTGGGGTTAAGTGACTTGCCCAAGGTTGCACAGCTAGTTTTTGAGTTGTGTCTAAAGCCAAATTTGAACTCAGGTCCTTCTAACTCCAGGGCTGGTACTCTATTCACCATGCCACCTAGCAACTCCTCCCCATCCCCCTTTACTTCTTAAACACTTTAAGAAGCACTGGAGGGGTTGCAAATGAAAAAAGTTTAAGAAGCCCTAGTTTAGGGCACATTTGAGCAAAATGTAGTTTCCCTGCTTATCTCTTTATTAGGTGTATTTTTGCTTTTGTTTTGTCTGAGGTGATAAATTTATATTTTTGCCTTTTTTAGTACAGCTAACATATAACAGATTTTGCTCTATTCCCATATTTTAACTTTATGTAATCTTAATGTATAAAGTGTAAAAAAGTATTTATGTATCTTTCTGTATCGTGTTAAAAAAACTTTTTAAAAACTACATCCGGTTTCTACTCTATTCTACTGTCTTCTGTTTTATGAGTGAGTTCATCTTATTCACATTGAAAGTTATAATTAGGATTTTTCTTCCTTTTCCCCCCACCCCTTCTTCAAGAGATTGTTTTGCTTCTGATTAATCCGTCCTTTAATCTTACCCCCACCCCCATTCCCTTTTCTTGTTCCCCTGTGCGTGAAATATATTTCTGTATCAGTGAGTGTGTGTGTGTGTGTGTGTGTGTGTGTGTGCATGTGTTCTTCCTTCCTTTGCCTGGTTTAGATGAGTGAGCCTCCCCATTCATTCTTTCTTGTATAAATTTCTACTTTCACAACTTTATTTATGTTGGAAATTTTCCTCCATTCTACCTCTCCCTTCCCCACTGTATTTCATTTTCCTATTATTTCTGTTCTTTTTTTAGGGGTGATTCCATGATCCTCCCTAGGGTGAGGCTTATCTACTGCACTCCAGATGGGCCGATCCCTGTGATTTCCCCAAATGCAGGAAACTTGATCGCACAATTTGTGGTGGTAGGAGACAGTGTTTGTGCTCTCCCCCGATCTTTCTCCTTTCAAAAAAAAAAGATAATCAAAACGCAAGAGAATCACTCCCAGACCATCTGTCAAATTAGACTACCTCTGTGACTCTTCATTGTGATAAGAGTTTTGAGGGGCTACATCCATCAAGCTCCCCAGTAAGAATGTAAACAATTTAACTTTGCTTAGTTCGTTATGACTGCACAATTATGTTTATCTTTTTATGGTTCTGTTGACTCTAGTATTTGTCTGTCAGATTTCCTACTTAACCATGGCCTTTTCATCAGGAATGCTTAGAAGTCCTCTATTTCATTAAAGATTCATTTTTCTCCACGTAGGATTATGCTTAGTTTTTCTGGGTATTCTTGGTTGTTAGCTTATATCCTTTGCATTCTAGAACATTCCATTCCAAGCTCTTTCCTCCTTTATATTGATGGTTGCTAAATTATATGTAATTCTTAGTCTGCCATACTTGGATCTTTTCTTTCTGGATGCTTACAGTTTTTTTTTTTTCCCTTCAATTGAGAAGCTTTGGATTAATTTGGGGGTTTCCTTTTAGGAGGTACCTGGTAGACTATTTAAATTTTTATTTTCCCTTTGTTTGTAAGAGATTTAGGCAGCTTTTGTGATTTCCTAAAATATGAAGTCTCTCTGGTCATGGTCCAGTGATTTTTAAATGATCTGTTTTCCAGATCAGTTATTTTGTTGTGAGAGGTCTCATATTTTCATATTTTTTTTCCAGTCTTTTTAAACTTTTAGTATTTCTTTCCTTTTTTTTTTTTTTTTTTGCTTTTTGGAGGGGGAAAGGTAGGGCAATTGGGGTTAAGTGACTTGTCCAAGGTCACATGGCTAGTTTTTGTGTTGTGTTTGCAGCCAGATTTGAACTCAGGTCCTTCTGACTCCAGAGCTGACGCTCTACTCACTGCGCCACCTAGCCACCCCCCGTTTTAATATTTCTTGATGTCTTATTTGGTTAATTCCAATTTTCAGGGAGTTATTTTGTCGGATAAAATTTTGTACCTCTTGTTCCAAGCTGTTAACTCTCTTTTCATCTTTCTTCCATAACTATCATTTAATGTTTAAAATAACTTTTAGCTGCTTTTCTAAATTCTTGCTTTAACTTTTCTAGGAATTCTTGTTGGACTTGGGTCCAAGCTGCATTTTTCTTTTAGGCTCTGCTTGTAGACTTTTTTTTTGAGGCATTCTCTTCTTCTGGGTTTTGCCTTGAGCTTCCTTCTTGCCATCATAGCTCTTTATGGTCTCTCTCCAGTGTCTAAGACCTCAGACCCCCTGTGCTGAGGATATCTAGATCTGAGAGATCTCAATTATACCCCTTCAGGAAGGTCAATGATTAAAATGAAAGGCAGAAACCAAAATATTTTAGCAGTATTTTCTGTAGCAGTTAAGAACTGGAAACAAAGTAGGTACCTAAAATCTGGGGAATGGTTCAACAAATTGTGGCATATTGTAATACAGTATTAGACATGAATATAACATATTACTTGTGCTATAAGAAATAATTAAGAGAATAAAGAAAAGACTTATATGAACTAATATAAAAATGTAAGCAGAACCAGGAAATACACACACACACACACACACACACACACACACACACACACACACATATATAGTGAATGTAAATGGAAAGAACAACAAACCAATGTAAAATGAATGTTATGAAATCATCATAACCAAATTTGGCTCTAAAAAATATGAAGGATGGCTCTGGAAGTTGGGGGGTGGGGCAGGGATGTGTGGAGAATATATTGGGAAAAAATATAGTGATATAAAAAAACAAAAATATTATTAAAAACATAAAAAGACCAAGGAAGAAGTCTTCAGGAAGAGAAGATGGTCAAGTATCCAGTTTTGCAGAGAAGAAAGATGAGAACTGAGAAAAGGCCACAGATTCAGCAATTAGAATTTTTTTCCTGGTTACCTTAGCACAGTTTCAGTAGAGCAGTGGATCTGTAGGGGTGAAGTGGGGTGGGGTGGGAGGTAAAGAAATAAAAGCAAGGAATATAGATGACAAAATATTCCCATAGTATTTTTGGTACCTTATTCACATAATGGGTATTATTTTGTATTATAATTCAGTAAGCGGTCAAAATTTTCTTATCAAAAATTTCTATTTCCTCTAGCCACACAGTTCTGTACATAGAAGACATTTTTAAAAGGTTTGTTGAATTCAAAGTTGAAAGCTAACAGACTCAGCTTTCCAGAGGAGATAAATGAGGTTGAGACCACAGTAAAAGGAATAGAATTTTGTATTTCACCCTAGCAACCACTTCGTCAGATCATAAAACAAGGAGGGTATCAAGCACTGTTAGATTTTGACATGGGGATCTCAGTGCAATTACCGGCTTTACCACTAGGCTTGTGGCCGTTGGCAAATTACAACCTCCCGGGGCCTCAGTTTTATTACCCATAAAAATGAGGTGGCTGAACCAGAGGGGAAAAAGCATTAGAGAAAGTATTTGAGTAAAAGTCAATATGAGAAACAGAAGTGATCTTGTTATTGAAGTATACTACAGACTACCTGGAGAGAAGGAAGAGATAGATAAGGTGCTTGGGAAACAGATCAAAAGCCTGGCAGAGAAGCAGAATATTGGTAGTGATGAGAGACTTCAATTATCCAAACATCTGTTGGAGCTCTCTCTGCTAAAGGCAGAACAGCTAATAATTTCTTGAACTGCCTTAATGATTTCATCCTTCAAAAGATGGAGAAACTAACAAGGGTAGATTTTATTTTGGATCTGATTTTTCACTAACTAGTCGCTGAGGCAGAAATGATATGAATCCTGGGGAAAAGTGACAATACCCTGTTGGTTTGTGATAGATGAGAGGAAATTCAGGTGTGGAGTGATATGTACCCTAGAATTTGGGAAAGCTGTTTCAAAAAGTTTAAAAGAAAATTATCTAGAATCTTATGTACTAATATTCTGCACGGGAAGGAAGTTAGCCCAGTATAGATGACAGATGATCAAGAATGAAAATCTGAAGATACAAAGGGAAATGATTAACAATGAGGAAAAAACAACAGAATTTATCATAAGATGTGATATGCATAATGTGAATGCACAGTAACTCAGTAATCAATAGATTTTAAAAACAAATGTACAGAAGATGAAGACAAAGCCAGGTAAATAGAGAACAGATATAAGTCCTCGGGATGATACTGTGAAAATGGTACAAATGCAAAAGTTCAGAATGAATTTAAGCTGTCAAAGTTCAGGACAATGAGAAGTGTTTGTTTTTTAAGCTATATTGAAAAGCAGGTGTTGCTGAGGAGAAAGTGAGGTTGGTGACTTTGCACAGCCCTCCACTTAATTTCACTTGCATGTCATGGCATCACTTCTCTGATCCATGGTCCTTTTCAAGAATGAAGGACAAACAACAACTGGGAAGTGGGTAAGTGGTGCAATGCCTAGCTTGGAGTCAAGAAGATCTGAGTTCAAATCCAACCCTAGAAACTTATTAGCAGCAAGGTGACTCTGGACAAGCCAATTAACCTCTGCCTAACTCAGTTTCCTCATCTTCCAGGGTTGTTGTGAGGATAAAATGAGATCTAATGTAAAATACTTTGCAAGCCTTAAAGTTCCACATAATTGCATAAACGTCATGATGATAATGCTGCTGCTGCAGATTGAAAAAGGGTTAAAGAAGGGAGAGGACCTTTGCTTGGGATGGATAGGATGATAACAGGCAAGACAGCTGCTTAATTCTTACTTTGTTGCCTTCTCTGCCAAAGAGAGTCACCTTTGCCCTGGAAATGAAAGACCAAAAGTGACTAACAAGGAGTTGAAAACCCAGGATAAGTAAGGGAACAGTGTGAGAGTATAATTTCTTTTGATGAAGTCAAGTTACTTAGGGCCAGCTGAACTACATTTGAACAATCATGGAAAAGAGGAGATGTACACAAGACTGGAGAATGTTCCCATTTTCTAAAATAGGGAAGGAACATTATTATAGGCCAGTCTTTTTACATGAATTCCTAGAAAATTCTAGAATGGTTCATTAAAGATATGGTTGACAAGGCAAATATTGTACATATGCTTTCATACCTAGATTTTAGCAGAGTTGTGAGAAGATGGAGAGATGCAGACTAGATGAAAATACAACTAGATGAATTCAGACATGGCTGGATAGACAGACTCAAACAGTAGCTGGTTCAATGTGAATGTAGCACAAAGTCTGGAGAAGCTCAGGGGCCAGCCAGTGCTTGGCTCTGTATTTATCAGTGACAGATGGCATACTCATCAGATTTGTAGATGACACAGAGTTGGGACAGATATCTAAAATTGTGGATGCCAGAATCAGGATTTAAAAAATACTGAAAACAGGCTATTACATTGATTGGTCTTAATCTAATACTATGAAATTTAACATGGCCAAATGTGGAGAGAATCTTAAGATTTGTGTACAAAAATCAAGCTAATAAGGGCAAGATGGGCGAGGCATGTTTAGGCAGCAAAGGCTGGGGTTTTTTAGAAGCGTACAAATTCCATTTGAGTCAGTAGTATGAAATAGCCACCAAAAAAGCTAATGTGACCTTGAGTTGCATTAAGAAAGGCACAGTTTCGGGGGACGGCTAGGTGGCACAGTGAGCGTTGGCCCTGGAGTCAGAAGGACCTGAGTTCGGATCTGGCCTCAGACACTTAACGCACACACAAATAAAAAACCTAGCCGTGTGACCTTGGGCAAGTTACTTAACCCCAATTGCCCTCCAAAAGGCCAAAAAAAAAAAAAAAAGGCACAGTTCCCAGGAACAGGTTGCTGGAAGTCCCACTGTACTCTCTTCTGGTCAGACTTCACCTAGAGAATCGTTCAGTTCTGAGTACCACTGTCTAAAAACGACATTGATAAGCTAACATATATCCAGAACATGGTAACCTGTATCGCAAAGGGTCTTCAGTCTACCTCATATGAAGATCAGTTAAATGAAGTGTTTAAATGTCACCATGGGATTTCACAGGATCATGCCAAGGTCTTATATCCACCTTCCATTACCTGGCTTTGCCTCTACCTTCTGCACATTTGTTTTTTAAATCTAAGTTGATCACTGAATTCCTCTGCAATCACATTAGCCTCTTCAGATAAATTGCCATTTTTCTTCCTCCTTGTAATTGTTTCCCTTTGTGTCTTCACATTTTCATTCTTGAGCATGTCATTAAAGCTGTTTTCCAATATCTGAAAGGCTATCAATCGGAGCATGGATTAAGTTTGTCTGGTTTAATCCCAGAAAGTAGAACCAGTAGCAGTGGACCTAAGATGCAAAAGGCAATCTGACATCAGAAATAACTTGCTAATAATTAGAGCAATTCCAAAATGGAAAGGACTTCCTGGGCAGATGGATTCCTCCCTTATTCAATGTCTTCAAACAAGCTGGATGAATGCTTGCTGGGTATATCATACGGGGGATTCTTTTTCTGTCTTGATTGGATTAGTCCTTTGTAGTCTTCAAAATTTGGGATTCTTCTTCTAATTTACTTTTATGGTTCCTTCCAGCTTTGAATCTATGATCTTATGAACAGAATTTCTCAAGCATAGGGATGCCCTCAGTTTACATGTTTATTCTGAGTCTTCATGCTTACAGTCTGGATTCCACTAAGGCAGGGAGAAATTAATTTCTCAGACTATCAAGAAGTTGATGGGGTTGGATCAGGCTCCTGGCTGAGACAAAGCCAACCCTGTGATGCTGCAGAGATTTGGTAAAGGAGTATAGTACAACATGGAAGTAATCCAGGGGAACAGAAACACAGGAAAAAACCTCTGGCACAGAATCCAAGGGAAGAAGTTTGTGGAAGTGTATATTCCTACCTAAGATACAAGTCATTAATTAATATCCACTGGAATGATAAAACACCACCAATCACGTTGAAAAGGTTCATGAGTTAGCTGGTGGCCTCTTGATCTGGAGTCAGGTATAGAGTCAGAAGACCTGAGTCCAAATCTGGCCTCAGACACTTACCAGCTATGTGACCCTGGGTAAGTCACTTAATATGTTTGCCTCAATTTAAACTAGTTTATAGTAAAATGTAAATTTTACAGTTTAACTCTAAAATGGAGATAACAGTAGTACCTATATTCACAGAGCTGTGAGGATCAAATGAGATATTTGTAAAAAAATGCCTAGCACACAGTAAGCATTGTATTAATGCTTATTCCTTCCCTCCTTCCCCAGGCTCCAGGATAATGCTTTCATAGTTCAAAGGATCCACAAGATAATTAGGGTTGGAACTTCAACCATGCAGATTGCAGCCCATTCCATACACTCTCATTCTGTGCAACTCTTTCTTCAGCCTTCCTACGGTGACTACCCAACACGCTGAGAACCTTATAGATCTATCAGTGGAATAGAAACTGTCAATTCTCATCACATGACTTGCCCACCTCATTTTTTTTAGTCATACACCTCTCTGCTGTCATCCTTAACACCCTTCTCTAGCACAGTTCTTCCCCACCTAGGGCAGTAACATGTAAAAGTTCACCAGCTTCCAGTCACCCTTCTATAATAGGTGTGTTGATGCCACTCTACCTCTAACACAAGAGTCACCAGTGCCCTCTGATGGCTAGGTTGAGAATACCAAACAGAAGCCAAACCAGTTCTGCTAATTGGCTTATTTCCATGTACACGAATTAAAACTCAATTATGGCTCATCTTAAGAGCTGCCCAAGGGATTTGAAGGATACCTTCAAACCCATTACACCTCTAACCTTTGGGTTAAAGCATTAAAATGCAAACATGTCGCCTGGGAGAAGGACCACATGAAGACATTACTAACCACTGGAGCTTCACCTTGCATTAGTCACACTAGTTATCCAGTCATTTGGGGGATGGGATGTGACTAGCACGGCAAAACCGTGCATTAGATGGAGCCTTTATTTAGCACTCCTTATCTTTCTCTTTCCTCTCAAATACCTCTGTTGGCCAGTTTATTTAGGAAAGGAAACCTCTAATAAAACTAAAGGTGAGTGATATCATGTGTCTTTCAGAATATTTATATTTAAAAGAATGTTTGGCAAATTTTACTATAAAGGAATATACATCTCTAACAGTGAAGTTTCAAACGTTATCATAGGCCAGTGGGAGAGGTTTTTAAAGCCAGCGTAAGTGTTGACCTCATTTGTGCATAAGGATGGCAGAATTACTTTGATGACATCAGGGAGTAGCCCGGAACATGAGGCTTCTATCAGAAGGCAAGCCTCAGTTAAGTGCCATGACTGGGGCTGGGAACACTCAGCAAATATTAAGAGAACAGCTGAGTTCCCTAGGATGGAGGAACACCCTAAAGGGAAAACAAAAAGTACATGGAGTGGGGGAGAACATTGTTTAGGGCCAGCACTTTCTTCAATGATTCAAGATCTCTAATCATTACTGATTCACCCATTTTGTTCCTCATTTGTATACATTTACCAAAGGATGGAGAAAGGAAAAGAGGACAAACTCAGGCTAGGTCATGGGATTGCTAAATTTGATTTGGGGGAAGGGGATGGAAACTTCTGGCCAAAATTGAGGTTTATGAATCATGGGAAAGCAACCCCTAGCTCTATCAAACAAACTGTGTGACCTGGAGCATGTCTTTATATCTCTGGGCCTCAGTTTCCTCAACTGTACAATGAGGCGTTATGCTGAGGTCCCTTCCAGCTATAACATTTTTTAACTACCTCAGTTTAAATATCTCATCAAAAGTTTTATGTTCATGCAGATTTTTAAAATTTATACTCAAAAACTGGCAAAAATGATAAAAAATGAAAAAATTCAATGACAGGAATGAAGAAAGACAGTAACTAACTGTGGGCAGATTCATGAACTGGTCCGGCTGTTTTGGAAAACAACTTAGAATTATGCAAGAGAAGTTACAAAATTATTCATTCAATTCAACAAAACAATTCAAACCTTTATTAAGTGACAATTTAAGCAAGGCAACAATAGATACAACCAAAAGCTGAAAGATCCCCTTGTCCTGAAGAGGCTTACAATTTACTGGCCAGAAGCTGATTGGATTTATACCTCAAGGAGTTTATTAAAAGCAAGGAAAACCCTATTTGATGAAAACTCATAGCAGCACTAATTGTAATTGCAGAAGAAATCAAAGCTGTCTATAGTCACAGGAAAAAAATGCTCTAAATCACTACTGTTTAGAGAAATGCAACCTTAATGCAATCTGAAATACCACTTAAACCTATCTGATTAACTAATATAACAGAAAAGGAAAATAACTGTTGGAGGAGATGTGGGACAATTGGGACTCTAATGCACAATTTCTTTTTTTGAAAACTGCAAAGAAATTTGGAAGATCTATATGAAGTGATGCAGTGGGAACAAAGTGGATTCAAAAGAATATACACAATTATGATAATATGATGACAACTTTAAAAATCAACAAGTATTATATCTCTAACATTGATCACAGTTACCAGAATCACTTAAGAATTTTGTGTGATATATCAAATAATTTAATAATTAAATTAATAATAATTAATTTAATAACATTAAACTAATTAAAATGATTTAAAAAGAAGCAAGCAGAAAAAATGTTCATGTTAAAGATACTTTGCTTTGGAAGATATTGGATATATTTTAGAAAGTAACTTCTGGTATAAATTAAGACTAATAGTAATATTGCTGCAACTAATAGGATTGTTGGTAGACTGTTAATGTGTCTGCTGAAATGAACTATTATCTGAATTTAATTAGTTGAAAAACCTTAAATTCCAGGCAGGCCTACTTAAACGAACCATAGTAACATCACAGGAGTTGGTGGTTAGCTTTTACTTATCAAGGCTGTTCCTAGCACAAATATGCATAAAATCTATCAAAGATTGTTTAGAGCTATAATGCAGTGACAGAAGGTCCAGGGAGGGGAGAAAATGAAAACCATTGTAATGGAAGGGGGCAAAAGTATGCTTGGTTTTTAAAATAGTTGGCAATGACACCTGTACCCAAACTAAATACATTCCACAGTGTTTTAACAGAAGACGTTTGTGCTGTCTTTTGGATACATAAGCTTATTAAGAATCCAGTCAGGAATTTTCCTTTGTTTCTGTATCCCCAATCATTCAGCACAGTGCCTTGCACATAGCAGGAACTTAATAAATATTGAATTGTATCTGGGAGTCCTGCTTATTTTTAGATCTGGGAAAAAGCTCCCTTTTTCTCTTCAACCTTAACCCATCTTCCTGTGCTCTCCAATCCCACCCTAGAGTGGAAAGACACTCCTTAACTGAGGTTATGAAAAGAGGTCTTAAGACTAGCCTCTACCTGGGAATTTGAAGCAAAAGACAAAACAGGGATGGATTAGAGATTTATCTTCATAACAGAAGTAGGAAGGGAACCCTAAAATATTCTGAGACACATCAGCTTTAAAAACTCCTTAGACTGGCATTTAAGGCCTTCCACAATCTGGAGCCCACCTACATTTCCAGTTTTATTTCATTCTGTTCTGTACAAACACTATGTTCTAGCCAAATTGAACTAGTGGCTATTTTTAAACTGTATTGCCTCCTTCTATCTGCCTCTCAGGAACTTTGTTTTCCTTTAAGGCTTAGGGGTCACCTCCTCAATGAAGCTGTATTTGATCCCCTGTTGTCAGTGTTCTCCTCAATTTCCCTTGCATTATACTTGCTGTATACTCCATCCCCACTCCCTCCAATCTGGATAGAGTATAAGCTTCTTGAGGTCAGGCCCTGTTTCCTTCTTCTATTTTCAGCACCTAGCACAGTACCTTTTGAAGTCTTTGCATATTTTCCGATATAGGGGAAAAGAAAATCAAATTAAACTTTATTGGAATGTGGAATATAAGAGAAATCAGTATTTGTTTTGTCTTCTAACCAGGTGTCAGAAAGTCTTAGAGGGGTCTTCTAGACCTCCAGCTAACCCTCCAAGGTGAGTACACTGCCAGGAAAACACACATAACAACTCATTTTAGCTGGCTTAAGAAATAAAGCAGAGTTACTGTTTATATGTAGAACATGAAAAACAATACCGAAAGGCACTTGATTTACTCAATTTTACCTTCCCTACCATTAATTTATTATAGTATAAAAAATAAAATTTAATAGGTGTATCGGACCATGACAAGAAGGTTTCCTTCCTGGAAGGAGGAGGCCCCACCTGTGTCTTGGACCCCAATGTTACTCTGGGAAAGACGGTTCCCCTTCCACCCCCCCACTCACCAGTCACCAAGAAGCAGCAGTCAGTGCTGTCTCCTTCCAGACTGCCTGGGCAATCTGGTACCTACTGAGGAAAAAAAGAAGGCCTTGAGGGGAGGAATTGGGAATATAGCTCAAAACTTGGCTCCTACCAGAAGTGTGAGATATTCATATACAAAGATACAGATGCACACAAATGAGACAAAATCAGAAAGACAGGACTCTACCAAAAGGAAGTTAGATAAACTATGGGTAGACATTAAAAGGTGTGTTTCTGTGATTTTTTTCTCTAGGAAGTAAAACATTCACTCTTAGAAGTTACGTGTTGCAGGGGTGAAGGGGAAAGGGAGGTGGCCATGATCAGGTGATATGTCTACAAAGGGGAAGAACAAACTGTACATTTATTAACTAGAAACATATTTAGTTTCATTGTTAAAAGACAATTTCTTTAGTTCAAGGACTGTTGGTGATAACTATAAAGGTCCTTTTCTAGGAATTTAAGATATAAAAAATTTAAATATCTGTGAAATATAAACACTATCACTTATGGATGGCTACAGAAGACCCCAAGAGAACTTTGTTCAAACAAATGACTAAATTACAGATGGCCACATAAATATAAACAGGACCCTAATTAACAAACTTTCTAACTGTTATTTTCTGCTATAGGCATTAGAACAAGGGAAGAAAAATAATCCAGTTACAAGGATAATCATTACAATGATTAGCTTTTTAAATGCTGTTATTTAGGGGGGCGGCTAGGTGGCGCAGTGAGTAGAGCACTGGCCCTGCAGTCAGGAGGACCTGAGTTCAAATATGATCTCAAACACTTAACACCAAACTAGCCATGTAACCTTGGGCAAGTCACTTAACCCCAATTGCCCTACCTTCCCCCCTCCAAAACAAAACAAACAAACAAAAAAAGAAAATGTTGTTATTTAGGATGTCTGCTGTGCTTAAGTCTGAGATTTGGCCTCCTAGCAAATAAAATTAAAGTCATAAGATTAATTCCAGCAGACATATTAATAATTAGGGTAAGAATAATCCTACTATTTTCCATAATATTACTATTATTACCATGTTCTTCCTGTGATCCTTTCATTAAATGTTGATATTATAAAGATTCCTCTGGTAAACATACACATTAGTTGGTGTTTGGATTTTAGCCACAACATGTCTATATATAAGCACTAAGCACATATGCATATTACAATTCTAAAATTTTTCATACCTCCGATTTTCCACACATAATTCACTGAAATGCCTGGTGGTCACCCTGGGGTCTTGAAGGCTTTGCCAACAGAACATAGCTCTGATTGATAGATCCTGCCAAAGTGGAAAAGCTTTGAATACTTGTCTTCAAGAACCAGCCTAGTTCTGTTAGGAGTGATTTCAACTACAGCAACTATGGTGTCAGAAGGGCTGGTTAAGGGAATAGTTGTACTGATGAGATCCTGGTCCCCTTAAATGCTGAACTGCCCAATGAAATAATACAGACTGATAATCTGCAGTGAGTAGGAAGGGCAATCATTTCTGGACTTGTTCACAAAGGACCCCATCTCCAGTCAGAGTTCTAGACACTATAAAATTGTACTCAGAGAGACAAGAGAGTCAAGAATACAAACTTTATTGAACAAAGGTGATGGCCATATGCAAGTAAAGGGAAGCTGATTGGAAGTATACACAATGCAGATTTATACCTGGACTCTCCCTGTCTTTTTGAGAGAGAAGTATTAAAAATAATGACTGACCAAGGACTGAAAAGAACATACTCAAAATGTCCACTAGCATCATTTAAACTGATGCTTTCCACAGGACAACCTGGTTTTCATGCACATGAACTGTTCAAACTGCAAGAAAAGCAAAGCCAAGTTGGGTTATGAGGGACTTGGCTTCTATCTCAAGAAAAGCAAATTTGGAATTCAGCCTGGTTTCATAATTATCACCAACAATTTGCTTTTAGCCATCAAAAGGTCATTAAGGGAAAACTAAGACATGTTAATTTGGTAATTATTTGTGGTCACTGTGGCCAGGTTAAGGAGAAGGAAGGAGATTATGTTGAAACATTCAATTACTTTTGAACATGCATGACAGCCCTCTGGAGAGGTCCATTCCAGAACTATCAGGAGGCCTGACCATAGATACACTATGTTTAGTCAAGAGGCAGTGCTTACTGGGGGAGGAAGGGGCAGTTTGCAGGGATGGGTGGATTTCTAACATTAGCTAAACTCATTCCTGGGACTTGCATTTTTAATACCAAATTTCCTTTCTTAAGACACAGAATCCCCAAGAGGAGCCCTCAATAAAGGTTTTTCCTGTCTCTTCTAAAGAGTGGAAAACAGGAGACCTTTCTGTTACAAATTAAATTGAGGAGGTTTAAAGATGAGTGACCTGGAAGGGGCTACCCTCTAACCCTAACAATAAAAATGGAGTTTAGGGACCCACTGTCTCTGGTCAGGAAGCCTGATGGCGTAAATGAAAACCTAGAGCTTAGACACTTACTCTGAACTCAGGAGGTTGCATTCTAAGAGCAAATTCAGTTCTAGCTCCATTGGCCAAAGCCAAAATAAATACATGAAAAGGACTGGAGAAGGAAACCAAAATGATCTTGTGATATGGGGTAGGAATTTTGTTCCTTCCCTATCACAGCTTCTAATGATGCAATGCATAGAGGAGGTAGCTAAGAGATAAGTTTTTAAATTGGTTTTCTGACCGGGGAAAGGGTGGAGTAGGAGGGAGTCTGAAAATTTAACTCTCATCTCTAAATATTTATAACCAGGCTGGCAGGTTTTAGACATGCTTTAAGCTGGAAATGGAAAGAAGGGGGGAAACGTCAGTGTGACAGGGATATACAAATACCACATCTCAAGTGCTTCAAAAACTGGTTTAGATTTCTGCCCTTCACCCAAGTAGGATGCTACTTTAATAAACTACAGTACACTGAGAGAGTCCAAGAGACAAAGAACTTGAGTGAGCTATATATTTAAGATGGGACAAATTTTTTAGAAAAATGAAGCTCTTGCTCTACTCCTGCCTGCCACTCTGTGGCCAAAGCATCCAGGCCCCACCCGACTGGTCATATTTGCCCAAGTCATGGGGGTGAGCCAAAAAAGAGAGCGGGGTGCTGAGCCCCCCATTCTCCTCCACAGAGTAAGAAGTGATGGGAAAGGTGGCAAGTCTTCATTGAGCACGTCAAGGCCTGTGGCAATGCCCTGAGGTCGCTCCCTTACTCACCAAGAATTTGGTCCAAGAGAAGGAAAAAAAAGATGAAAACCAACCAATTCCCAAACAAACACCTCATCCCTTGAACGGAGCGACATGGCTTCTGGTGGTCATCAGGAGCAGGGGGAAAGGAGGGACCCACCTGCTGGCTTTAGGATTTATTGAAGGCTGCCAACACGGCCCAGATCATCTCCGTGGCACTGTGCTTTGTTCCTTCCACCTCTGGGTCAAGCTCTACCAGGTCCTTGGCTCGATTCATGGCTATGTCGTATCTGTCATCTGCCAGGGTGGAGAAGACACTTTCTAGCACATCTGAGGAGTGGGCCAGCACCAAGAGTGCCAGGGTCCTGCGGTCCATGCGCTGGGGGTCATTCACCCATCGCTCCAGAACGCTCTCCTGAAGCTTTCTGACCAGCCGCTGTTTCTCTGTTGTGTTGGTCACTGGGTGGGTGGTCATGTCAAACAGCAGGAAGTTTTGCTTCTCAGTGGTCAGAATGCCCTTCTCCACCAGGTTTTTGGCAATCCGTTCTCGCACATTCCTTAGTTGGTACTGCAGCTTGAAGGGATTCCATGTTTCACCTGTGATGATGGGCGAATGGATGCAAAACAGAGAGAAACAAACAAGCAAAAAATAAAGGATTAATTTTCTGACTTAGAGTAGCATGTGTCAAATTCTGAGTGTCTTAGGAATTTTGTAGAGCTGTGCCTTCTAGTCCAAGGTTTCACCATATATTCTGGGGAGTGACCCTTCCATGGTTCATCACTGGACAAACACTGCAATGGCCATAAGGTCTCGTGAAAAGGGAGAGGAAGGTATTGGTGGGGGCAGGGAAAAGAGGCGGAAAGCTAAGGTGAAGTTTTTGGATTCTCTCTTAATATTAATTATCCATGCTTCCTCTGTCCTTGAATCAAATTCTAGCTGATAAGTGTTAAGAACAAAGGCTTTGCAGTGGCAGAGAGAATTTAACTATGAGCATATGACATCCCCACCCACCCACCTCTGGTGTTTGTGGCACCATCTTGAGACTTTTCCAAACTTTATGACAATCTGCATGGTAGGGCTCTTGATGCAGTGGGTAGGAGTGGAAGGATGGACAGCAGGTGGAAGGACCAATAAAAAGGGTGTGTATGCTCATATCCAGTAGCATGTGGAGAAGCACACTGCCTTTCCTGTCCCTGTCCCTCCCTTGGTGGTAGGGAAGAGGTGAAATGGCCATTGGCCCAAGCCAGAAAGGAGGAAGGACTAAAGCACTCTGCTGAAGGGGGTGAGGAGGAAAAATCTCACAGCTACTTGGGCTGCCACTGATGAAGGCTGGGAGACAGATCAAGAGACACTTGTCAGACTGCGGTCAACAGTCCCCAGGCAGGCAGCCCTGTGGTCTGGGGCCTCTTGGACACAGGTTCCCAGCCTTTTTCAAGCTTTGTACTCCTAGGTTTTATGAACCCTATTCAACATGAAAGCAAATAAATTCTTAAATTTACCACGAATAAGGACAAAAGAAATAAAACAGATTAATTAATTTCTATAGGATATTATTTGCCAAATGTTTATCATACCCTCTTAACAAGCTTGTATCCTTTGGTATTCTTATTCCAAATCAAGGACTCCCACAATAGGAAAATAAGACTTGTCCCAGCCAGTGGTCTTTAGTGTCTGAATGTAAAATAACACTACCCACACACAGCAGTAAAGGAGCCTGGGGCAGCCCTGGCTGCCTTCTAGAGGCTACCTATTACAAGAAGGTTTTTTATTCTTAAATTCACACCACCTGAGGCATTTCTGTGGCAGCCACAGGCTTCCTTCTGTCTCTTCTCGTACCTCACAGCCCCACCTAGGGGACACCCCAGGGCCCATCAGATTGTTCTTCCTTGCCTCTTTCAACACGGTTCCTTGTGCTTTAGTGACTTTCACATCCTCAGTGCCACATGAGCAGGCAGCATGCCTCCCAACACTATAAACACCTCACGCTGTGTCTTCCTGAAGGTGAAGGTCACCTCTTTTGTTTGGGGGAAATCATCATTCCCCAAAAAGGGTAGCATCCATGCCCCCTGCCCTGCCCTCCCCAGCAGCCGTCACCCTGCTATCCAAATTGTCTTGACTCGAGAAGCCTCAAGAAGGCGCCAGAACCAAGCAGGGGAGGGAGGGAAGGAGAGCCACAATTGGGCAGCAGTGCTGGCACCCCTGGCATCAGGCTGCTAGGTGGAGCGCTGGACAGAGGGGCTGCTGCAGCTTCCACAGATGTTTTTATCTTCCAGGGTTGTTGTGAGTATCCAGTGAGAATATCTGTGAAGCACAGTGACTGGCACACAGTAGGTGCTGTACGATGTTTCACAGAACAACATTAACTTTGTTCATTCAGAACCAAGTTCTTATTCTCTCATAAACAAAGAATCTGTATTTCTGCTTCTCTTTTCAGGAGGGAGACAGGCCTAAGTCTTGGCCACTAAAGGGCGGAGATAAAACACATTCCAGATTCTTTTACCAGTGAGCAGCTCGATCCACGTTTGAACTGTTTCTGCAGGTTCTGTGGCCTTGATGTGCTTGAGTGTTTCGTCCAGTAAGACATCGCCAGTTGGACTATCTGACTTTAGCAACACCTTTTAGGGAAGAAGAGAAAAGGAACAAGGGGCACATATTTATTAATTCAAAAGTATTCTACAAATAGCTACAAAGAAACTATTATATTCATTATGTTACGCTGATGCTACTGGAGATTAAAAAAAAAAAAGATATAATACACATTGCCTGCCCTCATTTATAACAGAATAAGGACTTGGGACACAGACCCACAAAAAATTACAAGACAATACAGAAGAGCACTTTTTTCCCCTCTTTTTGGAGGGGGAAGGCAGGGCAATTGGGGTTAAGTGACTTGCCCAAGGTTGCATGGCTAGTTTTGTGTTAAAGTGTCTGAGGCCGGATTTGAACTCAGGTCCTTCTGACTCCAGGGCCAGTGATCTAGTCACTGTATCACCTAGCCACCCCACTAGAAGAGCACTTTCAAGGAAAGACCAAAAGGATTGGTGGTAGATATTGAGGACGGAAGGGAGGGTAGATTCAAAGAAAACAAGGTTTTGCGACTGTGTGAATAAGAGAATGATCCACAGAAATAAAAAAAGGGAGCCAGTCTGGGAAGATGATGAGGAATTTGGTTTCAGAGCCAAGAGAAAGTCCCTGATTTGGTAATCATCAGTGACCGATCAGACTACAGTTTCCCAGAGGTGAGGAGGAGAGAGGCCTGGCTTCAGGTGCTTAAGGGGTGAGTCTGTGAGGAAACAGATGAGAGCATTAGGCCTCATTACCATGTCCATAGAATCAAAAGGAAAGAAAGAAACCCAATAGCAGCTGAGTGAGGGCAGGCAACCTCGTGCCTGCTTCTTTCACCTGTTTATTTCTCCTCCCGCCAGCCTCACTCCCAGCATGGAGGTGGGAATGGAGGCCTTGGAAGGTTCTTGAGAAGGGCAGACCACACTCCCATTTCACCCAGTTTTCCTCTTAAAACAGAGGCGGTGTCTGTGGTGTGAAGGGGAGTTACAAGTTACCTTTCTGTCAAGTAGCCTCTTCTTCCGTATGGTCGGGGGTTCCAGATGGATCCGACCTCGCATGGCCAATTCTATGAGGATGCCTCCTCGAAGTCCAGAAGAAATGCAGTCATTCCAGAAGGATGTATAACCCTAAGTAAAGGGAAAAGAGGAAGCAGGGACAAAAAAGCACGGTCATGTGAGGGCTCAGATTTGTCACAGGCATCTCTAAGGACAGTTCTTTCACTGTTCAGGTTTGTTTTTGAAGGACATACCTTGTCAACATGGATAACAACCTATACTGTCTGTGCATGGCTCTCTCTGTTATCTGTGTGTTCTCTCTCTCCTAACAGACCATGAACTTTCCTAGACAGGAGCTAGTTTTCTTCCATGAGTTTTGGGCCTTCTTGGCATAAGGGGATGCTGTCCCTTTTCTCTAGCAGTCAGCACATGATTTGGAGTCAGAAAACTTGGATTCAAATCTGGCTTCAAATTTACTAGAGGCCTAAGGGGCCCTAAGCCAGCCACTGAACTCCAAGCCTCAGTTTCCTGATTTGTAAAATGAGGGGGGTTGGATTAGATGACCTTGAAGATCCTGCCAAAAGTAAACCTGTGATCGTGTAGCACAGTACAAATCTGGGAAAAAGAAAGCCCACTGCTTCCTGAGTCTTTGTGGCTCTTCCAGAAAAGACCACTAACAGGTGACAAATTGCTCATCAGTCTCTCTTCCTAGGAAAGAAGCTACACACTCTTCAAAGTTCGGTAAATACTGAAAGGCAGATTTAGAAAAATTTCCTGACCATTCAAATAATCCCAAAGTAGAAATAAGGCATCTAGATGCCTCAGTGGATAGAATACTGGGCTTAGAATCAGGAAGACCCAAGTTCAAATCTGACCTCAGATATTTACTAACTGTATGAGTTTGGGCAAGTCATTAAACCCTGATGGCCTTAATCCACTGGAGAAGGAAATGACAAACCACTACAGTATCTTGACCAAGAAAACCCCATGAATGTATGGTCCATGGTCTCACAACGAGTCAGACATAATGAAAAATGATGAGAAATGGTCTAATTTGGGTCTAATGGTGAGTCTCCATTCCCTCAAAGCAAAGTCGACTTCAAACCAAGTCTAGATGACCTGTCAGACATGTGTCAGCTGATTTCTGTTCAAGTAGGAGTCAGAGCAGATGGTCACTGAAGTACCTCCCAAAGTTAGAAGTCTGGGATTCAATACTAACCAGGAAATTTTACAGTTGTAAAAAGGCACCTTTGAGCTCTCTGCAAATTTGCTCCTGTGACATTCCAAAGTTCAGGGGAGTATACAGATTAAGATTAGTCAGGAAGAGCAAACCACAAACCATCTAGCTCTCCGACTGTCCAGCCCATGACTATTAAGTAAAACACATTGTACCGCAGTGTTGGGGGTTAGACACATAAACTTCTGTGCTTAAGGAATTTTTTTTTTCTGGAAAACTTTTTATTGTAGGTGGAACAGGACACAGCTGAACACAAGTTAGATGATTCCAATTTTGTTGGCAACATCTAAAGCATCGTAGTCTGGAGCAAGACGGACATAGGCCTTCTTTTCTACATCAGGCCGGATCAGTGTGTTGACCTTGGCCACGTCGATGTCATACAGCTTCTTTACAGCCTGTTTGATCTGATGCTTATTGGTCTTGACATCCACAATGAAGACTAGGGTGTTGTTGTCCTCAATCTTCTTCATAGCAGACTCAGTGGTCAAAGGAAACTTAATGATGGCATAATGATCGAGCTTGTTCTGGCCAGGGGTGCTCTTCTGAGGGTATTTGGGCTGCCTTCAGAGCCTCAGGGTCTTGGGTCTCCTGAAGGTGGGGGATGTTCTGATCTTCTTCTTTTTGTGAAGGCTGTGGACAGCCTTCAACACCGCCTTCTTGGCCTTCAAAGCCTTGGACTTGGCTTCTGTCTTGGGGGGGGACAACGGCTTCCTTCTTCATCTTCGGCGCCATCTTGGGGGAAAGGCGCTTAAGGAATTTTTAATGTAGTTGAGATAAGATATAAAGGAGAAGAGAGGAAGAGCTATCACAAGGCAGTACATGATCGAGACAGTGTGTGCCTTAGGAGTTCTAAGGGACTGATTCCTTTTGCTGTGGAGTACTCCAGGAAATCTGAACAAAGAGGCAGACTGAGCCACATTTAGGCTAGGGAGAGAAAAGTAGGGTGGGCATCCTAAACTGTGAGAGGCAATAGTGGGAACAAAAGGGGAGGGGCAGGGAAGAACCAGGCATGTTTGAAAGAGGGGGTGTTTTGGGGATGGCAATATTAGAGGTGGTGGATAGGTGAGAGTCAGGTTGTAGAGGGCCATGACTACCAGACTAAGGATTTTTATTTTACAGACAAGAGAGTCCCTGAAGTTATGGAACAGTGAGTTTCACGATCAAAACCCCATTTTAGATTAATGTGCCCGTCTCTACAAGAGCAGAAGAATTTACAAATAGGAGAGATTATGGTTTCTAGAGTCCTGCTAACCAGATTCTAATTTTTAATCATACCTTCCAAAATCAGTCTGATCCATAACTTCCCTTGCGTCCTGTGACAATGCAAACGAGTTATCCCAATCCACTTATGGCAGGCTCCTAGGAAGTGGACAGAGTATACAATGCACCCACCTCTCAGATCTTTTCTAACCCTGACCCTCTTACCCCAAGCCCCAGTTTATACTGGCAGGCCAGTATAAGAAGCCTTTACAAACTCCCCTTCAGCTTCCCCAGGTTGCTGAGTTCTACCCTACTCCCTTATTGGCCACTGAACCACACCTGCTGTGCAGGGTATGCAGAAACAACCACATCTGTTCTTTTCATGTAAGCACTGGAGCGTATTCACTTCACCTGCTGGTTCAGATTAAAGCATAACCTAATTCCTGAACAACAAAGCAGCCAGAATAGGCAATAAAATGTATATGCATATCAGAGGCCTTGGTGGCCCCTAACATTTCAAGTAGGCGTGTAAACGCTTCAAATGGAAGGGAAGTATTTAGAAAGATTTTTCCAGGGGTTTCTTCTTTCCAACACACTACTAAGCTTTGGTTTTAGTTACAGTGAGGTCAAAGATTTCAACAGTGTAAATAAAGGAGGAACAGAAACCAGGATGTAAGGGCTGGACTTCCTTGAAAAGCATTTTCTCCCACTTCAGCTTGACAAAACCTAAAAAACCCCAGAAAAATACCTTCCTTTAGGACTATGCAGGAACATAAGGAGAATAAAGATGGACAAGAACAGAGGAGTGCAAGGTGGGAACAGGTGTGGGCAAGGCCATGGTACTGCCTTTCTTGGTGATGTCTCAGAACAAAAGAGAATACCAACATAAATCTGGGCGAATAATACCTAGGAGCAAAGGAGAAGCCACTAAGGACTGGATCTCCAAAGGGCTCTTCCTGGCATTCCCTTCTAAATGTAACACATCCAGTCTATCATATCCCTCTAATCCATGTATATAAGCAGTCATGAGGACCCTGGTGAGAAAGAACCACTGCTTTCTAAGACTGAGCCGGACCTTCTGGTACAACAGAAGAGAACCCTTCCTCAATGCCTGTGCCAGCAAGACAGATCACAAAAAAGTGGAGTAGACCTCAGAAAGCTGGGGGAGTTGAGGGGAAGTTTGAAAAGGCTTCTTCTGACCTGCCAGTGTTATCTGGGGCTTGGGGTAAGATGGAGTCAGGGTTAGGAAAGATCTGAGAGGGTGGGCTCGGAGGAAAGGGAGAGGTGGGTACTCTGTGTACTATAGATGGACTGGGATAATTTGTTTACACAATCTGGTTAGCAAGATTCCAGAAACCATAATCCCTCCTATTTGTAAATTCTTCTGCTCTTGTAGAGACAGGCACATTAACCTACAATGGTATTTTGATCATGAAACTCACCTGCTCAAAAAACTTTGGGGGTTCTCTTATCTGTAAAACCACATAGCCTAAATAAGAATATTTGGGGAGGGGGGAAGTGACCAAGATGGAAAATATGAAGAGGGTCATATGTTAGGTCAGGAAATTTCCACAACCTTCCACTAGAATAATCTCACCTGAATTTCCACCCAGTGATGTATACATAGTGCCCTTCCCTAGGCTAAGCTTCCTTGAAGACACACCTTAAAACAATTCTATGAAGGTCAAGGATTTAAAAGCTTCCTGCTCAGGGCAAACAGAATTAAAGATGGAAAAAAAAATTCTTAAAGCATACACTAAAAATATCTTCTAGAGTCTTGACTTGAAAATTGGTTTAATTTCCAAAGAAGAAACCAAGTTCCTGAAGATAAAAATACTGAAAAAAATGTAACTAATTTTCATTTATAAAATTATATTAATCAGCACTTTTTGAAAAATATGGGTTTTTTCCCCTTAATCTGGTCTATTGAAGAGGCAGACAAATACGAGTGCTCTGGAGTTTCCCCTGGACCTCCTCTTGTCTACCCCTCTGTCCAATGCCTATCCAACTTATCCTAACCTGCACAGACAGAGCTTGTATAGCTATTTCTCAAAGGTCCATCACAGATAAAGAATATTGGCCTAATGAGGTCATTAAGAAAATACCAATATTAGAAGTTGTTCATTAGAAGTTCAGTGGATGATTCCATGATGGAATGATTGGAAAGCACTAGTCTTGGGGGCTTACAAATCCAGATTCAGGGTCAACACAAAAGCATTTTTTTTTCTTTTTGGAGAGTAATTGGGGTTAAGGGACTTGCCCAAGGTCACATGGCCAGTTCTTTGTGTTAAGTGTCGTCTGAGGCCTCATTTCAACTCAGGTCCTCCTGACTCCAGGGCCAGTTCTCTATTCATTATCCCACCTAGCCGACCCAACAAAAGCATTAATTAATTGAGGAAATCTTACTGCCAACAAGTGGTTCATAAGGGCCAAGGGAAACGGGTACATAAGCAAAAAGCGTTTTTTTCACTAAGCTTCAATTAGATTTTAACAAATACTTAAAATTGTCAAGATGGGGAAGGGAAGAGAGAGTAGTTAGTGCCGGGGTTATAGCTTGGGACTGGAGAAGGCAAAGGACATGGTTCTAGGTTTCAAGGATGAAGGAGAGGTGGAATGGATGAGATTGTGATCAGGTAAGAAAATGTCACACTTCATCAATGTAGAAGTGGGACATCTGTGTATAATGACAAGCTCTGCTGAGGGAAAATGAAGAAGTAGGTTCTCCATGGAGAACGTGTGAACTGCTGACAAACTAGGAGTTGTCTTGCCTGTGCCTGCTTGGGAAGGAGGGACCTCCCTAGGTCTGTTCCATAGGTAAAAGGTGAGCTATCACCTTAAACCAAAAAATATTCCAACACTTGGTATGTGAAGGAAAGTACAATCAGTGCTAGAAAGGCCAGGGAAGCTGCCGTCAGAATGGAGACAGATCTCAATCACTACAAGAAGACAGAAGGAATGAGAAAGAAAAAGATTTAAGATGAAAGCAAGTTTGAGATTTATGCAGCAGGCATTCCAGAAAGCACAGAAGAAAGGGTGGGAAGCTTTAGAGTGAGGCATAGGGTGGGAGAGGAAGGGTTGAGGGGATGGGAAGATGGGAGTAGTCCGTAGGGGATGGAGAACAGCTTGAACACTATCAGCTGGGGGGTTCAAAATTACTGGCACCGGGAGGGTATGATCGGGTAAGAATTACATTCATCACTGAGAAATCAGGTAGGTTAGCAGTGCATAGCTGGAAAGAGGAGAGAAGAATCCCTTTGTCACAGATGCAGACAAGACAAATGGTGTAGGTAGCATTGTAGGAGTAAAGATCAATCATAAACACTTAATGTCTATTATGTGCCAGGCCCTGTGCTAACTGCTGGGGATACAAAGCAGCAAAAGACAATCCTTGCCCTCAAGAAGCTTACAACCTAATGGTGGAGATAACATGCAAGCAAATATATACAAAACAAGTTATATATGGAATAAATCAAGATATATATGGGAAATAATTAACAGAAGGAAGGCATGAGAATTAAGAGGGGTTAGGAAAGGCTTCCAGTAGAAGACGGGATTTAAGCTGGGCCTTGGTGTGGAGGAAAGAGAGTGTTCCAGGGATGGGAGCTAGTCAGAGAAAATGCTTAGAGCCAAGAGAGATCTTGTTTATAGAATAGCTAGGAGGCCAGTGTCACATCATCAAATAGTACACTTTGGAGAGTAAGATCTAAGAAAGTATGAGTGGGGCAAGGTTATAAAGGGCTTTGAATGCTCAATGGAGCATTTTGTTTTTGATCTTGGGAGCCACTGGAGGAGAAAGAAATGCTGCACATGATCTTTCCTGCACTTTAGGAAAATCACTTTAGTGGCTGAACGGAGGATGGACTGGAGTCTTCAGAAACTTGAGGCAGGCCGACCCAGCCATGAGGTGATGAGGGCCTGCACTAGAGTGGTGGCCATATCAGAGAGAAAGGTGACTGAGAAAATATAAATGATGACCAATTCTTAATGTTTCTTTCTCATTTCTGTGAAATCTTTATGGAAACAGCCCATGTGCATACAGCCAGGGTATCCTGGATGAAACCAGAAGGAAATGGATAGGCTTTTTTTTTTATTTTATTTTTTTGTTTTTGTTTTTTTTTAAACAAATGCTTTATTAACTTCTGTTTTACATCATTCATTTCTGCCAGATTTTGAGTTACAATCATTTTCCCCCCATTATTCCCCTACCCAACCTCCCAGAATAGTAGTCCCACAAGATATCGCTTCCTCCAATCTGCTCTCTCCCATACCCCCATCCCATTGACTTTTCCATTAGAGGAAGGTGAATCTTTGTGTCCCAATGCCTGCACAGCTTATCTCCCTATTACAAGCAAAAGAGTATTAATAATAGTATTTATATATATTTGAAACATTTAATGTTACGACCTCGAATTTCAGATCCATTTCCTTCCTCCCTTGTCACCCATTCCTTCTTGGGAGATAAGTAATTCAGTATATGTTGTACATGTCTAGCTATGCAAAACATTATCATAGCAGATATATTGTACAAGGCTGCTTATAATTCCCTCCCACTCATCCCACCCCCCACCTGGTCCATTCCCTACATGATCCTGTCCCTCTTCTATAGTGGGTACTTCCAACCTCCCCTCACCCCAAGGATGCCCTCCCATCCATCATCCCTCCTCTCATCCCCCTTCCCCCTATCCTGCTGCAGGTTGAAATATCCCATTTAGTATGTATGTCATTTTCTCCCTGAACCAAATTCAATGTGAATGTGGTTGTGCCTTTTTAGCCTTCCTTATTCTCCCCCTCCTTTGCAACCACTTCCCCTTGCTTCATCTACATGGGATAGTTTACCCTACCCTGTCTCTCCCCATCTCCTCTTGTCACTTTCCTCTCTCACCTCATAATTTCATCCCTTGAGTATTCTCCCTTCCCAACAAATTCAACCTATACCCTCTATCCATATATAACTGTAACCATGTACACACACATTCGAATATGTATTCATATGACCACACCCCCTTCTTCCATTATTTTCATAGTGAGAAAGATATCATCAGTCACAGTTATTGCTTTTCCATATAGGGATGTAAATAGTTCAACTTTGATAAGTTCCCCTTGATCTCTCTTCCGGGATTACCTTCTCAGGCATCTCTTCCTTCCTGTGTCTGGATGTCAAATTTTCTATTCAATTCTGGTTTTTTCCTCAAGAATACTTGAAAGTCCTCTATTCCACTGAATGACCATATTTTCCCCTGAAACAAAATACTCAGTTTTGCTGGGTAGGTGACCCTTGGGTTCATTCCCAGCTCTTTTGCCCTCTGGAATATCATATTCCATGCCCTTCGATCCCTCAGTGTAGAAGCTGCCAGGTCCTGGGCTATTCTGATTGTGTTTCCACAATATTGAAATTGTTTCTTCCTGGCTGCTTGTAGTATTTTCTCCTTGATCTGGGGATTCTGGAACCTGGCTATAATATTCCTGGGAGTTTTCTTTTTGGGATCTTTTTCAGGAGGTGATCGGTGGATTCTTTCAACCTCTATTTTGCCCTCTGGATCTAAAACATCAGGGCAGTTTTCCTTGAGAATTTCTTGAAGGGTGATTTCTAGGTTCTTTCCTTGATCATGGCTTTCAGGTAGTCCAATAATTTTTAAATTGTCTCTCCTGGATCTATTTTCCAGGTCAGTGGTTTTTCCCATGAGATATTTCACATTGCCTTCTAATCTTTGGTTTGTTTGGATCTGCTTAACAGCATCTTGATTTCTCATAAAGTCACTAGCTTCCATTTGCTCCAGTCTAACTCTGAAGGAATGAATCTCCTCAGTGAACTTTTGAGATTCTTTTTCCATCTGGCAAATTCGACTTTTTAAGGCATTCTTCTCCTCATTGCCCTTTTGGGCCTCCTTTGCCATTTGAGCTAGTCTATTTTTTAAGGTGTTGTTTTCCTCAGTCAGGCTGTTGACCCTCATTTCATACTTTTCCTGCATCCTTCTCATTTCTCTTTCCAATTTTTCCTCCACTTCTCTTATTTGATTTTTAAAGTCCTTCTTAAGGTCCTCTATGGCCTGCAACCGCTCATGTTTTCCCCTGGGGCTTTTGGAGCAGGACTTCTGACCTCACAGTCCTTTTCCCGCTCTATGCCCCCAAAATAGGAGTCTAGGGTTGCATTTTTCTGTTTCCTTTGCCTTGGCATGTTGCCACTTAATTGCTTGACTTTTGGGCTTGTTGCCACACTATGGCTTTAAGGCCAGATAGAGGAATTTTCGTCCCGAACGTGTGGGGGGCAACTTCCGTTTCTGGCAAGCTGTAAACCCACCCACAACTTCCACCCTAGATCACAATCCAGATCCAGGGAGGTTAAAGCAAGAGCGATTACCCCCCAAGACTGATCGCTGGATCTCCCCACGATTTGTAGGCTGGGAGCCGGAGCTGCCTCTGAAAACTACAAAATGGCGTGTCTCCTCAGCGGCTTCTAGCCCCCAGGGGAGGGAGCTGACGCATTCCCCAAATACAGGTCCCAAAGTCCATAGGACACTAACCTCTTACTTTGTCCTAGGCATGTCTATGTTGATAATTCTGGAGTCGCCACAGCTGCTGGTGTTCTGGGGTTCCTCCAGCCGGCTGCTGGCCCTGCCGCCCTGGGGCTAAAACCTCGGCTCACACGGACCTGGGCTCGACTTGGCTCCTTCGCTCTGCACGATGCCAGGTCCCAGACCTCTGCGCTGGTCCTTCCTGCAGGGCTGCTGGGCTGTCCTCAGTGGGAGGTTAGCTTCTCTGTGTCGTTCTGTGGGTGCTGGGGCTCCAGAAGTTGTTCAGAGTCCCCTTTTACATAGTTTGGGGGGAATCTCTAGGCTTTTGATGATTATTTTCTATAGCGGAAATCTATAGTCTCAAAAACTGACTGAAAATTGACCAGAATATAAGATTCCACACTGTCCACTGTTGGTTGATTTTAAAACAGCATTTTAAACCATTTAACCATAGTGAAAAATGCACAATGAGGACTCTTCAAACAACAGGTCTCCCATACATTAAAACTATACAAGACTCTAGGACAAATGTAACTAGAAAGATAATTTTTTTCATCAATCATCTGAGACTTGACAGCCAGCAAAGTATGAAAAAAAGGAGTTATTTACCCACAAACAGGTGTCTATCAGTGCAAAGGAGGATGCCCTACACAGAGTCTAATGTAAAGAAAGATTTGGCAATGGTGGGACCCTTCAATTGTTTCTACCTGCAGGTGACACTGTCCTGATTACATCCTGACTGGAACACGAAAAAACTTGTCCAATTGAACCCATGATAATTCAAAAGAGAACGACTGGTTCTTTCCTTTATTTCCCTATTATCTTGTAGAATGGAAAACAAGTCTTATGCTTCACCTTTCCGCCTAGCCATAATAATTCCTAAGAGCCAACTTTGGAAGCCAACAACTGGAAAAGCAGAAGACTTGGTGTGAGTTAGGCTGGCCCTTGTGTTTTCATATGTAAAGGCTGAGAAAAAAAAATGAAATTCTATTCTCTTTCACTCAAAAGCTATCATCTAGAGGATACTGGAGAGACTTTTTTTTCTTCAGATAAATGTATTTTGCATTTCTGCCCTTAGAATATACCCTGACAGGCTAACAATAAGAGGTAATAGCTAACATTTACAAAGCATTTGAAGTTTTCTAACATGACACACACACACACACACACACACACACACACACACACACACACACACACACACACACCCCTTAGTTGACTCACAAAATTTCAGAATTGGAGGACACCCAAGATCATCTAACACAACTCATATTTGAAAAGGGATCTCTTCTATGGCACAAGGGACAACAGTCATCCTGCTTTTACTTGAAGACTTCTAAAAAGTGGGAGCTGCTTTCTCCTGAAGGAGCTGCTTCTGCTTTCATAAAGTTCTAACCATCCCATGATCACAGATTGGGGCTGGAATGGACCTCAGAGGTAGTTGAGCCCAATCCTAAAGATAAAACTGACTTGCACAGCAAGGAAATGTCTGAGGCAGGATTCCTCCTGGGTTCCCTCATCTCTGCTACATGAGGCATTTTCTTGACATCCAGACTCGGCTTTCCCTCATTCTGACTAGTTTGGCCCTCTAGGGACAAGTAGAAGGGATGGCCTTTAAAGCATTTGTAGTGGCTCTCTGTCCTCCCTGAGTCTTCCCTAGCAGCACACAGGCAGTTTGCTGGGCTAAAGCCTTAGCAGGAAGAGACTTAAACCAATTCTTTCTCCTCCAATCTCTTGGTCCTTCAGTGCTTTCCTGGGCCATCATCCCTGCTCTGGCTCCATTCTCTTCCTTTCTCATTCTAGAACCTTTTGTCTGGTTCACCTCTATACTATATGCCACTCCCTTACTCACTGACTTCAGCCATTCACACCTTGTGAGCTCCAACCCTGGGTTACACTGCTATTCCCTTCACCCCCACCCCCACCCCACTCCAACCCCATGCTACGGATGAAGTGGTTCTTCTGGCCACAGTCAAGACCTCTGCACATACCATTTTCTCATGTCTTTCCAAGCAGACTTCCCCTTCTACCAACCCTCCTCCTTTCCTTCTAATTTTTAGTCTTTCCCTGGTTACTTCCTTACTATCTACAAATACTTTCAACATGTTTTTTCATTGGCCTTTCCCATGCTGGTAATATTTTCCATTTTCATCTCCACCTCCAGACTTCCTTCAAGCTGAACCTTCTGCAAAAAGTCCTTTGTGGTTTACCTTCATGGTAGTTCCTTCCCTTTGAGACTACTTCCAATTTATCCTGTATAGATCTTATCTGTATGTAATGTTTATAAGTTGTATTCCCCATTAGACTGTAAGCACCTTGTGAACAGGGGCTGTTTTTGCCTTTCTCAGTACACCCCCCCCCCCCCCATCCCCTAGAGGTCAGCATTTATTAAGTGCTTAACATAAGATTAGTGACTGACCGGTCTAAACCTGACCAAGTTCTGCATCTTAAAAAAACCTTCTTTCAAGCTGTTTAGCTTGGCTATCTCCTCCCATTCCCAGCCAACCCCCTTGAAAAAGCATTTCTACTTATTGCCTTCAGTAACTCCTCTGTCAACAATCTGGCTCTGATCTCAATCACCAAATCTGAAGGCCTTTTCTCAGTTCTTTTCCTTCTTGACCCCTCTGTGGTGTCTAACACAACTACTCTCACCTCTTGGCTATTACTGCTTCTCTGAATTTCTCTACCTTGACCACCACCTCCCTGATAAGACCCTGATGGAGAAAGCCAAGGACCCAAGAACCATGGGAATAGCAGTAATCCACAACCCACCATACCTGCTTCCTACTCCTCCTGCTCCCAGCCATCACAGTGAAGAGGGGGCTCACCTTCCTCATCCCCACCAGCAATAACTGCTAATTAACTGCTGCCAACAGACATACGGGGAGTGTGCCCTCATCTACCATCCTGGCAAACTGCTCCTGTAGCCACGAGTATAGAAGACCCAGAAAGGAGAGTTCTTGCCAACAATGTCCGAATCTGATGTGGTTTTATTAATGGACATGACATTAAATAAGAAACATTACCATGTGTTCTGTTGCAGCTAAACCTCCTCTAGGTCAGTGAGGTCTTCCTCCTAGAATGGGAACATCCTGAGGGCAGGGCCTGCTCTGCCTTTCTGTCTCCTAGGGCTCAGCAAAGTCATTCATTCATTGATTCGTTTTGGTGACACTGTTCTCTGGGTCTCTCTCCTAGTTGTCTTACCATTCCTGCCTAGTCTCTTTTGCTCTACCAATAGCCACAACAGGCCCCTAACACTTTCTTATGGTGGAGGCCACTCATGTTTTGAAGCCATGCCTGAAAATAGAAATACTAATCACTTTAGGTCAGGTTCTTCTCTAGTAAACAAAATATCTGCTTATCATGGTAATTCCATTATTGATCAGTTGCTTAATGGGTGAGCCATATGATTATTTTTCATTGGAGCAAGCATAGGATACTGCTGCTTCTGAAATGTGTGCCATCACTAGAACCCAGGTGATTAAAAAACAAAATTGGAGCCATGAAGCTTCCCTCAAGGAATTCACAATTTCACAGCTAAGACACAACTAGAAACAATTTTGTTGCCGTTGTTCAGTTGTGTCCAACTCTTTGTGACATAATTTGGGGTTTTCTTAGCAAAGATACTGGAGAGGTTTTCCATTTCCTTCACCAGCTCACTTTTGCAGATGAGGAACTGAGGCAAACAGGGTTAAGTGACTGGCCTGGGGTCACACAACTATTAAGTGTCTGAGGCCAGATTTGAATTCAGGTCCTCCTGACTCCTGGGCCAGCACTATTCACTGCACCACCTAGCTGCCCCTCAGAGAACAATACACATATCTAAATAAGCTTCCTATTCTGTGGTTACAGACTTAGGCCATGGGAATTTAGGGAACAGAAAAATCAACATATACAGGAAAGGTTTCAAGGAGGAGCTAAGACCTGAACTGGACCCTCAAAAGAACGACAGAATTTTACCTGATAAGAGAAAGGAGGAAAGGAAATCCAGGCAGGGGCAGAAGAGGCATAAACAAAAAGAAGCTGCAGATGAAACATCTGCGAATAACAGAAAGGAAATATAAAATTCAAGTTGGGAAGTACTGAAAGATGAGGGAAGACAGATGGAGGCATCTGACAGAGGTCCTGAAGTCCACAGTAAGGAATGCTCTATTAGTGGGAAGGAGGAAAGGAGTAAGCATAGCACCTACTCCACATGAGGCACTGTGCTAAGCACTTTTTTGGTGGGGAGGGCAATTGGGGTTAAGTGACTTGCCCAAGGTCACACAGCTAGTTTTTGTGTTAGGTGTCTGAGGCCGGATTTGAACTCATGTCCTCCTGACTCCAGGGCTGGTGCTCTATTCACTCTACCACCTTGCTGCCCCACTAAGCACTTTTTATAAATATCTTATTTGATCCCCACAACAACCCTGGGATGTAGGTGCTACTATTATCATATTTTACAATGTGAGGAAACTGAGGCCAAAAGAAGCCAAGTGATTGCCCAGGGTCACACAGCAGAATGTGAACTCAGGCCTTCTCGACTCTAGATCCAACATTCTCTCTACTGTACCACCTGCTGCCCCTGTGATGGTGATTACTAGTAATACCTATGAAAGAGCTACTGACAAAATGGGAACAGAGTCTATGGCTCACTGAACAAAGTTTAGTATTAGTAGTTTAGTATTTTTCCCAACTACGGTTTTTGGTGATGCTTGTCACCTTCACTCTTTAAGTATAACTAGGCTAGGCAGGAAAAGACAGAAGTGGGTTTGTTCTTCGAAGTTTGGATTCATTCAAAGAGCAGCACTTAAGGAACACCTGTGGCCTCAAGGCAGCAGGTTCCCCAATCCTGGTAGACAGTTCAATTCAACAATTCAACAGCCTCCATGCAAAGCCCGGTGAGAGACGCTGAGAAGTCACTTCCCTTTAGGAGCCTTCCTTTAATCAGAAGAAGCTGCATTCCATGCAGGTATAAGCAACAATCTCTATGATCTTTCCATTTCACAGGGGATAGAAAGTAGACTTGTGAATTCATTAACATAGGGACCACTCGGAAAAGGAAAATCCCATTAACAGTAACTTAGAGACTTTTCTGGGGTCACAAAGTCAACAGGTGTAAGACACGGATGGGACAGACCTCTCCTGAGGCCTGGACTCTGTTCACTTCACCATAATTCCTAGTCTTCTATTTTCTATCCTTGGGAAAGTTCTGTAAGCGGTACTTTTTTAATTCTTTCACCAAAAAGTTCGGTACCCTGGATAATCCATTAGCATTCACCAGGTCTTAGTTTGCCTGTAAATGCAGCTGTAAGAAAAGAGATTTAACAATGTGTTTTACATGATTGCACACACACATAACCTATGTCAAACTGATTACCAATTTGGGGAGAGGGAAGGGAAGGAGAGAATTTGGAACTCAAAATTTTAAAAAATGAATGTTAAAAATTGTTTTTTCATGCAATTGGGGAAAAAATAAAATATTTAAAAAACAAAATTTAACAAAAGGTAAAACATGATATTTACTGAGATTCTTTGTTCCGATCTCCTTTTAAAGGGGATGCTTTGCTGGTAAAATGGGATTCAGGAGAGATCACTGAAGTGCATTTTTTCAGCTCTGTCTCCCAGGTAGAACTTGCAGAACTGTTGCCAAGAGGACATCCTTCTCTTATCTCTGAAGCTGTGATTAGCAGAGTCAGACATTTCCTCATGTAAAACCCTTTTTCACTCTGAGCAGACTAGAGCACTGAGGCCTCTTAAAGGCCCCTGGAGGTCATCTGGTGTAACTTCCCACACATTCTGGACAATGACTGCCCAGTCACTACTGGAACATTTCTTGTGACTGGTGGGGCCGGGGGTGGGAGAAGACTTACTACCTGGTTCGGCGTCACTCCCTTTCATTTTTGGACAGCCCTCCTTGTTATTGTTAGAGTTTTTTTCCCCCAAGTTTGGAAAATGCCTTTGATCTCCAAGCATCAGTCTCAGTTCTGTCTTCTGGATCCACAGAGAATGAAAACAATCCTTTCCTCAGATTATTATACTTCAAATATTTGGAAAGGTGAAAATCTGAATGCACAGATCTCCCCATGTCATTCCCTTCTCAATAAACTCCACTGGTTCCTCTATCTAGGACCAAATACAGGCATCTGTTTGGCATTTAAAGCCCTTCCCAGATGGGCTCCAAGCTGTCTTTGTAGGCTCAGTGTGCATTATTTCCCCCCCAAACTATCATGTATCTATTTTGATAAACTTAGATATTTTTCCCTGATAAAATGTAAGCTCTCTGAGAGCAGCAATTCTTTCATTTTTGTTTTTGTATTCCCAGGGCCTAGCAGAGCGCCTTCCTCACTCTTGTTTGTTCAGTCATTTCAGACTCTTCATGACCTCACTGAGGGTTTTCTGGAGTGGTATGACATTTCCTTCTTTCAGCTCCTTTGACATATAAGGAAAATGAGGCAAACAGAGTGAAGGGACTTGCCCAGAGTCATAGCTGGGGCCAAATTTGAACTCAGGAAGGTCAATAAGTCTTTTCTGACTCCAGGCCAGCACTCTATCCTCTTCCCTACCAGAAGCTAAATGTTGTCGATTGCCTGAAGGCAGCTCTCCTGTTCCACCCAAAGCTTTTCTTCTCCACAATAAACAATACTAGTTCGTTTAGCTGTTTCTCATGTGACATGACTTTAAGTCCCTTTACTATCTTGGTCACCCTACTCTGGATGTTTTGAGTCAATGGGCCTTTTTAATGTCAAATAATTTCTCAAAATCCCACATGAGAGTGGTTGAGTATCCAGTGATTGAAAAAAGACAAGGTGATGGAAATTTAATATGGATTTAGTCAAAATTCTAAGAAAAGCAGTAAGGTGTGTATAGTGGATGAAGAGCAGACCCTGGAATGGACAGGAGGACCTGACCTAAATACCTCATGGGACACATCTTTGAGAGTATATTTCTAAGACTAGAAACTGAAGAGGAGTGACAGAGTTGCACACAGGCATTTTCTACATTAATGAAATCACAGGCCCAGATAAAAAAATAAAAGGGAGAGATTTTATATTTCAAAAATAATAAAACATTTCCAATATTGTTTATTCAGTCTCCAGTTGCTTTCTTACTCTATGGAGCCATGGTACCTATTTTGTTGGAACTAAATAATGATTAAAAATGACAAATGTTTAGTATATAAACAGAGGACTGGACTCCTTACCATGATTCCATGGCATACAGGGATGAAGGCGCCACAAGCTGGGAAACTGTGAATTAGAGCAACAGCCTAGGACAAATGGCCTAGCTATCTGCTGAAGGATTTATGTACTAGACTATATAGTTATATAGACTATATAGACTATGGCCTAAGAGAAGGTATGATTAAACCACCAAATTACATATGAAGCTACCTCAGGGCATAAAATTCTCCGGAGTTCTACTCAAATGAGTTAACAAGCCTGAACAGCTCCCTTGGCTTAGTAAGAAGGACAAAGAGGTGGCAGATACTGTCTTTAGAAGCATGTCACCTTCAACAGTAATGTGGGAGGAATAAAACGGCCCTATGCCAATTTCCTAGACTCAATGGTTACATCATCATCAGGGGGGAAAAGGAAGGGAAACAAGCATTTGTTAAGTGCCTGCTGTGTGCCAGGCACTGGTTTACAAATGTTTTCTCTGTAAATGAGATAAAACTCTGTGAGATAGGTGCTCTTATTATCCCCATTTTACAGGGGAGCAAACTAAGGAAAACAGAGAAGTGACTTGCCCAGGGTCACATAGCTAGTAGTAAGTGTCTGAAGCTGAATTTAAACTCAGGTCTTCCTGATTCCAAGCCCAGAGCTCTAAACTCTCAACTCCAACCAAAAAACAAGAAGGATGAGGATGGAACTTTTTCCTCACTGCCAAAGTTAGATCTAGAAGAGAGTTAGTACTTTGAAGAAGGAACAGAGAAGAAATAGTTCAGCTGAATTATATTTATTCTACATATAAAATAAGACTAGCCTTTCAAGCTATCAGGCCAATGATCCTTTGCAATATGTCATGGGTCTGATAACAGTTTTCAATATAATTCCATGAAACGTAATAATCAAATATCAGGTCTTCACAGACCATGCAGAACAACTTGACAAACAAGCCTTCTAACCCAATAACAACAGCAATAGCCATTCTAATCCCTGGGAGAAGTATTACTCATTTTACTATTTAATTAAAATGTCCTCAAAAATATAAAGTTCAACTAATATAGAAAAGAGCCTAAGCTCTGGAGAGAGCTCATATTTCCTTTATTCTTTCCAACAAATTCTTTACATGATTGACATAGATTGGCTGAAAGACTCACAAAAGAAACTGTCACCTTGGACTTTCTAAGGAACTAACAATAATGCTCTTCCCAAGAGGTAATAATAGCCTGATCAAGTAAAATGTCAAGGCCAGGGGCACCAAATTCAATTTTAAATAACATTCTTACTTACCCTGTCTGATTTCTTTTATCATTTCTTTTCTATTCTTCAACAGTATAAACATTAAATTTTTTCTACTTTTAAAACAAATTTTATTGAGGTCTTCTGTTTTTATATCACATTTATTTCCACATATACACTTTCCTCCACCCACTGGGACTTCCATGGTTGTAAATATAAAACAAAACAAAACAGAACCAAAAACCCAGACCAGTTCAATACCACTGACAGATAGGCAGGCCATGTCTGATAGCTTGTGCTCCAACATTCCATATGCATAGTTCTTAAGCTTGTCAAAAACTTTTACCTTTTTTCTATGGGCAAGATTAGTCAAAATGATAAAGCATTAAATTAATTTTAAAAAATATTCCTATCTAGTCCTAATTGGGATTTAGTTTAAATTTTTTTTGTTTTTTTGAATGCCTACTACTTCCAGAATATAAGAATCTTTGAAAACCTGTGTTTATTCCATTTGCATTATAATTCCAATGAACAAGGGGAAAAATTAAACAGTGACTTGCATATAGTAGGTGCTCAATACATTTCTATTATATTAATGAAATTACAAATGAATAGTCAATCCAGTTACTGTAATTGCAAGAGATTAAAAGAATTCTCCCCAAACATCATTTAGACAAGAAAGTTGTCTATTACAGATAGTAACCTTATATCTAAAAAGATATAGATTTTAATAAAGAATTCCAGTCTTTCACAACTAAACATCAGTGAGCCAATGAAAGCTCAGTATCAAGAATTTTTCTTTTAACAAAGGCAATATTGACATTTCAACAGGAAATGAATCTATTTCATGTTGACCAGGTTCAGTGCTCTCATTTGATGCCAAGTGCTATTTGTCTGAGGTAATTTTTTTTTTTTTTTTGCTTTTTGGAGGGCAAGTGAGGTTAAGTGACTTGCCCAAGGTCACACAGCTAGTTTTTGTGTTAAAGTGTCTGAGGCCAGATTTGAACTCAGGTCCTCCTGACTCCAGGTCCGGTACTCTGTTCACTGTGCCACCTAGCCGCCCTTAAATGCATCTTTCAAATGTGTTTTTCCATATTTGAACTCCCCAATTCATCATGAAGGAGTTTATATTTTCAAGGAAAGTTGCAGAGTATCTCTTAAACTACAGATTTCTAAGCAAAGAGAAGACAGGTATCTTTCTGTGACAGCTGGAATATAATCCGTTTGGGAGGTAGCTGAATGAATTAATCTCTTGAAGTGAAGTTTTCTTTGAGATCAATAATTATTTGATAAAAAAAATGTCTTCTAGGCTTTTAAAATACAGATCCTAATTTAATTCCCAGTGACATTAAATAATATTGTTTCTAAGCAGAGGTTCTAACCAGAGTTATATGGAAATCAGTAGCAAAATTATCTTGAAGGTGGGTCTTTTGAGTTATAAAGAAAGAAACAGTTTCATATTTGTTCAAGTATGTAACTGATAGGCAACAAACTTAGCAACCCAGAAAGGCCTGGATTCAAGGCCTGCTTCTGACACTTAGCTGGGAGTATAACTCTAGGCAACTCAATCCCTCAAAGCTCTAGCAAGCTTTCTAAGACCACAAATTGGGACAAAATGTTAACCTATGATTGGCTGAATAAGTTTCTTATACCAATGAAATCACAGTTTCAGTGTCCATCCCTATACGATTGATACCAAACACCCAATTACCATACAACCAGTTGCTTTGACCAAAGAGAAAGAACATAATGAGTAACAAATACTAACAAAAGGCAATGGCTGGATTTGGCCACTGCACTTAAATAAGCTTCTTCCTTAACCATGGTGACTCATGCTTACAAAGCTTCAACAATCCCTCCACTCACAGCTCCCCATCCCCTCATTTACAGGATAAAGTCCAAAGGCCTAGTTAGATACACAGTGCTCTTAAGCTCAGTAATATTTGTTGAATGAATATTCATGAAGTCAGTAATTTGGAAGACCAGCAGAAAAAGTACAGGTGCCACCTAACTTACCCTTTCAAAGAGAGAGGTAAGGCAAGGAACTGGCAGTTAAGAGTTGCTAATGTTTAGGTAATTAGAATACTTCCTTCCAAATGCTCAGGCAGACTCTTTTAAAAATGCCTACACTTTTTTTTTTTCATATTTCCTGTGCTGCAAGCTAAATAAGCTAAAAAGCTTATTTATGAATTTCCCTTTGAAAGTCAACTAGAGCAATCCAAAAGGCTGTTAATTAAATTCACTGACCATTTAACTAGTGTCTGCTACATTCACGGCCCCCCCACCCCACCCCAGCACAGTTGTTAGAGGTGAGATGATCATTTATCAGGGATGGGCTGTTGTGCACAGGGACAGGATCATAATGTTGCCAACACAAAATACTAACTGATGACCACAGACTTAAAGTCAGAGGGTCTATCTAGGCCAACCTCTCATTCTACAAATGAGGAAACTGAGGCTCTGAAAGGTTATGTGACTTGCCCAAGTCAGGATTTGAATCCAGCATTTTTCCAAAGGACCTCTAGGATTCCACCCTCTTCTCTGAGTTCTACGAATTCCTTTTAATTTGCTGGTCCTGCCCAGTAGACTTCTCACCTCTCTGGGCCTTTGTTCCTCCATTCTTAAATGAAAGGGCTGGGCAGGCTCCATGCTCTCTTAAGATCCCTCCCAACTTTCTATCTACAATCCTAAGTTAGTATTTGTGTTTCCAACATCATATGTGGTGCTTAAAATTTTTAAGTGTTTTACTGATTCTTTTTGATATGACTTCCCCTTCCAACTAAACACCCCAGCCCCTAGAACCTTGTCCTGTGACACAACAGTTGTGTTGTGTCCTGTCTCTTGTCCCCTGCTGTAAAATTCCTATTTGAATCAGTGTACAAAGACATATGAAGACAAGATCAGAAAAGGATGGTCTAAAGAAAAGCAGCATAAATTTGAGCATCCATAGGGTTAGTAGGAAAGGAACCACCTCTCCCCCTACCAGGGCTGAAGCCAGCCTTGAACAGTGAACAAATAAATCTCTTTAGTATTATTCACTGTCATATACTTTGTGAGAAGGGTTCTGGCCCCTGAGCTAGGGGATCCCAGGAACTAGGTTTCTACACAATCCTAAGCAGTGTTCTGAAGGTACTTCCCAATCAGTAGCTTTGCTTACTTAATTTATTCTTTAAAATTTTCTTATATAATGCAAGAGCCCAATCCAACTTTTTCAACTAACTCTAATAGTACAACGGAGTTTTGTTTTCTCAATTGATTTGTACTGAACCTTTCTTTTGTAATACAGATCCCCAATTCAACTTCCTCAGCTAACTGAGAGGGGAAGGAGGGAAAAGAGGTACAGGGAACCTTTAAATTAATAACTCCTTTGTGAATGCAATTAACAAACCTATAATTTTAACTAAGGAAAAGCCTATAAATCCCCACTGGGCACAGAGTTCCTCAAAAACCTTTTTTATGAAGTACGGGCAATTGGTAATACCAACTTTCTAAGGAAGAGGCCTTCAGCTTCACCTGAGAAACGGGAAGTAAAGGGAGTGTAATTACAAGCCAAAAATGTAACAAGGGCTCTTCCTGGTTATACCAAAGAATCCAAGGCCAGGCAGATACAACACCACTTGGGACATTTCCCCAAGTACACTGATCACTCCACTGTTGGACATGTTGTGTTGCCTTTCAGCTCAAGTTAAATAGAAGTAAGAATTTTTTTTAAAACAAAGCACAAATTCAGTATTTCCAATCCGAGTCAATGACAAAGCAATATTTCACTCTTAAGAGATTTTCAACACCTCAATCAGTAATAAGGATTCCTTGTATTTACATAGAAGACACTCAAATGCTTTCTAGACATATACTTCTAATCGACCCTCTGTGAAAGGTAAAAAAAATACCTGAGGAAACTGAGACACAGAAAAGAATTTAAATGACTAATAAAGGGTACAATGTCCTATTGGGAGGAAGAATCTCTTACCCAAGGCCTGATATCTCAAAGCATTATTTGACTATATAATAAATGTTCTGTCATGATAAGGGAAAATACAGCAGGAAGAGGAAAGCTTAAATTGTTTTAAAAAACAACAAAATAAAACCCAAATCCTAACCAAACAAGAGTATTTAAAAGTAATTAAGTGAAGAAAAAGATCCATAACATTCAAAAAGTTATAGGGCTCAACCTATTCCATACATTTGCAAAATAGATAAACACCCATCCTAGTTTCAAAGCAAAAACAGTTTCCTCCAGAACTCAAGGAGAAGCCATTGATCACCCTCTCCAGACAGGTGGTTACTTCTGGCTGGTTAATGGTGAATTGTTTCACCAATAGTTTTCTCTAAGGAAAAAGGAAGTACATTAAGCCTTCCTCTCCCACAAAATCTAAGACTTTAGAGAAGCTTCTTAGTTAGTTACACCTCTGTGTCTCGCCCTATAGGCCTCAGTCATCATCCCCAGGGGCTACTGGAGATCCAAAATTGTGGAGCACAAAAGTCATGACTTGCAAAAAAAAATCCTGGTAGTTTTACTTCTCTTAGACATCTCAGTGTTACTATGACTAATATGTATCATGCACACGAGGATTGATACCTGAACTCATTACCTCCTTATCCTTCAGGCCCAGGAGCAACACCTCTTCCATAAGGTTGAGGCGAATATCCTTCGAGTCCCCAGAGTCATCATTATCCAGACCTCTCTCTTGGTTGGAGTCTTCCTCACCTTCCAACTTCTTTTCAGAATTCTTGCCAACCTCAGCTCGCCGTCGGCCTCGGTGAGTCAAAGAAGACATTCTCACCTGTCCCAGGGGAGGTTGGATAAAAACATATACATATGTGTGTGTACGTGTGAGTATGTATGTATGTTATATAGACACCCACAAATGCATATATACTCAGGTATCTCTCTCTCTCTCTCTCTCTCTCTCTCTCTCTCTCTCTCTCTATAGATATATATATATATATCTATATATATATCTATATATGTCTCAAAATAAGAAATATTCAGAAATTTAAGTTGATAATAGAGTGAAAGGGGAACTTTTAACAACCGGAAAATCCTATTTGCTTTTAAAAGGGCAATGACCTGACTGCTCACGTATAATCTTTATCAAACTGCTTGCCTTCTCAATGATAAGGGAGGGGAGGGAGAATTTGGAACACAAAATTATAAAAAATAAAGGTTTAAAGCAGTTTTTACATGTAATTAAGAAAAAATATTAAAATTCATTAAAAAATAAATATGCCTTTGTAAAAAAAAGAGGGGCAACAGCCCAGTTTCTTCATATAATAAATTAGATCAAACCATAAAACCTCCTGCTCAACTAGATAATATCCTTATAACTAATACATCATCCTTCCTGTCTAAGGCTCAAGTGTGAACTTTCTATGACCTAATATAAAATATCCTCCACCATGAATCTGCAAATTAAAAAGGACAGGCAGCTCGATTTATTAACACAGTTCATTCATTCATCTAATATACACTTTTTAAGTACCTGGCTGCTAGACACTGTGAAAGATCCAAAAATAAATAAGATATACTTGTCTTCAAGAAGCTGACATTCTAGTAGAGGAAATAAGACATGGACTCAAATAGCTACAGCACAAAATAGAATATAAAAGCATGTGAAAGAGGTAAAAAAAAAGGATTTTATGAGATTTATTTGGAGGAAATCTTCATTTTAGAGTAGACAGAATAATGGAAAAGGCTTCACAAAGTTGGTGATTGACTCTTAAAAGATGGATAGGATTTCAACAGCCAGAGATATAGAGGTGGACATTTAGCAGAAGGAAAACAGCATGAGCAAAAGTGGGAAAACATGGGATGTACTCCAGGGCTAGGCAAGCAGCACAGTCTGGCTGATGTTTAGAATTTATGATGGGGTATAGTTGGAGATAAAGCTGAAAAGGCTGAAAGTCACACTATAGGGTATGAACTTCATTTGAGACAGTGGGAACCTATTGAAGGTTTCCAATATGTGAAGTAAAGTGATCAGAGCTGTGAAGTTCGAAGTTAATCTAGCAGAAGTGTGCAGGAAGAACTGGAGAAGGGAAAGACAGAATGAAGGCAGGGAGACAGAAAAGGCTACTACTAAAGTCTGGGCTAGAGGTGAGGAGGACTGGCAGTGGGAATGGTCAGGAGGCAGCAGATTCAAGAATTTTGTGATGGTGGAATCCATAGGACTTGGTGTCTTCTTAGAAACAGTAAATAAAGGGAAAAAAAGAGTTAAAGATGAGTTCAAGGCTGCAAGCAAAGGTGATCATAAGAATTGTAACACATCCATAATAGGAATGACACGAGGCCAAGGTTATAGTTTATCTTCAGGGAGGCTAGTCAACTTTGTTTCATTCCATGGCTAGAGAAGACTTAATGTTGGTTGGTTGGGCAGCAAGTATTTATTAAGCACCTTCTTCCTGCCAAGCACTGTGCTAAGTACTAGTTAAACTAATCTCAGTCAGCTACCCATTTGGCAAGTGCATATAATTGGTCACAAGAGAAAGTGGCATGGGAATGTGGAGAGATTTACATCTTTTGAGGGTACCACCATCATCTGAGTCACCTCGATTTGTAACTGCAGTCAACCTTGATTCTTTTCCTCTCATTCGCTTTATATATCCAATATATCTTAATATCCAATCAACTGGATTCTATCTCCATAATATCTATCACATCCATCACTTTCTCTATTCACCTTGACTTACTGCCTCCAGACTTTCACCTGCTCTATTTTACTAACGTGCTAATAGAGCTTCTTTTTCAATCCTACCTGTGCTAGCATAGTCTTATGTTTCATCCTCCAACCTGCCTGCATCTGGATAAACCATCCCTGTTCCAGGAACATGCTCTTCTCCCAGACACCGTCAAAGACGGGCTTCCCAAGCTACCTCCTTCCCTAAAACTTTCTCTGACTTCCCTAGTTGCTAATGTTCACTTATGCCTCAAATTATTTGGTATTATATCTGTGCATATGCTGTAGCTCTCCAACAAAAACAGAAATATCTAAAGACAGAAACTGTTTCATTTTTTGTCTTGTACTGCCGTGTGATTTGTGCATAATAGAAAGTTGGTTAATGTTTGTTGTTCCATTACTACAAAATTCATAGTACATGATCTCCCCTATGGTTCATGTGAGGCATTTTCTTCAAATATGAAGGAAAAGTGACCATAAAAAAATACTATGTTAGGAGTAGAGCACAGGCCCCTGGAGTCAGAAGGACGTGAGTTCGGATCCGGCCTCAGACACTTAACACACACAAACAAAAACCTAGCCTTGTGACCTTGGGCAAGTTACTTAACCCCAATTGCCCTCCAAAAAGCTAAAAAAAAAAATACTATCTTAGGAAAATAAAAGTGTAAGTAGAAGGGTAATGATAGCCAGACTATTCACATGTAGGTATGTCACCAAGACTACCCAAGAAGTGAGAATAAGAGAGCAAGTGAGTTGGGCACTGGAAATATTTCTTCAGTTGAAGGTCAAAAGAAATTCCCCTAGGTAACAGGGCTTGGAGCTAAAAGGGGGCTTTTCTAGGGATCACTAGTCCAACTCCCTCATTTTACAAATGAGGTAACTGGAAACTCCGAGAGAGCTAAAGTGACTCGATAAGGTCCACGTACTTAGTAACAGCAGGTGTGGCATTTACCTATGGCTCTGTTCTTTCATTTGAGCCACACAACAATCCTTCAGGTAGGGACTGAGTAAATTGTGACTGACCCAAGAGGGGTGCCTACGTGTTGTACGTTAGATTTGGGGGAGGGGTCCTCCGATTCCCAGGTTCAGCATCTCATTCCAGACCCTGTCCTATCTTAAAGGACACTGTATGTAGTACAGAACCTAAACAGTGACTGTACACAAGGGAAATCTAAAATCAACACTTAAAAGGGAATAAGACGTGAGGTCGAAAACCCCAAAATACGGTTATATGTCCCAGGCAGGCACACCCGTGGGGTCGTTCCAGTGGGCTGGAGGAAAGCCTATTTGGAAGAGGAAGAGGAGGAATAGGAAGAATAGGAGGAAGAGGAGGAAGAGGAGGAAGAGGGAAATGCTCGGATCTGGCACTGCAGGAAGGAAGCCTACGTCCTGCCCGCCCCATGGCCAAGAAACTTTAAGCCCCGCGTGACCGTGACCCAGGAGAACTTCCTGACGGAACTGTGAGGGGACCACCTACGTGGGCGCGCGTGCCTGCTAGCCAAACAACCGACCGGCCGCCCACAGGTCAGCGCAGCCCGCGCCCGCTCCCCCCAGAAAGCAGGCGGCCCGAGGCCTCGGGCGGACTCACCTGGCGTCGCGGCGGCTGCTGGGGGTGCGGGGCCCGGACGGCGGCACGCTGCCCCCGGCTCAAGACACCTGTTCACCTTCCGATCCTTCAGGGTGAGAAACTTCTCAGGCGCCGACGAAGCAGCAACTTTACTTCCTGATCCTCGGCTGCAAACAAGGACTAACACATCAGCTTCCTCGGCGATCGCTAGGCAACCTAGCTTGGTGTTTCTGCCTCTGGCCAATCAGGGGCCGCCAGGGCGGAGCTCCAGCCAATGGGCGGCAGCGAGGGGAGGGCCTCCCCCCGCTATTGTGTTGCGGTCCAGACAAACCCCACAAAAAGGAGGTGGATCGGGGTTCAGGCTGACAGCGGGTCAGCCCAATGACGGACCCCTGACCTGGAGGGCACCGAGGTAGCCCACCCTCGGGGACGGCCCTGGGCCTTGGAGGGAGGGGCGTGACCAGAGCCCATGGAGCAGGTGTGCGGGCGGAGCATCCTTCGGGCTCTGGACCGAGCCGGGCCGGAGAGGGGGGAGGGGCGCGATGGGAAAGGGGGTAGATGGGAGAGGGGGGTCGAACCAGCCGCTCTGGGGGTGGGCCCAGAACGCGTGACGTCACCGGCCGGGCCTGCGGGCCTGGAAGGCCTTAGCCTGGTCAGTGGAGAAATTGATGGGCCGATGCTTCCAGAACCTGGCCAGTCAAACTCTGCTCTCTTAAGAAATGGAAACCCAAACCCTGTCGGGTGGGCCCAGACCTCAGACTGGCGGATTCTGAGGGCTTCTTGCTAGAGACCACCGAGCCTAGTGGAAAGCATATGATGGTGTCCTGGGTTCAAATCCCACCCCACGCAATTAGGCTCTCAATGGGATTCTCCAGGCAAACTATTTGTTTAACCTCTCACAGAGTCCAGGCCCCTCACCCGAAAAAGGGAGATAATAATCCTTGCTCTGCCCACTGGAGGGGGGGGGGGGGGCGGGGAGGGCGGCTGTAGTGAGGAAATTCTCACCTTGCAGTGGTGAATGTGAATCACTGTAATTACCTTTCAGGTCCATCAGTTAAAAGGCCACATACCTCCTAGCAAAACACCATATATTGACAGCTTTGCCTTTTTTCTTCTATTTAAATGAAAATTAAAAGCCATGAACATCATACAATATTGAACAGCAAATGCTTTATTTATGTTATTGAAAATACCATACAATGCTCCAGATCACTAATAAAAAGAGAAATCCAAATCAAAACAATCCTGAGGTTTCACCTCACATCCTACAAATGAGCAAACATGACAAAAATGGCAACATTGAAGGGGCTGAAGAAAGACAGTCCCACTAATGATACAACCATTTTGGAAGATGATTAGAATGGTGAAAATAATGTGACTGAAATGTCACTTTGAGCCAGAGACTAGACTCCATGACTGGGCCCCAAGGAAGCCATGGATAAGAAGAAAGCCCCCAAAGCCTCCAAAATATTTATAGTAGCGCTATCTGTGATAGCTGAAAGATAGAAACAAAGTAGATCTTGCCCATAAACTGGGGAATGGCTAAACAGATTGTGGTACATTAACATAATGAAATATTATTACAGCCTCGTAAGACATATGATGCCTGTGATGAATTCAGAGAAGCATGGAACTGATGCAGAGTGAAGTAAGCAGAGCCAAGGAAACAACATACACAGTTGCTACAACAATATAAATGGGAAGAACAACACAGCCCAAAATAATACATACATTGACAAAATTACAAAAATCAAATAAAGGTCAAATGAAGAGCTATGAGGAAACACGTCCAACCTACTCCTTTGTAGAGGTGAAAGGTCCACAGGTCTTACTTATATGTTTTCAGACTTTTACAAAGTGTTAATCAACTGTGCTGACCTTTCTTCTTGAAAAAAATACTGTTTGTCATAAAGGATGGCTCTCTGGGAGAGGGAGTAGAGGGAAACATAAGGATACTAGGGTAAGAAAGAGAAAATAATAAAAACACTAAAATAATGTCATACAGTAAAGTCTGTTGCTGTATTAAATCTGTAAAAATCATTTTTAAAGTACCAATATTTGTAATATAGATCATTATTTTAATACACTACAAAAAAGTACTGAAGAACATTGTTTTGATAATAAAACACAATGACAAAAAGTCACAATTTATATGGTAAAGTTGAAACATACCTATAATTCTGAATCCTCCAAATGTTAATACCTCAATATAGATATATATATGTAAATATATATATATATACATATATTATTTCAAAGAGTGGTATTACTAAAATAAATTTAAAGATAATGTATGTATTTCTAAATGAATAGTCTACCAAAGAGAGATAGTTCAATGCCAATTGGAAAATAAGTTAACTAGTCATCTGACAATTTTATTTGCTTTTATCTTAAAAACTTCCTCAGAATAGATAAAAATTTGGTTCTTCATAATATTTTAAGCTATAGTCAATTCTGAAATGTGTGTGAACTGTTTTAGGGTTATATAGATAAAGTTTCAAGTTCATTGGGGGTTGGAGGTAGGGACAAGGAAGGAGGAGACACACCTTAAAATGTATTATTATACCATAATATTATTATTCAGCTTAAATAGCAATGTTGAAAAGATCTTTACAAACAAGCAGAAGGGAAAATGATCTCTATATATAATCCTTTGGTTCACTAAACTTTCTCCTTTTTGGCACTGAATCTTGACTACAGGAAGATTCAAATGGTTGGAGGACCTGTCAAGAGAAAATACAACTAAGGAAGGATATATTCTACTGTGCTAATTTCATTTCGAATTTAGGTCTCTTACTGTTCATTTGCTATTTGGGATCAGAGAGCAGGGTTTTACTTTGATTCTCAATGATAGAAGAACTCACATCTTTAAAAATATGTGAATATTAGTAGTCCATTTCCTGATGGCTGCTAAAACAATACACATTTAAAGTATGTACTAGGGAATGTCAGATTAAAAAGCATCATCCTCCCCAAATAAACAATTTTAGTTTCTTGTATATTTCATAGGCTGTATTCCCTCTATTAGAATTAAGCTATTTGAGGTTAAGGACTTTATCATTTTTATCTTTGTATCCCAAGTGCTTAGCATTGTGCCATTAACATAGTAAATGTTTCATAAATGTTTAACTCAACTGAACTGCAAAGAGAGAAATACTTTATGAAAGGCAAATGCAAAAATGTCTTTTCTTTGAAGTTGCATAAGATTAAAACCAGGGCATCATTTACATGATTTCCTGAGCTTATATTAATTTTTACAAAGATTTATACTGGGGAAAAGCTATCAGTATAGACTGTAGTTCAGGATAGAAAATTGTTAAAACTCTGAATTTCACTGGAAGGAAAAGGGAAGCCATATTTTAATTTTTACTACAGGTAAAGGGGCTTAGAACTTTAATTAGTTCTTTAGAAAAGGTATTATATGAATCTAAATTAATATTATTACATATTTAAAATAATCAGTGTTAATTTAAAATGAAACTAGTTGTGAGCTTTTTATTTTCTTAAATACTTGAAATGAGAGGGTTTTATTCTTTTTAAAATGTTTGTTGTTTTTGAACTTTAATGTAGTATCACACCTTTCCTAAAGTTCTACTCAGAAACCTCATTGTGTCCTGAAGGTGACCCTGAAAGTTCTCGAAGGACTATGTGAACAAAGCACAGCTGTGGCAGGTCCCACTGGGCTGGAAAGGCTTTTGAGTATTGGACCAGCAGCAGACTGTATGCCTGTTGTCTTAGGAACAAGAACCAAAATATCGAGAAACCCGAAAGGTTGGCTAAACAGTGAGGAAATTTTTGACTACAGTAACTCACTAAGACTATGATGGCTGCTCAGTGGAATGAATACTCTCACTGACAAAATTATGGCTCCTCAAAGTATGCGATAATATCTGACATAAATCACTGACCTAAATGGTCTGATTTAGGAGAACAAGTTTCTAACTTTATTACAAATGGTATGTGAATAAGGTATCTTATTAAATAATTAACTCACTTTTAAAATTAGCATTTAAACAAAGAACTAGCAATAATATACTAGATGCCCCATAGAAAGCCTATTATCCTATTCACCATCTTAATATGCTAGTTTATGGAGATATTCTGATAGTTCACATTTCACACAACATATACCACAGCAATAAATTTTCTATAATTAACATAAATTTACCTTTCTCCCTGATTCGAATCTACTCCTCTTCTTAGTTGCTTTACATGTCTTCATTGGCTGATTTTCGTAAGCCTGAAGAGACAAAATAATTGGTTAGATTTAAAATAGGCATTACTTGGTCATATGTCGATTTCCCTATCTCTGTCTACCAAATCTCATACTTAAAATGACCATAGAAACGTCAGAATCATTCTTCCTTGCAGGAAAGCTTTTTTTATAGACACCTGCAATGTTTTTTCAATTTTTATTTCCATGATAGAAATATTGCTATAGCACAATACATAAATATGGCAATACAAATATCACTATATATATAGCAATAATACCGAAAGCTATAGTTGTGAAGATAATTATGAACATTTATTCATTTGACAAACATAAATTTTTGACAATGATAAACATTTGACATATGACAAACATATAAATCAAACAAACATTTGACAAACATCCTACTATGTCTAAAGCACTCTGATAAACACTGGGGATACAAGGACAAGGATAAAAACAAAAACAGTTCTAGTACAAGAAAAAGTACAAGGAGTTTATACTCCTTGTAACATTCAACATACACAGACAGAGAAATGTGAGGTAACTTGAGCAGAAAGAACCAGTAATTTAGAGGGAATCCAGAAGAGCTTCAAGGAGAAGGTGGCAACTGAATTGAGCCTTGAGCAAAATTAATGATTTCAAGGAGTAAAAGTAAGGAAGAACATTCATTCTAGTCATGAAGGACAGCATGTTCAAAGGCATGAAATAGATGACAGAATACCAAGTTCTGGTATTGGCAAGTAGGCCAATTTGGCTGGAATAAAGTGTTTGAAGGAGAGTAAATATGAACTCAGTTTAGAAAGGTAGGCTGGAGCCAGATTGTGGGGAGCACTAAAAGCTAGGTGGAAAGGCTTGCTACTTTATCCTAGAGTGAAGAGAAAGCCATTAATACTTTCTAAGCATTGACACAACATGACTAAGACAGTGCCTTATAAATATTATTTTAACAGCTATGTGAAAGATGGATCAAAGAAGAAGAGGACTGAGACCAGGAAACTCAATTAGGAGGCTGCAATAATCCAATTCAAAAAGGGGAAGAGCCTAAACTGAGACCTCAGTGTCTGAAGAGAAGTAATTCATGAAATGACATGCATGAAGATAGAATTAAGAAGGCTAGGTTACAGATTATATATAGAGCATGAGCAAGGAAGAATAAAAGGTGTTTCTAAGATTATGAAGATGGATGACTGGATGAGGAAAAGGTTTAGGGAGAAAAATAACTAGGTCCACCGTAGAACTGTTGAGTCTGAGAATCTAATAGAAAATCTAGGTGGTGGAAATATCCTACACACACTTGGTGATGTCGAACTGGGGTTTAGGAAAGAAGTTGGGGCTGGTTATATAGATTCCTTAGTCATTTATGCAGAGTTTATAACACTGCTCAACATGTATTTTGTCATATAAAAAATTCTTGATGTTTTATTTGTATATTTTCATGCTGAATTCAAAAGTACAAAACCCATCATTATTGTGATATTTTGTTCTGGATTATTTATAATGACTATCTGGCATATATGTAGACCACATCAATTTTGGAAAACAGTCTTTCTACCAGGAGGATGTTGGTGCTTCTGGAAGAATCATGATGATGAAGTGCCCAAAATACTTAATCACGTGAAGCAGGAATGTGCTGGCAAACTGGCTCTCCAAAAATATGTGCATGATACACTTTTAAACTTAATCTGTATTATTAACATTTTCTCAATCACTTTTATAAGTCTTGACAACCAATAAAACTATTAATAAAGCCCTGATTTGTGGTGGTTGCCCATTTTTGAGGTGTAAATATTCACAGTGAAAATATAACAACGAACTTTTGCAACCCAGTATAAGCTGGCTACGGAACACCTCTGCATTTGTGTAGTTTGTTTTGTTTTAATTAAAGAAGCCATCCCTTGGCTCACTTCTTTAAGAGGCCTATTCACTGAATGAGTGTTACCTCACTCAAAGTAAGAACCTGAAAAGCCTCAAGGGCCAGGGTCTCCCATTGAATCCTAGGCCATCTCCAGTCATCCTGATGAATATTTGGCCACTCCATATGACTCTGGAGGAAAAAGTGAGGCTGCTGACCTTGCACAGCCCTCCCTCACTCAAATCAAAGTCAACTGCAAGTCATTTCCCTGATGTCATGGTCTTCTTTGAAAAACAAACACAATTTGTGAGTAGTAGTCTGAGCTGCCTGAATGGGGACTTAGTTTGTCTGGTTCCTCTCCCTCTCTCCAAAGGAAGGTAAATTTTGATGGCTGGAAGGTGCCCACTTAACTTGGATTCTACTGGCTAAATTCCTTCCTTCCTTGTCTTTTTTTTCCTCCCTCCTTCCCTCCCTCCCTCCCTGCCTCCCTCCTTCCCTTCCTTCCTCCCTCCCTCCCTCCCTCCCTCCCTCCCTTCCTCCCTCCCTCCCTCCCTTCCTCCCTCCCTCCCTCCCTTCCTCCCTCCCTCCCTCCCTCCCTCCCTTCCTTCCTTCCTTCCTTCCTTCCTTCCTTCCTTCCTTCCTTCCTTCCTTCCTTCCTTTATACCAGACCTTAAACCCATTTCACTCTGGAGCTTGTAGACTGCCCAAGCACCACTTAATGGCTATATTTTGGTCCTGGCTCAAGAGTGAATGTCAATAGTAACTGTTTCTCTTTAGACCAGCAACCCTGAGGGTCTTCCCCTCTCAATTAGTCCCTCAAGGCTAGATGTGAATGGGACAGCAAAAACAGAAAAAAAAAGACCAAAAAAATACTGCATTAAAAAACTCCAAGCTCAAAGGAAAGAATTCATTGTAAGAAATAAAAATTAGATAAAGCAACTGGTTAGTCCTGGAAAATTTTTCTTACTGCCATCAACATTAAACTTGGCTTACTGAAAAATTTTGTCAAGGTAATAGACCAAAATAATAAAGGTTTTCTTTATCTGAAAAATAAAATTTCATGAATCAGCAAGGTTAAAACTAAAGTGGGGACATTTGTGGATTGTCAAATAAGGGAAAGGATGAAAGATGAATACTTTTGTAGGGTATAAAATAAACCCATATTATAAATCATCAGCATTTCTATATATTATCAACAAAGTTCAGCAGTAGGACATAAAAAGAGAAATTCCATTTAAAATAACCATAGACAATGTATAAACCCAGAAACTATATGAACACAATCATAAAACACTTTTCACACAAATAAAGTCAGATCTAACAATTAGAAAAATATCAATTGCTCATGGGTAGGCTAAGCCAATATAATACAAATGAAAATTCTATCTAAATTAATTTATTCAGTGCCATGCCAAATAAACTACAAAAATTTGTTTTGTAGAACTAGAAGAAATAATAAAATTCATCTAGAAGAACAAAAGATCAAGAATATCAAGGGAAGGTCTGGGTGTATCCCTATCGAGTACCATACCCAACAGAAGCATAATAAACACCTTCCTCAGCAAAAAGAGAGAGAGAGAGAGAGACAGAGAGAGAGAGAGAGAGAGAGAGAGAGAGAGAGAGAGAGAGAGAGAGAGAGAGAGAATATCAAGGGAATTAATGAAAAAATATAAAGGAAGGTGGCCTAGCCACTCAAAATTTCAAACCGTATTATAAAGGGATAATCATCGAAATAATCTGATACTGGCTAAGAAATAGAGTGGTTGATCAGTGGAATAGACTGGGTACATAGTAATAAATACACAGTAATAAATGACCACAGTAATCTAGTGTTTGATAAAACCAAAGACCCAAACCAAGCTTTTGGAACAAGAACTCAGTACTTGACAAAAACTGCTGGGAAAACTGGAAAGCAGTATGGCAGAAATTAGGTATAGACCAACATCTTACACTGTATACCAAGATAAGGTTGTTAACCAGAAACAATATCACAAGTTCATGAGACATGCATAACAACTGGATTTATTAGAAGAGAAAGGCACAAGCATGTGGCAACTGCTTATACCAAGGAGCCCAATGGTGCAGGGAAAGCTTTGGGCATTTAAGTTACAGGGAAAAGGGGAAGTAATAGGGGAGGGGAAAAGGACTAATCCCTTTTCCTGTGAGAACTGCTAGACCATGAAGATATAATGGTCTGCTTATGTACAAGGGTCCCAGCTACACAAGACAGTTTCTTCTTCTGGTACAGACTGATTGGTGCCTGTCGACTCCCAAGGACATACAGAAGAGTCTAACTTGGGGTTAAAAGAACAAACTATGTCAGCTCAAGGGGTTTCATCTTGACAAGGTTGGGGCCTCTTATATACTCTGGGTTCAGTGTGTCTGGAAAATATGGCAATTCAAGAAGATAAGTTCAGGGGGCCCCTTAACATTGTCAAAATGGGTACCTCACTTCAACACAAAAGGTAATACCATAAGCAAATCAGGAGAGCATGGAATAGTTCACCTGCCAGATCTATGGATAAGGAAGAATTTATGACCAAACAAGAAATAGAGAGCATGTAAAATAGATCATTTTGGTTATATTAAATTAAAAAGGTTTTGCACAAACAAAACCAATGCAACCAAGATCAGAAGAAAAACAGAATGTGGGGGGGGGTGTTTACAGCAAGCGTTTCTGATAAGGGCCTCATTTCTCAAATACATAGAGAACTGAGTCAAATTTTTAAGAATATAAGTCATTCTCCAATTGATGAATAGTCACTGTGACAGTCACTGTGAGTAATGAGAAGGGATCAAATACAAGAGAAGTATAAGAAACTAGGCAATTGACTGAATATATGACATGATGGGAAGTGAGGAATTGTGGATCTGGATGACTGGAAGTATGGATTATTGTACAAAGTAACAGAAATTCCAGAAGAGGAGTAGGTTTTGAGGGAAAGATGTTCTGTCCATCAAGGTTAAAACATCCAAAGGATATCCAATACGAAATGTCCAACAGTCAATTAGTAATTATACCTCAACAATGTCTCTTATATTTGATCCCTTTCCATTACTCACTTTCCAGCCCTTTGCAACCTTTACAAAAGCTCAATTGCTTTCCCCAAAGTTACCAAGGTTATCTCTTCATTGCCAAGTCTGATAGTCTTTTTTCAGCCTTAATGCTTTTTGATGTCTCTGTTTCACTTAACACTGTTAACCACCTTCTCCTCCTGGGCACTCCCTCTTTCTGGGTTTTTGTGACTATAAATTCTCCTGTGTTTTTTTTTTTTCTCGCCTGACTGCTTGGACTAATAAGGTGTTACCATACAAAAGTTGAATGTATTTTTGTTTTGTTTTTTAGTACCAAAAAAAAAAAAAAAAGGACAGACTCATACTCCAGCCAACAGTTAAAAAATTCTCCCATTTCCCACAGAGACATATACATTTTTTTCACTTTATATTTGTACCATGTGTTGCTTAGAATGCTAGAGTTGACACTCATCTGGATTTGGATCCCCTGGATCCTCATGGAATCTCTAGGATTTGCAGTACCAGGAAAAGGTTTACTCTTTCAGGTCAAGGTCCTGTACTTGCTGCTACTTTGTTCTGGTCTTGTCTCTAGTCCTCACTTCCAGTTTCCTACCATGTTGATATTTCTCCCCACTATAACACCCCCATTGCTCCACTTCTACTTCAGCATCTTCATCTGGCACCTGTTCTTTTCCTCTAGGGCTGTGTGGGTGCACTGGCCTTTGGTGCAGGCCTATTTCCAGGTATTCATGTAGCTCAGGATGTCCATCTGGTGCCAATTCCTGCCATGGGCTTCCTTTTAGGGCCCTATGAATGCAGCATTCTTTAGTGAAGGCCTCTTCTCAGGTTCACATGCATCGAAGCACCTGTTTTATTTGGCCCACCCCCACCTTCAAGTCTGCATGGTGTGCTCACTCTGTATCTTCCATTTATGGCTATGTGCTACATCCTCAAACAGAATCAGCTCCCTTACTTCTTGATGTTTTCTAGGAGTCTTCCTTGAAGGGGAAGAAGCTTACTTAACTCCTCCTGGCACATGCCTGCTATATGTTCAGGAAGCTAGAACTGGACCCCTAAGTCACTGATTCATTTCTTACTATGTTTCACATCTCCATCACATTTATTAAAAAGACGCATACTCCCAATAAGAGTACTCTTCAAAGAAGATTTGCCCAAACAGCTGGATCATGTCATTTTATAAACATCAGTTCTCCCTACATTATAACACATAACCCAAGGGGAAGATGTCTGGGCAGAGTTTTTGCTATTAATGATCCTGTTTTTCCATGCTTCTTTTCTTCCCACTTGTTGTGATTAGGAACTTGCTCTTTGTTACCTCTCATCTCGTCAAGAGTGTGAAACAAGATACACACTGGACACTACACACTGAGTCACAGCTTAGGAATTTGTATTTTATAATATTTTCCTTCTCAGCCCTATAACTCTGATGTGAACTTTAAGAAGAAGTGTTTTACATATGAAAAATAAAATTTATTTATTATTAAATTTTATATTTGGTGCATAAGGGGATACAGGTTAAATAGCATACACCCCAGAATTTGGGGAAATGATCTGAAATTGAAAAAAATAAAAATGAATGTAAAATGGATAGGATTAGCCATTTGCAGAAATTATCCATCCTAAAAGATATTTATAAATGTGATGCTAATAACCCAAATCTCATCAAGGCAACATTAATAAAAAAAATGTAACCAATATAAAATAACATATAATCTAATTATAGGATACCTTAAAGTATGAAGGTTTGTTTCTAGCTGTACTTGTATGTGACAGGTAGGAATTTATAACAAAGGAATTGAATTTCAGGGAAAGAGGGCAGAATCCTCACATATAATACCCCCCTCTTCCCCCAGCCTTTTGTTGCTGTTATTGCCTTTCCTCTACCCATTTATTTGATCAAGAGACCCAGAGAAAATCCTGTGCCTCAGACCCACATGATTTCTGTGGAGTTTCCTTGAAAGAACCCTCTAAAATGGGGTTCATAAGGTGTCAGATGGACTAACAAAAATATTTTAACCCTAAATCAGAGAAGGGACTAGGACAGACAGTAATCCTGTCAGGAGAAAATTCTTTAAAAAGACTAAATGCTCATGGTTCTAACTAGCTGGCTGGTTGGCTTGTGTTCCAAAAAAGCTTAGCCCCTCAAGCAGAGAGACCACTTTCTCCTTATAATTCTGTTTTGTTTTGTTTTGTTTTTTTGCTTTTTTGGAGGGCAACTGGGGTTAAGTACCTTGCCCAGGGTCACACGGCTAGGTTTTTGTTTGTGTGTGTGTTAAGTGTCTGAGGTCGGATCCAAACTCAGGTCCTTCTGACTCCAGGGCCGAAACTCTACTCACTGCGCCACCTAGCCACCCCCTTTCCTTATAATTCTTATAATTCTTAGTCTTCTTTTGCATCATAGACCCCTCTGGTAGTCAGTCTGGTGGTACCTATAAACTCCTTCCAAAAATCATGTTTTAATGCTTAAAATACATAAAATACAAAGGAAACCAATTCTATTGAAATAGTTATAAAGATAATTTAAAAATAAGTTCCACAGACCTCAAGTTAAGAACCTCTGTTGTAGAGAGAAAACAGCTTTCCCCTAGTTCAGTGACTAGATAAGGATTCTACCTTTCCCAAAGAGCTGAAGTTCTGCCTTTGGACTTTAAGCTAAAAGAGAGATGACAAAGACCCATACTCATCCCCTTGAAGAGAAGAAGTAGTGCCTTAGCTGAAGATTCTAGAAAACAACCCAGGTGAGAGAAATAGGAAGCAGAGATGTGATATTGAGGGTGGGGAGAAGAAAGAGAGAAGGCTCCTCAAAAGTGGCACAGTGATAGTACCTGAAATGTCATAAGTATGAATTCCCTATCCACATATGTCACCTGGCCACATATATCCCACATACATGTGCCTTTCCATGTGTGTGCCCAATATAAATCTCTACATGTGTGTCTCATACATGATTCTTATGTGTCTACTCCTCCCATTAATGGTGAATGTATTTATTGGAAGGGGTGCCCAATTTTGATGCCCCCAAAATAATATATTTGGGGGTAGAGAGAATAATCTAGTCCTGATTTCCTCACTATGTTATTTCATGAAATGTCTTTTCTTTGAATTCACTGTGTCTTCTGGTTGAATAGCAAAAAATAACATCAATAGGGGTCTATGTGGACCAAAAGAGTACCCTAAAACTGGCACAGCTTTTCTGGGGGGGTCCTCATAGAAGAGGTGGTGATATATAATAACGGTAACATGTCTCTCACGAGATAATGACAAAAATATATGATGGCTAACCTAGAGTCTAGAAAAATTGGTGGGGTATCAATGAAATTTGTTTAATGTAGAATCATTATGTATCTTGTGGAATCAATCATTCTGGTCACTAGCACAGTGTTCTGTGGTAGGAAAGAATTCTCTAGGCATTTGCTGGGGACAGCACAGCAGGGAGAAATGAGCATTGGACTGGGTTCCTAGACTTGACTCTTGACTCTGTCACAAGATGATCCTACCCAACTTGGGCAAATCATTTAATTGCTTTCACCTGTTTCCTTGTCTGTAAAATATAAACAGTGCAATCTAGAACTAAATCACAACTGTTCTGAGGAAAGCAAATTCTAAACTCTGGAGCACTGTGTAAGATGGGGAGGGATTGCCTCCACTTTAACTGGAGCTCTCTAGGGCAGTTCTGAGCAACCTGTGATACTGAAGATAGCACCAGGGTGCTGGGGATTAAGTAGGGATTTGGGTGGATATTGTGGGTGTTTGGGGGACTGTGGGGATTGAGTAAGGTAGCACAAATCCGGTGAGGAAGAGAGAAGAAGCTGTGGAGAAAAGTAAGAGATAGGAAGTAGCCTGGAGAGGCACCTAACACAAGCACCTGGGTTCCTAGGCTGGCATAAGGAGACCAAATAGAGATGAAGGGCGGAAGGGGAATGGACGAAGCAGCGCTGCCATGATGCATGTTTCCAAGTTCTGAAAACCCCAGAGCCAACCTGAGAGACTTCAGCAGAGTTCAGGTGCCTTAAGTCCAGCCTGTATCTCTCCATATGGGCTACTGAAAGCATGCTGAAGAGAGGGGTAAGCAACTGACAGTTTCCCCATCTTGTGTAAGTTTCCTCAAGTGATTTTTATTCTTACCTCACATCTGAGGAAGTATAGGAAACTATGCATTTGTGTATGAGGCAGAGAATAATTATACTGTTTTATTTCCTTTTGTTATTTATATTGCTTTTATGTCTTTATTAAATGCTTTTGCTACAGGATAGGGTAATTTTTGCATGGTCTATTAATAGAGTGTGGGATAGATAATAGAAAGGATGAAGGCTTGGGCATTATTTATATAATTAATTACTCCAAATAACTATACTGAACCTGAACTTGGGAAAAGTAGAAAAGGACCAGACTTATCAAATATTTCAGATTCTATTTGTTGCAATCAATCAAAAAACATTTATTAAGCACCTACTACACATCAACCATTGTGCTCTGAGAAATAAATGCAAAGAATGAAACAATCCCTAATTTCAAGTGGGTAGAAAAGTACACATAGTATAACAAATACAAAAAGTATACACAGAAAAAATAAGTAAGAAGGAAAGAAATCCTCACTCCAATTAATGTAAACATAGAAGGCCCAGATTTGTTGATTGATTCAATCAACAAAAGGTATAAACTAGGCACAAACGAGTCTATGATCAATTTGGGAAGACTGATAATCAGTAGAAAACAGACCAAATGGGGGCTCATGAGTGACAGTATTTTTAAAAAAAATACCTTGGGGTTACTCCCTATAACTCTGAGGGAAGAATTAAAAGTTCATTGTTTTGTGGAAATCCAATCTGCCAATATGAGAGGGAATTGGTGAAGTAGTCCTAAAAAGAGTGCTAACAAATGTAAATAGAATAATTACAAATTACTATAAAGAAGATCAGATAGAAGGTACTTATAACTAAGAGGTAGAAATGAGGAAAGAACATGTCCTAGGTATGGGGAACAAAGGCATGGCAATGGGAAATGTAGTGTCATACTGGGAAAAGAACAAGTAAGCCAGCACAGCTGAATCATAGAGTTCATGTAGGAAAAGAACATGTTAGAATAATGAAAGGTAGAAAGGGGACAGGTTATCAAGATTTTTAAATGACAAAGGACTTTATGTTTGATCCTAGAAGATACAAGGAAGCCACTGGAGTTTACTGAATAGAGAGAAGATATCATCAGACCTATGCTTTAGTAAAATCATTTTGGAAGCTAGGTGAAGGATAGATTGAAATGAGAAGAGATAGGGGGCGGCTAGGTGGTGTAGTGAATAGAGCATTGGCCCTTGGAGTCTGAAGGATCTGAGTTCAAATCTAGCCTCAGACACTTAACACAAAAATTAGCTTTGTGGCCTTGGGCAAGTCACTTAACCCAAACTGCCCTCCAAAAAGGAAAAAAAAATGAGAAGAGATATAACACAGGAATGCCAATTAGGATGACACTGAAATAATCCAAACAAAAAGTGATAAGAACTTGAACTAGAATGATGATTATGTGAATGGAGAAGGGGATGCATAGGAGAAAATTTGTGAAGGTAGATTTGATTTTAACATTGGAGATGTAGGATGAGTGAGAATGGAAAGTCTATAATGACATTGAAGTTGCAAGTCTAGGTAACTGGGAGGACAGCAGTGCCCTTGACAATAACAGGGAAGCTCAGGAGAGGGGAAGGTTTTCATTATCCAGTATGACCACTCCTCAGTAAACTGGTAAAGCTGGGTTTCTAAAACAACAAAGCTAAATACCATATTGATTTGTGCTGACTTCTCTAAGGTAAAAACACCCCATAAATCTCAGCTGGAGGAGTCATCCAATTGGCCACCCTCTCACTATCTTAACAGCAACACAATGCAGTATGATTCAGATTATAAAACAAAACAAACCAGTTGCATTACACACTGGTCATTCTGAATGAAGTACTTACCATATTATTCTGAAAAACCCTTCCACTTCTTGTTCTGCTTTCAGACACATCAAGTTGTGACGTCTTACTGATCAACTGCTCAACCTAAAACGGAGAATATTTATCATTCCACTACAAAACCAGACATAATATGTGAAAAGTACATTAAGGAATATTTTGTTCTAACTGAGAAAATCAGATACTAACATCAGTGTTACTAAAGGAGTATTGGTATAAATGAAAGAGCACTGGGCTGGAGCCTGGGAAACCTGGGTTCTAGCACCAGTTTTGACACTGTGTGACCTTAGAAATATAACATCAATTTCACAGGTCTCAGTTTCCTCATCTGTTGGTTAATAATGGAGGGTTGATAATAAGGGGGCTAATAATAAAGGGGTTGATGATGATGATAACTAGCATTTGCATAGCATTTTAAGGTTTGCTAAGTAATTTACCATCTTCCCATTTTGTACTCAAAACTACCCTAGAGGGTAGGGTTCTTTTATTATCCTTTTACAGATGAAGAAATTGAGGTAGGGGCGGCTAGGTGGTGCAGTGAGTAGAGCGTCGGCCCTGGAGTCAGAAGGACCTGAGTTCGGATCCGACCTCAGACACTTAACGCACACACAAACAAAAACCTAGCCGTGTGACCTTGGGCTAGTTACTTAACCCCAACTGCCCTCCAAAAAGCAAAAAAAAAAAAAAGAAAAAAGAAAAAAAAAGAAATTGAGGCAGAAGGAACTTAAGTGACTTGCCCAGGGTCACATGGCTAATAAGTATCTGAGGCTGCATTTGATTTCAGGTCTTCCTGCCTCCAGGTCATAGGATCTTTAAAGACCCTTTCTGCCACAGTATTCGTGAGCTATATGTAAAATAATAAGAGTTATGATTATATACCTATAAAATCCTTTCTAGTCACAAAAATCTATAACTATATATGAATGGCACATAAGATTACTGTTAACTGAACCTGCAACTAACAACTTTCTGCCGATATAGTTACAGATTTTACTAAAGTAATTCAAATTGGTGAATATTCTTTTTGAAAAACTGAAAATAAATAAATAAAATGTAAGAAATAGCTAGTTAAGGACAGCTAGGTGGCGAAGTGGTCCTAGAGTCAGAAGGACCTGAATTAAAATTTGACCTCAGATGCTAGCTGTGTGACCCTGAATAAGTCACTTAATCCCAACTACCTCCAAACAAAAAGAAAAGGAAATAAAAGAAAGAAATAGACCTAGCCAAACCAAATAAATGAAACTGTTCAATCTTGGGAATAGAATCTTTTTGTTTTTTTTAATTAATTAAAAATTAACCCACATCTGCCCTCTTTTCCCCTCCCACCTTCCTCCTCACACCCACAAAAAAAAAGTTCCTCTGGGAACTGTGGTTGGTCATTATGTTGATTAGAGCTCTTACATCTGCCAAAGTTGTATCTTTATGATACTGTCATTATTGTGTAAGTCATTCTCCTAGTTCTGCTCCCTGAACTCTGCATCAATTCATTTAAGTTTTTCTAGGTTTCTCTGAAACCACTGCTTTCTTACAGCAGAATAAGTATTTTATTGTACTTATATAATAGTATGAATATAATACTCATATAATAACACTTCAATAATTTTACAACTAATGGGTATTCCTTTGGTTTCCTTTTTTTTTTTTTTTTTGCTTTTTGGAGGGCAATTGGGGTTAAATAACTTGCCCAAGGTTACACGGCTAGGTTTTTGTTTGTGTGTGTTAAGTGGCTGAGGCCGGAACCGAACTCAGGTCCTTCTGACTCCAGGGCCGGCACTCTACTCACTGCGCCACCTAGCCGCCCCCTGGTTTCCTTTTTTTACCTCAAAAAGAGCTGCTATAACTATTCTTGAACATGTTGGGGTACTCTTCCTCTTTCATTACTCTCTTTGGGGAGTAGGCCTAAAAGTGATATTGCCATATTCATATTGAAGGATATGCAGAGTTTATTAACTTTTTGGTTTCAGTTCCAGATTGCTTTACAGAATGGACCAATTCACAGCTCTACCAACAGTACCTGGGTTTTGTTTGTTTGTTTGCTTGTTTTGTCTTTTTGGAGGGAGGAAGACAGGGCAATTGGGGTTAAGTGACTTGTCCAAGGTCACACAGCTAGTTAAGTGTTAAGTGTCTGAGGTTGAATTTGAACTCAGGTCCCCCTGACTCCAGGGCCACTGCTCTATTCACTGTGCCACCTAGCCACCTCAAATATCTGTTTTTAATGTATTTGTTCCCCCCGAACTCCTCCAACCTTTATCATTTTCCTTTTTTGTCAATTGCCAATCTACAGGAGATGAGGTGGAAGCTCAGAGTTGGGTTAATTTGCATTTCCCTAATTATTAGTGATTTGGAGCATTTTCCTTTTAAAGTGAAATTAAAATGTGTTTTTATACCTGAAAATGAGAGGTGGAAAGATTTGGGCTTTCTTCAGCTTCAGACCTCATAATTTCATCTTCCTCACAAGCTAAATTTAACTCTGTAAAAACATTAAGATTAAAGTGACATAAAACAGAAATTAAGGTGAATTGATCTATATTTTCATAAACCTACCTCCAACATCTGAAGACTCATGGTTTTGTTTCTGCTCTCTCATTTTATCACTAGTGACAAAATCTTCCTATATAGAAAACACACAAACAGGAATTAAATGTACTTATTTCTAAGAGACACAAAAATACCTTAAATAAAAGTATTTACTACCATGAAAAATTAATTTTTTAAATTTAAAATTTATTTTTATTCTGAATCTAACACCAAATAAAATTAGCATTTCCATATGAACTGTAGTACTAGAGAAGATTACACATAAACTGGAATCTCATTCTATAGAACTTACTTTTCTCTTAAAGTCTATAATAAATTTAACATGTAACCTTCAAAATGGTCCTGCTTGTCTGTGATTCCTTGTGTTTTCTTTTGGGAGAGAGTGAACCCTATCCCTAGCTCTACCTTCCCTTCCCCCAAATTTGGAAAAAAAACAAAATCTATGTAACAAATATATCTTAGTAAAGCAAAACACATTCCCACATTGGCCTCCTTGTCATATATAAAATGTATGTCTCCTTCTGCATCTTGTGTCCATCACCACAGTCTGCGGGTGTGTAGCACACTTTATCATATCTCCTCTGGACTTGTGGTTGGTCATTTTATTGTTCAGCATCCTTAAGTCTTTCAAAGTTGTTTTTCTATGCAATGCTGTTACTATATAAATTGTTCTAGTTCTCTCTGATGTGTTGCAGTTTATATAAATCTTCTCAGATTCCTCTGAAACCATACCTTCTATCTTTTCTCATGATATTCATATAATTTTAAACAAATTAACTTCATATAAAGGTTAAACATAATATGACATTACACCTCCTCCATGCTTATAGAAAAAGAATTCTTGCAAGTGATAAGAGGCTTTCTCATGAAAGTATGATGCTTCTAAAAAAAATGTTATCAGAGATCCAGTCCAGTAATTTTCACCTATCTAAGGGTTATTCACATCTCCATTTAAAAATCATTACCACCTCAAATTCAACATGTTAAAAAACTGAATTTATTATCTTTTTACCAAAACCTGTTCTATTTCTGTTGATGACACCACCACCCTCAAACCTTGTAGTCATCTGACTCTGCTATCTCCTTTCACATTCAAACACTGTCAATTTCATCTACTATTTTCACATTCAGCAATAAGGAATGCAGTGTAGTGGATAACTCAATGGACCTGGAAGTCAGAAAGACCTGAGTTCTAATCATACCTTTAACAATAATTGTGTGAACCTAGACAAGCACTTAATATCTTTAAGTTTCAGATTCCTCATCTGTAAAAGGGGAATAAGAATACTTGTACCTACCTCACAGGCTTATTACTCCAAAATTCAAACAGATCTGTGATCTTGTTGATCTAAGTATTCCCTCTAGTGAGGCAGATTATACCCTGTCAGACCTGTTTGACTCTTATCCATGGTCTCCCATATGTTTGGAACAGGAGCCCATGGAGTCTTTCCTTGAGATTTCTGGTTACCACACAAATAACAACATAGCATACAGGCTTCTTGTTGGTATCATGGCTTTCATTTTGTGACCAGCCCATATTTCTTCCAGTCAAATGATTTCTTTAATGGAGTGCTCACGTGGCTTACTCACACTCACCACACAATGCCTAAGGGCCCTTTCTGGGATTTCTAACCTCAGTTTTTCAGAGACAGTGGTTTATGATGACTTCAAGTCATACAACATCAGCATTAAAATATGTGTTAATTTCCAAAGGAAATTGAGACTATTAAAAGAACTTTGCATTGTCTCAAATGCAATTCAACCTAATCTTCCTTTGTTCAATTTTGTATTCAGATCATTGTCTATTTCAGTGTCTGTCCAGGATTAAAATACTGATTGATGAGCTCTGTGGGTTGTCACGCAAGTATATATTATAATATGAATGACTGATATTTTCATCCATTTGAGTTTTCCTATGTGGCAAACTTCTGAGTTACAAGTCTTATTTAGGATGCTTTGCATTCTGGGCTTCATGCAATCAACACAAGGTCATCTGCAAACATGACTATCTGTGAGACTTCACTATCCCTCTTCAATTTAGACACTGTTAGCTCTTCTCCTTGACAGTGGTAAATACCTTTAGTGAGTATGTTATCTCTCTTGCTGAATGGTCTTGTGACTTGCTGAGGGTCACACAGCTAGTAAGTATCTGATTTTGAACTCAGATCTTCTGAACTACAGAGCACTAGATAAATAATATTATTTGGTGGCTATAAATAGTACAGTGGATACAGCACTACGTCTGGAGTCAGGAAGACATAAGTTCAAATCCAACCTCAAGACGTATACTAGCTGTAGGAATCTGGGCAAGTCACTTAACCTCTGTCAGCCTCATGTTCCTTGTCTATAAAATGGTGAAAATCATAGCACTTACTATCCAGGGTGGTTGTGAGGATAAATGGGACAATATTTGTTAAAGTGTTGTGCAAACCTTAAAGCCAAAAATAACTGCTAGCGATTTTATTTTTCCTTTTCCTGACTGCAGGTCCAGTGCTCTCTCCATTGGACATCCTAGCTGCTTATTTTTATAGTCAACAAACAATAATCACAATGAGACCTTGTATCCTCTATCTTGCAGACGTTTGAGTGATGGTATAGATGTCTACCATAGAACACAGCAAGTGAAAAGTTGCCTGTTCTCTTCTACACACCTTAATGCCCTTATCAAGACTATCCTCCATGTGGAAGTTTTTTCATAGAGAAGAAAAACAATGGGTATGGCTCTATAATTACTAATAATCTGTCCATCACATTTTTGGGAGGTCCAAGATTTTTTTTCCTGCTCGGTAAATCTTTCCTCCTTCAGATTCTTTAAGAATGGATTCAAGGGCGGCTAGGTGGTGCAGTGAGTAGCGCGTCGGCCCTGGAGTCAGAAGAACCTGAGTTCGGGTTCGGCCTCAGACACTTAACACACAAACAAACAAACAAAAAAACCTAGCCATGTGACCTTGGGCAAGTTACTTAACCCCAATTACCCTCCAAAAAGCAAAATAAAAAATAAAAAATGGATGCATTATTGCCTTCAGATTGCGTTACCTTCAGCACAGTTCTCCATTGTCTATTTATTTGGTTTAGTCCAGCTACTTTTCACTGTCCTTTTTTTTAGTGCCATTTCCACTTTCTCTATAGGTACATTATATGCACTACAATATTAGATGACAAAATATTCCAAGAAATGTTTCCTACAGCCTCTGGCTGCAGAATAAAACCAACTCCACCCATTTCTTTATTTGCCTCTCCCAGCAGAAACTATGATCCAGCCTTCCCTTTAATTGTAATTTCCTTTTGTTTTATTGTTTCATTTATAACAAAAAATTTCAAAATTGATACAATTCCTCCAGTAGTTTTTCTGTTTACTGGTAATTGAGCTTAGTGTTTATAGATAATCTAAAAATGCCATTCTTAGCATTCTCTGAACCCCTTTTCTGCTATTCCCCCATCGTTACTACAAAAACACAAGGGGATCACACAAAACTGAGGGCTATTTTGTATTATTCTTTGTTTAATGGGTTATTATGGCCAAATAATTCATCACTAAATGGTCAGCCTACTAGTGATAACCCCCTTTATACTTAGCTAGCTAGCTGGTCCTAAGATAATATACATAAAGTTTATTAGAAACTTTATAATTCTATATAAAAGTCAGTGATAATTACCCACCCCTACTACATGCTACTCTCCAATAAGATTGGACTACTTGAAGCCCTTGACTCTCATTTGTCTATTCTTGTTCATTAAGAGATATGTAGGAAGTAGAGCCAATAGAATACTGGTTCTGGAATTAGGAAAACTTGAATTTAAATCCTGCTACACACAGGGATAGCCTAATTGCTTACCATTTCAGGGAGGAGGGAGGAAAAGGAGAGAGAGGAACAGAACTTAGAACTCAAAACTTTAAATAAAAATGTTTAAAAAATTTTTTTAAATCCTGCCTCAGAAATGTACTAGCTATGTGACCCTTAGTAAGTTTTCTCACCTGTAAAATAAGGGAATTAGGCTCAAAGGCTTCTGTGCTTCTAGTTCTAAATGTATGGTTGTATGATCATTTGCTTATGTTGTACTCTATTTCTAAAATGTCTACCCTTCCAGTTATTAAAAAAATTTTACCAAGGGCTTTATATATATATTAACTCATTTGCTTCTCATAACAACCCTTGAGCTAGGTGCTAGTGTTATCTCTATTTTCTGAGGCAGGATCTGAATATAGGACAGCACTTAGCGGAGGGCCTAGCACACAGCAGACACTTCATAAATGCTTGTGGATTTTCCTTGTCTTCCTGACGTCAAGCCCAACGATATCTGCTATATCACTCTGCCATCTGGATTCCTACCTACCTATTAAAAACCAATTCAAATATCACTTATTCACAGGACTCTCGATTTAGAGCTGGAAGGGATCTGGGAGACCCTTTAGTCCAACCCCATAAACTTTACAGCTGAAGAAATAGATGACAAATTGAGGAAATATGGCCCAAGTCTGGCAGAAAGGGCTGCTAGAGCAGTGCTGAGAGACTGATTCACATGCTGGAGCTTTCTGTGCCCAAAACACAGCAACCTTCTTGCTCTGGGTGATAATTTCATGCTTCAAAAAACCCAAAGAACCAAAAAGCAGAAATTCTCTTCTGCATCTTGTTCTCACCAATGGAGAGAAACTATAGTGGGAATTGCATGAATCCTGCAAGGTGACCACTCTCTTAGAATCTGTACTACAGGAGAGGAAATGAGGCACACTCTGACACACTATCTAGATTTGGGGAGTATGGAGCTCAAAGAACTCATAGAAAAGAAGGCATGATGCTAGGGAATAAAATTTTCCAGGGGAAGTCAGCCCAGGTGTGATATTCAAGAATGAAGTTCTTAAAGATACAAAGGGAAAAAATTTCAACAAAGAAGAAAAGTGAGATTTGTCTAAAAACACCACTAGATGTAAAGGAGTTTAGTAACCAGATAAGATCATAAAAATAAATTTCAGAAGTAAGGCCAGGCAACTGAGAATGAAGATTAAAAGTGGGCACAGTTCTGTAAAAATGACAAAAGGCACATTACATTCAAGTTCAGAATGAGCTTAGTCCAACAAGTGAAGTGCAGGATAGTAATTTTTTTTAAAAAGTTATAATGGTGGCGCAGTGAATAGAGCGCCGGCCCTGGAGTCAGAAGGACCTGAGTTCGGAGCCAGCCTCAGACACTTAATCCACACGAACAAAAACCTAGCCGTGTAACCTTGGGCAAGTTACTTAACCCCAATTGCCCTAAAGGGGCGGCTAGGTGGCACAGTGAGTAAGAGCGCCCGGCCTCGGAGCTGGGATGACCCGAGATCAAATCCGGCCTCAGAAAATGAGCACCCACGCATAAATAATGACTAGCCGTGTAACCTTGAGCAAGTTACTTAACCCCAATTGCTTAAAAAAAAAAAAAAAGTTATAATGGAAGAAAGAGGAGGATCAAAGTATGACCTTCCGGTGTTTCCTGGGGGGATGATGACTGACAACAGGAATGACTTTTATACTGGAAAGAACAAAAATGACTTATCTGTAGTGGATGCCCAAGATAAGGAGATGCCCAGAGAGTACCAATTACCCTTTGTGAATCCAAGTCACTTGGCCCAGATGGATGACTGTCCCTGGGTCCTGAAAGAGTTGGCTATACGAAAGATGATGGAAAACCAGAGAGGCAACCATAAATTGGGAAAAGGGCAGATTCTGTTCTGATTTTCAAAAAAGGGCAAAAACAGGGTCTACAAACTACAGACAGGCCAGCCAGGTTAGCTTCAATTCCTGGGAAATTCTAGACTGGATCATTAAAGATACAGCATCTAGGAAGAGAAACAGTGATTACAAAAAATTGGTATGGCTTCATCAAGCAGGTCATGGGAGACTAATCTCATTTCCTTTTTGATAGAATTACTAAACCAAGAGATAGAGTGTTTTGGATATAGTTTACCTAAGTTTTATCAAAGTTTTTAACAAAGTATCTCATGAAAGCATTTTAAAAAAATAAACTCCTTTTTAGGTTTTCTATAATATTAAGAAATACTAAAAACTTTTCAAGGAAAGAACAAAAGCTAGAGCCTTCCTTTGAAATGGGGCTATATTTTAATATATTATGATTTTCTCCTTATATAAGATTCCCACAAATGTTACCTGAAATTTTCTTGGGGCAGAGAGGCATATCAGAAAGCATAAGGAACTATGCCGATTTGGACTCTTTTTCCAATTTAGAAATGGCTTGGTTACATATTCAGAAATACTGTTTCTGGCAGACTTGATCCTAAATCACCGGGTACAATATTTATATTAGCATGCTTTTCAACATCATCTATTCTTAGAGAATACTAAGAGATATGGATTATATAATAATATAATCAGATATATTCAGAACCAGTTGGATGACTTGACTCAAGGAGTAGTCATTAATGGTTCAACAACAACATGGAAGAAGGTTTCCAGGGGAGTTCTCTAGGAATCTGTGCTATTTAATGTTTTTACCAAAGACTTGGATAAAGGCACACAAGGCATGTTCACTAAATTTGCAAATAACACAAAGCTAGAGATAGCTAAACAGTACATGACAAAGTCTGAATCCAATTTTAAGCTAGATCTAACAAGATAATATTCAGTAGGGATCCACATAAAGTCCTACACTTGGATCCAAAAAATTCAACTTCACAAGGTTAAGATGGAGGAGATATGGATAGAAAGTAGCTGTTCTGAAAAATATCTGAACATTTTAGTAGCCAGCCAGCTCACTGTGGTTCAGTATGCTTCCAATCCAATCCTCACAGTCATCAGCTGGGCATATGATTCCTTTGAAAAATGAGCCAGCCATTCTCACCAACTGTCACCCTACTGCTACATGTTGAGAGAGGCAATTCAGCCTAGTGGAGCAACAAGGTATTCTGAGAAACAAAGAGAAGGTGGCATGTGCCAAGCAAGTCAAACCACTACTACCTCTTGACCAACATTTTCCCTTGGACCTTAATAAAGAAAGTCTAGAAAAAGATCCTGCCCCACCCTGAGGCCAAAAGCTTTGGGAAAAACAGTGCTTCCAGTCTAGTGTCCTCAGGTATCACCTTGGGAAGTAACTCCTGTGGAGACAGAGTCTGCCAACTGCTCCTGTAGGGGCTATGGCCACAGCTAGTTAAGACCTAGAAAGGAAAGTTCTTGCCAGCAAAGTTCTTAGCATTATCAAATAGTTCACATCAGAAAATGATGTAATTTATCAGTGGAAATGCCATTAAAAAAGAGAGAGACAGTATCATCTTCTTTGTCACTGTACCCTAAGGATCATGGGACCTTTCCATAGGACCTGAAGCTGAAAACTTCCCTATGGGTTGACTGTCTCATTAGAATTTGAGCTCCTTGAGAGAATGGACTTTTCTGTCTGCATCCCCAGGGCTCACCACAGTGCTTTGTACCTACTAAGCTAGCTCTTTCTATCCCCCATGCCTAAAGGGACTCTATTTACCCTTCCCCAACTCCATATTTTAAAGTCTCTCTCTTCCTCCATGGCCCAACTCAGGTTCCACCAACTCCATGAAGTCTTACTTCTCTTCCCCAGATGAAAATGATCTCTCCTGCCTAAAATTCCTTAGAGCTCTCTGCCCAGACTGCTCTTTAGCATTTATCACATTCTTTCTCATCCAGGTTATTTGTGTCTACGGATTCCCCTTCCTAAGATCCTAAGATCTTTAAGAGCATCATCTGTGTTGGATCTCTTTTTTTATCCCTTGTACCTAGGATGAGTGCACTGCACAATGTAGTAAATAGTGTCATGGACTATCAGACATCATGAGGTAAAGGACACCGACTCTACATCAGATTGTAAAGCAAATCAATGTTTGTTGAAATGAATATTGGGGAGCACTGAGCCAGATATTTCCACTTAGCAAATCATTTCTTACAGATCCTGAATTTTTCCTTAGTCAGAAGCTGCAAGTGACAGAATAGTATGAACAATCACTTGTTTGCCCCAATAATATCTAAAATAATACCTGAGGGATATTTTAAGGTTATATGCAATGAACATATATGTCAAAGAATTTGGGGTATTTCAAAAAATGTTCTATATAGCACTATATATAATCAATAAAGCAAGATTTTAGGGGAAAATTTTTTTCTTCCCAATCTGAATTACCTTTTTCTCAAATGAGGTTTATAATAATAATAGCTGGCATTTGCATAATCATATATTTAGTGTACTTAACATATTTACTATTTATGGCTTACAAAGTATTTTACAAATACTATCTCATTGTATCCTTACAACAACCCTGGGAAATAAGTGCTTTTATTATCTCCATCTTAGAGATGAGGAAACTGAGGTAGGCAGAAATTAAGTTACTTGCTCAAAGTCACATAGCTAGTAAGTGTCTGAGGCTGAATTTGAATTCTGGTCTTCCTGACTCCAGGTCCAGCACTCTAACAATTGTGCTACCTAGACTGTACTAAATGAAGTTTACAGGAGAAGATAAGGTCAGTGATCCATCCCTGACCCCGACCACCAGAGTTAAGAGTAAAACATGGTACTGTGACCCATTACAGGACTTCACAAATTCTTACATTCATAAACTGTTCCTGTGCTTCTAGATCTTTATCCATCAGGATTTTCTGCAGTGGTGTTTTTAACTGTTTCTGTGTTAGTATAGCTTTATCAATATTCTCCATTCGTTCTTTCTCAGTTGTCACTTTCACTTTCAGAGTATGAAAAGGTGTTGGAACTTCCCCCACATTTAGGTACATGGGTTCCCCATCAAATATTACTCCTTCACAATCACCTTCCTTGAAACCCGGAGGTTGGTAATCTGGTGGTGTAACTACAAAAAAAAAAAAAAAATATATATATATATATATATATATATATATGTATGTATATAAACTGAATTTTTTTATGAACTTAGAGAAAAATTAACAGTACAACTCACAGAGTCTTACCTGGGGTCTGAATGTATTATAACAAATAAATAACTCATAGTCAAATAAAACATATATCCTAAAAGGTAAATGTTCCTAAAATATATTTGTCACCAGAGAAATATATATAGTACTAACATTTGACATAGTTAAATTATTCCAAGCCACTTTCTCAAATATTGACATTAAATGGAAAGTTTCCTGAAATTTATAACTGGTATGGCTATAAGACCATATAGCTAAATGACAGTTAAACCCAGTCTTTTCGATAATAAAACCTGTATACATTTACTAAAAATAAAATGCAATGTAAATAGTACCTTCATCGTAGTAAAAAAGTTTCATTGTCAAACAGACATCATTGGGTAAAGGCCCCAGATTCTGCATCAGAATATAAATCTTGCGAATTAAGAGAATACTTGCTTTCTTTGTATCAGAAGATGACAGGTTGGAACTATTGCCTTTGCTTTTACTAAAAAAGGACACAATATTAGAGAAATTATGGTATCAGTAATTTACATATTAAATTTAATGTTTTAAAATGTATTCAAGTACACCACAATATTAAATTATCCAGGTAAAAACTATCATAATATGAAAATAAACATTTCTTTTCAAAGAGCTTTACTAACATTTAATAGTTAGGTTAGTCACTTTTCAGTCTAATTTTAAACACATTAATGCCTTCATAATCTTGGTCATTTTTTTAATAAAAACATTCAAAGAAACTAGTATTGGAATTTTACTAAATGGTTCCAATTCCCAAATAAAACAATAACTTGGTAATTTCAATACTTTCTTACTCTTTGTCCAGATTTTCCATAAGATTAACATATCTCGAGACACAATCATGGTGTAGTACTACTAAAGGATCACAACTCCAATATCTTTGTATTAATGGGTAGATGGGATAGCTTAAATAGCTTTAGACAGCCACTCTTAAATTAGTTTTATTAATATGAATAAAAAGTGGAACTTAGGAAGAAAGAAACTAACAGGACAGTACCTTGTGAGATCCATAACTGGTCCATTGTTGGTATACTTGAATTTAAACTGATAACATTCTGAAATTGTCTTAAAATACAAATAAAACATTATAGTTATGTATCTAACATAGAACACTAGTTTCCAAATGTTTATTTGCTGCTTTGATTTAGCTATTAAAATATATAAAGATTGTAAATTCAACAAAACAGAACAAAAATGGTTTTCATATCAACTACAACTATTTTTAAAAGTATACAGAAATATAATGGAAAAAAAAAGATCTGAGCATAGTTCTCTATGGATAAGGGAAAATTTTAAACTACCTGTATATAGCAATTTGCCTCTTTAGAACTCAGTTTTTTCATTTGAAAAATGTATATAAAAATATTTGCACCACCTATCTCACTGGACTTTTGTGGAATTAGTCAAATAACATATTTAAATCACTCTGTAAATTGTAACACAATATATAAACATGAACTATTGTTTTACATTTTTTAAAAATTATAAGTATATTTGGATATTGGTTTATATAGGTTTGTTTACTACTTAGTTTACTTCACTATATTAGCGATCTATGATTTCAACCTTTTAGTTTACTTCACTATATTAGCGATCTATGATTTCAACCCCTCTATCTATGCCTTTGTAGATAATCTTTATGAACTATAGTGGCCAAAAATATTTATTATCTAGTAAGGATGATCTCTTAACTTTTTCTAGGCTAGTCTTTGGTCAACAGATACACTGTCCTCAAGCCCTAATTTAAAACTTGGCAGCACCCATCAAATCTTGTGTTTCACTGCTATGTCTTCCAGAACCCATGGTCACTGCTACATCATGGTGAGGCACTGAAGTAAGGCTTTATGGTCAAGTTATAAGAAAGATTATATATTTATTCAATATTTTCCCCCAGTCACCATAAAGCTCAATTTCTGCACAGTCCCTCATCAAATCAAGTGTTATATATTCAAACTGACTGTAGAGAATGAGACTAAGTAATATATTCCATATAGTCAACATAAATTTATTGAGCATCTTCTATTATAAGAAAATTTAGATTTCTATATCCCTTTTTGATTAACAAGGCCTTATAATCGTGTGTATTTTCATCTGGATACCAAAGAGAATCAGAGAAAAAATACATTTTCTTCCTTCAAGAAATCTTGATGTTTTATCATTTTCTGCAAAATCAAAGACTTTAAATGAAGAAGTTCATTCTCGTTCTACTCTCACTTCAGAGCTAAGTATCTCTAGAACTTTCCCTTAGCTTTATTCTTGCTTTCCTTTCTTTCATTCCCTCCACCTTTCTCTTCATTTCCAACCCTTTCCCTTTTCCCCTTCACTGATTAAGATATGTTTCAAACTCCAAATGATGAGTAAAATCAGGATTAAGGGTGTTTATTCAGAGTTAAAAGATAATGGAAAACATGCTAATTTCTTCGTCTGACCTCAAATCCTGGGCGTGTTTATTAGAGAAGCAGTACTTTGTAGAGAGCCAATATAGTATAGGAAAAAGCAGTGCATCAGTAATCCCAGTATGAGGGGCATTGCTGCAGCTTTACATCATTCTATTAAAACTGTTCGGTCACTGTCTGAGGGAATGGTCTCTTTTTCAGTTCTCCTCCCGTTTGACCGTTCTGCAGGTGTAATATGTTTAATCATTTCTTCCAACCAGATTGTCTCTCCTTCCATCTTCAGAGACTCCACACTTTCCTGGTTCTTTTCCTACATCTCTAACAGCTCCCCTCCCTCCCCCATCTCTTTTTTAAAGCTCCTAATCCTTTACCAGTCTCTTAATGTGAGTGTTCCCAAATCTGTGTCTTTGGCCCTCTTTTTTCTATTTCTATACCCTTTTGCCTTGGCAAATATCTATTTCCAGGGTTTCAATTACTATCTCTATCCAGTCAAGTCCTAAATCTCAACTGTAACTTTATGAGATTTAGTATTAGAAGGGAAGTTAACTTGTAACCTAATCCCTTTATTTTACAGATAAGAAAACTGAAGCCCACAGAGGCTGACTTGTTCACCTGCAGCCTTTAGCTCTCTTCTGAACTATGGATTCCTATTGACAACTATTTCACTTCAGCGCATCACCAGGGACTCAAAACTCTACACACTCAAAGCCAAGTTCTTTATGTTTCCACTCCAACCTCATTGTTTCACTATTTCTATCTGTGGCATTATCATTTAAACCACATTTCATGTTCAAAAGCTTTCTCTTTAACTCTTAATTTCCCCTCTCTTATCCAATCAGTTATGAAAGGCAGCATAGCCTGAGAGATAGAGAAATGTCAGATCCTGGACTGAAGTCCAGCCTCTGATCCCTCTTGGCTTTGTGACCAGGACAAACCACATAACCTCCCCAGGCAACTATCTAAAACTCCAAGCTTCAAAAAGGGAAATCCCTTACTCAGGAATTCTTTATACCAACACACATTATATTAATGTAGTCATGGGTCCTATAGCTACTGCTGCTGTTTCTACCTTCACAATGTCTCTCACATCTCTCTCTTCCCTCTATTCCACTCCCACAAAAGTCTGAGTAGAGACTTTCATTGCCACCAACCTTCCCCGCCCCCTCCCCCATTCGCTTCCTCGGACTTCTTGCCTTCCCATGTTTCTCAAATGTTGTTTCCAGAATAATCCTTCTTTCACATTCATCTGGCAGTGTCACTTCTTTGCTCAAAAACATTTAGTAGCTCCTTCTTGTTGACTGAGTAAAGCTGAGACTCCTCTGCCTGGTATTCAAGACCAACTATGAGATGCCCCCATTGACCTTTTCAGCCTCATTTACTCCTCTCCTCAGTGAATTTTCTATTACTATCAGGTCTTTCCTGTCTCCCTCTCTTCCTCTTTCTGTCTCTCTCTCTTCCTCTCTCTGCCTCTGTCTCTCTGTCTGTCTCTCACTGTCTGTCTGTCTATCTCTCTGTCAATGTCCTGGCTCCATCCCTCACAGCAGGTCCTTCACCACGGTTTGCTCTTCTCTATTATACCATCACTGCTGAGTACCTCTGTGGCCCTCCAATAGTCACATAACAATCCCTGAGCCCTGGCTTCCTTATCAAATAAGGAAGTGTGTGAAAGCTTCTGAAAATGAAAAAGTTCTATGATATCTCCCCTGTTACATCAGAAGTTGAAAAATAAACTCTTTTTAGATATTAAAGGCAACACATCATTTTACCAGATCAATTAAACTTACCTGAGGGTCTTCTGGATTGCTGTATACCTATTTAAAAATAAGAAAAAGAGTTATTTAAGACTAAGCCTATTTTAATTCAATTCATCAGGAAAATTCAGTAAAAGAAGCAACTGGTTAAACTACTTTAAATTTTGGCATCATTCAGACAAAGTCAAATTAAATGATCTTGAAAAGAATCAAAAATACTTACAGCCAGAACCACCATCCTTAGCTGAAATTAAAAAAAAAAAATCCTAATTTTGTAAAACATCTTAAGATGGGTCATAACATCTTCAACCTCTATTTCACTATTTATTCCCAATGGGAAATTACTATGGTATAGGGTGAGCTACATAAACAGATGCCTTAGGAAAGCCCTCCTGTCCCCCAAGTTGGCTTAAATAAAATAAGGAAACTAGTTATAAAAGTAAATACTTTGAGAAACTTAAAATGTTAAGACACCAATAATTTATACTTCTACATGAATGACATGACTGCTCCTTTCCTAAGAACTGGCTTTACGAAAGGAAAGGTAAAACATGAATGCCTAAAGGAAATAGAGAAGAGACCAAGAAAATAAGTTTGGGAGAGCCCTAAAAAGGGGAGACAAAAAGTTGTAAATAGCTTATTTAACAATTTTTTTCTAGGGTTAAATTTCTGTATAAATGTAGATATACACTCAAGATTATGTTTACATCAAATTTTAGTTAGGTTAGTACATTAGAAATCTATAGTTAATCCTCATTGCTGCAAACTCTGTTAATTCATTCTATACAGTACTGATACACCTTGACACTGTATATCGATAAAGGGTATGCTAAATAAGTTATGGAAAAAGAAAGAATGTGGAAAGCACAAAGAAGGGGATTTCCCACTGCCCAGATTTTAACATGTTGTTTTTAAGTTAATGATTGTTAATTACAAAGGTCTTAATCCATTAATTGAAAAAAGGCTGTTAGGACTTGGGAATATTTGCTTAGTATTAATTCCAACTGAATTAGATGACTTAAAGTAACAAGGCTATTTTTAAAAAAAAATAAATATGCTATCTAATTTGGAGTATACCTCTCTTAATTCTAATTAGTTATCCTTTAACATTATAATAGTGATATGAAATGTAAAGAAATGACAATGGAAGACTTACGTATTTTTTCTGCAAAGCATCATAGCATCCTAGCATCCTAAAAAAATCAAATGTTATTTGTCTTCTATCCTGAACTCTTATATATTTGAGCTTACTTCCAGAAAATTAAGTTCTTTGCATAAGTCTTCAAAATAGCCCATTACAAAAGTAATTTTAAAACTGTTTCACTGTTTTAGGTTAAATAGCTTCTTCTCTTTTATACATTATCAAAGAATTATATAATTATAGCAGGAAATAGGAAATGAGACAAGAGGAAATGTTCTAAAGGCAAAATGCAGATTTTGGTAGCTATTGGGGGAAGAAGTAATGAGAGATAATTAAGAAGTTGAGTATATTTAGCTGTTGAGAAAAATAAAAACTTGAAGAAACATTATGAGGTTGTAAGGGCTAAAGGGGTCACTGAAATTCAGTTAAACAATTTAAAGTGTGCATAATTAAAACAAAGTCAAGCACAGATTTTTGTGATTTAAGGAAAAGCTATCCTATTAGGTACTGTTATGCTTACCATTTCACTAACTGAGTGGATCCTGGACACTTTTTGTCTTCTCTCAGAATTTTGACACAAAGATCTAAACATAAAAATATGATAATGCTATTTTGCTTCTTGAAGAAAAAACAGTAAAAACCTAGAAATAATAAATGAAATTATATTTATAAAATACAAAATACAGAATGAAATTGTATTTTTTAACTTAATAGTATTTTATTTTTTCCAATTACATCTAAAGATAGTTTACAACATTCATTTTTGTGAAGTTTTGAGTTCCAAATTTTCTCCCCTCCTTCCCTCCTTTCTGTTCCCCCTCCCCAAAACACAAGAAATCTGATACAGATTATACATATACAATCTTGTTAAACATATTTCCACATCAGTCATGTTGTAAAAGAATAAGAGCAAAAGGGAAAAAATACTAAAAAGAAAAAAAGACAAAAAAGTGAAAGTAGTATGCTTTGATCTGCATTCAGCTTTCTTAGTTCTTTCCCTGGATATGGATAGCACTTTCCATAACAAATGTTTTGGAATTATCTTGGATCACTACATTGCTGAGAAGAGCTAAGTCTATCATAGTTGATCATTGAATAATATTGTTGTTACCTTATAATTGTTCCTCTGGTTCTGCTCACTTCACTCTGATCAGTTCACATCTATCCAGGCTTTTCTGAAAGCCACCCGATCATCATTTCTATAGTATTGCACTACATTCACATACTACAACTTGTTCAGCCATTCCCCAATTGATGGGCATCCCCTCAATGTCCAATTCTTTGCCACCACAGAAGGAGTCGCTATAAATATTTTTTGTACATGTGGGCCCTTTTCCCTTTTTTTATGATCTCTTTGGGATACAGACCAAGTAGTGATTTTGCTGGGTCAGAGGGTATGCACAGTTTTATAGCCCTCTGGGCATTGTTCCAAATTGCTCTTCAGAATGGTTGGACCAGTTCATAAGTCCACCAACAATGTAGTAGTGTTCCAATCTTCTACAATATTTATCATTTTCCTTTTCTGTTATATTAGCCAATGTGATGGGTGTGAGGTAGCACCTCAGAGTTGTCTTAGTTTGCATTTCTCTAATCAATAGTTATTTAGAGCATTTTTTATATAGATTGCTTTAATTTCTTCATCTGAAAACTGCCTGTTCATATCCTTTGACCATTTATCAATGGGTGGGGACATTGTAAATTCTTTAGTTATATAACGGTTTTTCGTTGTTCAGTCATATCTGACTTTTTGCTGATCCCATTTGGGGTTTTCTTGGCAAAGATAATAGAGGGGTTCGCCATTTCCTTCTCCACCTCATTTTACTGATGAGGAAACTGAGGCAAACAAGGTAAGTGACTTGCCCAGAGTCACACAGCTAGTAAATATATGAGGCCAGACTTGAACTCAAGAAGATGAATCTTGCTAACCCCAGGCCTACCACTGTAGCACCTATCTGCCCCCAATTAGATTTATATTACTATTGAACTTTAGCAGCAAATTTCCAGTTAATGAACATTATTATGTATTTTTAAAAAGAAAAATGTGAACACATTGTATTATTAACACTGTTACAATATGGCATTATGAGCATTACTGGGCAATCTAAAAAAAATTAGAAAAAAATATACTCTATTATCTTTATCAAAGTATTTGCTGAGAATCCATTAATAAAATATAATGTAATTTCAAAGGACCAAGAAATTAACTGTTTAAAAAAGGTCAATGAGCATAGTATACCATGTCCACATTATTTTCATTTATTTAAATTAGCACAAGAACAGATACTACTACTGTACAAAGCTCTACAATGCATTACTTTTGGGCACTGCACTATTCATGTATAGTGGCAGGTAGAAATAATTCAAACCAGGTAAAAAAATGAATAATAGTCTTCACTGCCTTTCAAAGGGTGAAGCAGAGAGACAAATAGTTTAAAAGATTAAAAACAAAAATCTCAATATATCAAAGCTACATTAGAATTTTAAAACAGGAAAAAATGAATGTGGCACATCCTTTAAAAGGTGTTCATAAAAATTACATTACCATCTAAATATCTTGTTCCATAGGCACATTCTGGAAATATTCCTCTTAAATACGTTATACAGGATACAGAAACAGCTAGGAGCCTCTTCACCAACACCAAGGACTGTTGCTCAGTTGAAATCTTATTAGGAAATATCACCGCACTCTAAAATTTAAGAATTAAAACATTTTCCACTAGTCATTGTAAAAACTGAAGGTGACAAAAATAATGCAATAATAATGTTGAATAAGTTTATCTACTTCCCCCTACTAGTCTTTTAAATGGTTAAGGGCCTGTGAAAGAAATAAGTCCCTGAGGATGAAACATGTTTTGGGTGATCCTGTGCTAAATAAAGGAGGGAGCCTTTTTATAACTGAAATTTATACCACTTAAGTGTCATCTAACATTAATTTGGTAGAACAATTGTATGCAAGCATACAATATTTATCACTAAGGGCAGGTTATTTTCTTTTTTATTTATTGGAGGGGGGAAGGTAGGGCTATTGGGGTTAAGTGACTTGCCCAAGGTCAAACGGCTAGCTTCGTGTTAAATGTCTGAAGCCAGATTTAAACTCAGGTACTCCAGACTCCAGGACCAGTGCTCTATTCACTGCACCACCTAGCTGCCCCAGGTCATTTTCTTTTCTTTTTTTTTTTTTTTGGTCATTAGATAGAAACAACAGAGATAGAAGCTTCCACACTTAAAATAACACTTAGAAAAAACCCACTGATATAAGTGTCTTTGTGGGAAGGACCTCCTTTTCCAGAGAGATGAACTGAAGTTGACAAACTTATATTTCTTAAAGTCATTGAGCAACTTTCATTAAGACCCTGTATGGAATGAACTTGAACTAACCACTTAAGCAAAAGCTCCCAAAATCTTTTTTAAAATGTATTTTTAATGTATTCTCAACATGTCAAGCACTTGCTAATTGATCCTTATTTCTTGGAAACAGAAGTTACTTACATAATAAAAGGCCCAATCACAAAAAATTTCATTGTAATTATTTTTTAAAAGTAACAATGCATTATAAAGTAATTGGAGCTCCAGGGGCTACACTGAGAAACTTCTTGGGTTATTTCTAGTAGCAAAGTATAACATTCATATAAATAGAGTCATACCATATAATTCCTCTGCATCTGAGCAGTAGCCATTTTTTCTCACAAAAAGGGTCCAATTTATTCCAACCTTGTGGAAAAAACAAACAAATTTTTAACTCCAAATTTTATCCTTACTGTTCTGAATTCTCATCTCTATACACAGTGGACAAGAATTTCTAATGAAAAAGAGATGAACACATGGAAAGTTTCTGCAACCAAAATTAAATAACTAAAAAAAAAATCCTTCTTCCTATAATTTTCTCATTTTTCTATTCCTGCTTTTGACTATCAAGAGTCATCATATGGGGAAAGTAAGAAGCCAAGCTCAACAGTTTGTGAAATTAGATAACTAAGTAAAAAAAACATAATATTGCCTGTTGTTTCTTTTTCAATGCATTCTTTTTTCAGTCCACTTGGCACAGCTGGCAAATCCCTCAGTAAATACTAATAAAAGTTGGCACCCCACTATCCCCTCAAGCCCTCCCTACCCAAAAAAAGTTTCACTTCCCATCAATTGTCTTCTCAGGCTCCAGGTCAGAATAATAGACTGTTATTCTTCCATTACTGGAAATAACAACACACTGGACCAAAACTGACCACAGGGATTTTCTCAAGGCCAGCAAAGTGAAGCAAAGCACATGCATTTTTTTAAGTGTCCTGATATTTTTTGCAAATTTCTTGGAGCTTCCTACGGTTTGTGGCTTTTTATTAGTTTTTGGTGCACTCATGGGCGGATAACCAGCGCTATGTCCACTTCCGGGCCACATCAGTTTTTCCTTTACATCGTCTGAGGCCTAGACGGAAACTACTCCTGCAAAAAATTGTCCTAGGCCCTTTTTGTTGTTTTTTTAAATATTTGGACTTTGTGGCCAAGACTCGAAGGATTCCGCCTGGGTGACTGGGGTGGGGGAGTGTCGGGGAACAGCGGGGTAAATACATATTTTACAGGAGGCCTGCGAGGCTGACTTGCGACGTACGATCACAACTCCTCCGGCGCCGCGCGGGGGGTTCTGCGCACTGCGCACGTGCCATCGTGGCCAGGCCCCACCCCCCGCAGTTAACGCCGAGGGCGCGAGGACCCAGCGGGCCAATCCCGAGGCCGCCTTCCTGGCACAACGAGCCAAGCGCGCAGCCTGCCGGGAAAGCGCCGCGTAGTAATTCTCAGGTGGGGGGAAACTCCACCATTGCGGGGTCGCTTCCCTCGTGCTGCGCGGCGTGCTTTCTGCGCCTCAAACGCGCTTCAGCTCCGTCCGCCTGGAGGGGCGGGGGCGGGGGCGGCCTGAGCGCGGTGGCGGCAGCTTCTCGAGGGCTTCCGTCGCTGCTCCAGAATCTGGAGCTCGGGCTTTTCCCTTCTGTGCCATGCTTCCCCAGTAGTGCCGGCTCCTTCCGAGCAGTGGCTGGCCGCTTGTTCTGTGTGAAGCCCCAGAGCTTAGCGAAGAAATACTTTATTTTTTTTTAAGTAAGCCTTTTCCCGGTGGTAGTCATCAGTGCCAATTTGGCAAGATAAGCAGTGAATTTAATAGTCAGCCTTTGAAGATGAGAAAGATGAAGATGAATTAATTTATCCATCTCAAGTTGATTTTCTTCATAACTCATCTTTCTCAATATATGTGATTTCTTAAGTCTTTTTCCTTTATGAGTACATAATGCGATTTCTTAGGATTAACAGGTTCTTGTAAAATGTAGGTGTATACTTACACGTTTTTCAAAGGAAAAGACTTAAGTCCTTAGTATTGTGCTTCCTTCAGTGGAAAAAGGAAGAACTAGAGTGTTTAGTATTGCATTTCGTCAATTAAAATGATCATCATAAAATACATCTGTCAGGACAGTCAGAAGAAATATAGAAGAGAGACAAGTAGGCTGTTCTGTGTAATTATGCCTTTAGTTTCATTTCCTCTGAATTGCATAATAATAATAGAAAACTGTCAGGAGATTGGTCATAAAAACTGAAAGACTAAAAAACAAATGGAATCAGTATCCCAGACATTGGAGAGGTCAAATCATTTAGTACAAGAACTTTTGAAAAAAAATAGCAGTTTTTCAGAAAATAAGGTTAAGTTTACACGAGCATATGCCATAATAAATCCCACATGGATGTATGACCTAAATATAAAAGGTCACATCATTTAAATGTTGAAGGAGAAGGTACCTTTTAGATCTATGATTAGAAAATTTTCAGCTAGACAAGCAATAGGGGCTATTCAAAATAAAAATAAAAATTTTGGTTACATAAAATTAACCTTTTGCTTGAACAAAATGAAAATGTATATAGAATAAGAGAAAATTCACGTGTGAAAAAATCTTTGCATAAAATATTTCTGATAAAATTCTGATACCCAAGATATATGGGGGTTTGTCATAAATATATAAGCTGAAGAGCTCTTTTCAAAAAGATATTTGATCAAAAAGGATATGAATAGTTTTGAAAAGAAGTGTGAACTATCAATAACTACATGAAAAAATGTTCCTAGTCCTATGTAATGGAAATGCAAATTTAAAGATCTTCCCTGCCCCTAGCTTAAGTGCACCTGGAGCCTGTGGTGGGAGGCTTGTTTTTCAGGAAAGCCCACACCTTGATACTTTGTGATTGGGCAGGGGGTCCAGAAGGTTGTTACATTCTCTGAGCCAGGAGAAGGCTATATAAACCCTGAGGAGAGGCTTTGCTTTGGGGCTCACTTTGAGAAGTGTTGTGTGATTTGACCAGATGAGACTGGGAAGCCATTGTTGAGAGCCCCCCGGCTTTGAAAACCCAGATGTTGATGCTTCCCTCTCTGGTAACTGTGATTTGGTATTGATATAATGGTTGGACAGTTTGGAAGCCTGTCTGTTTGATCTGTAAGTTCTGTAACTCTGAAGTTTGGGGTGCTGACCTTTTCCCCCTGAACTACGTAATGTATGATTGTTTGATTAAAGTAAGCTTGTAAACCCATTTTGAGTTGCTTTCCTTTTGAAAAGCAGATCTAAGAACCTATATTGGCAGCTACCCTGGGGATGTTGGGGTGCTTGCTGATACATCCTAGTAACAAAATACAAATTAAAACAACACTCAGTTTCAACTCACAGTCTTCAAACTGATAGTGTTCATAAAAGATGGAAAAAGTAGTTGGAGGATGTTTGGGAAGATTGTTGGTAGGCTTGTTGGTAGATCTGTCAATTGGTACCGTTTTGGGGGCTGGGGAAAATGTAGAATTATATGAGAAAGCCACTAAATAATTCATATCCTTTGACCTATATCAATCATGTAATTCAAAGGGAAAGATATTCCATATATGCCAAAAATGTTGAGAACATCACTTTTTGCAGTGGCAAAAACTGAAAAAGAAAGTGGATTGCCTGTGATTTGGGGAATAATTGAACAAACCATGGTATGTAAATATAATGGAATGTATTTGAAGAACTACAGATAGAAGAAATATGAGAAGACTTATGAACTGCTGCTTAGTAAAAGAAATAGAACTGAGGTACAATATACGTAATGACTGCAATAATATTTTTAAAAATGTCACTATAAAGCAGCCAGATTAAGTGCAATAACAAATCTTGGTCCTGGATAACAGATGATGAAACACATTTCTTTGTTCTTTCAAGAGGTGTGGGATTACAGGTATAGAATGTGACCTCTGCAGTCACACACAGTTGCTGTATCAGTTTTGCTTAATTGTTTTTTGCAGTTATTAGGGAGGATTTACTGGGGTGCAAAAGGTATAAAAGGACATGACTGAGGTATATGTAAACAAAAGATAGCAATAAAACTTTAAAAGAAATAATTGTCTTTATATCTAACCAATCAGGAACCTTCTCTCTATGATAGATCATTTGAACTTTGCTTGAAGTGTGGCTAACAGGAAACTAACTACCTAAAAGGAAGTCCATTTAATTTTGGATAGTCTTAACTGTGATAAAGTTCTTTCTCTTGCCTCCCTGTAACTTCCACCTGCTTTCAAATTTTGCCCTCTACAGCTGGACAGATTAAGTCTAATCCCTGTTCCAGATGACAGTTTTTCAGATAATCAGAGGCAGTGATCATACTTCCACTAAGTCTTTTTGCAAGATAACATTTTAATAACTAAAGAAATAAGTTTATGCAAGTGTCTGTTTATGTATTTTTTACATATTTAATTAAATTTAATGACATTACACTTAGTTCTAGCAATATTAGAAGAAAAAGCAAGTTATTCTCCTTTTACTCCATTAGTAATTATTAAATTTTACAAAGTATTTTCTTTACAACAGTCCTATGAGGTAGGCCCATCATATGGAGGAGGGAACTAAAACTGAGTGAGAGGTTAAGTGACTTTCTAAGAGTCTTATAGCTGATAAGTGACAAATTTAGGATGATTCTCCTTTTTATATACATATCTAACTATAATTTTGAGTATTAGTCTAAAGCAAACAATGATGATTATAAAAGTTATCATAAATAAAGTTTTTTTCCATTGCTATTTCAGTAAATGACAGTTCCCAAGAAAAAATTTGTTTTGTTATTCCATTGGATATAGCCAGAATTACTCATAAAACTTAAAAATATTATGGGATCCATAAGTCATCAAATCACAGGATAAGGTTTTCAGCTATATTTGTGTATAATACACATATATCTCTATATGTGTATACATACATACAGATATCTGTATATATGGCATATATATATATACATATTCATAGATGGCAAGACCATATTGAATTTACAATGATTTGTTAAATGATGTAAGAATATTATTTACAAATTAATAGTTTAATTATAAGAGAATGTAAAAATGTACTAGACACTGAATGAAAATTAATTCAATAGACATTTATTAAAATGCCTATTATGTGTAGGTTGCTGGGATGGATGCTGGCAAAACAAACACAAAAAAGCTTGTTTTCTTCTCTTTCTCTCTATCTATACAACCCCAATCATAATTCAGGCCTTCATTGATAAAATAAAACCTTTCAACTGAACTATAATCCAGTATTCTTTTAATAGTTCTCCCCATCTTAAATCTTTCTTTTCTTTAAGCCATATTCTGATTCAGCTGTCAAAGGAATTTTCTTAAAGCATATGTTACCCTCTTATTCAGTAAACAATGGCTTCCTATTATCCTCAGGGTCCTCTGGCCCTTTTAAAGCCCTTTATAAGCTGACCTCTTCCTGCCTTTCTAGTATTTCTATGATTTACAAACTAAAACCTACATTATAATTGAGTTGGACAATGACATTTTGACCATGACACTTTATTTCTTATTTCTACACCTAATAATATTAGCTAATAATAATAATAAAGCATTATCCTAAGTGCTTTATAAATCTCTCTTTTGATCCTCAAAACAACCTTGGGAGATAGGTGCTGTTATCCCCATTTTACAGTTGAGGAAATGAAATGGAGATTGTGATTTGTCCAAGGCCACACAGTTTAGTAAATATTTGAGGCTGAATTTGAACTCAGGTCTTCAGGACTCCAAGCCCAATGTTCTAGAGTCATATACATATCTAACTACAATTTTGAGTATTAGTCTAAAGCAAACAATGATGATTATAAAAGTTATCACAGATAAAAGTTTTTTCTCATTGATATTTCAGTAAATGACATAGTTCCCAAGAAAAATTGTGTTTTGTTATTCCATCAGATATAGCCAGAATTACTCATAAAACTTAAAAATATCATGGGATCCATGATGTTTTTCTTTTCACTGGCTGCCTCTCGTGTGGATTGCTCTTCCCTCCTCATCTCTTAACTTCCTTCAAATTTTTGGTTTTTTTTTTTTTTAAAGCAATTGGGGTTAAGTAACTTGCTCAAAGTTACGAGGCTAGTCATTATTTATGTGTAGATGCTCATTTTCTGAGGCCGGTTTCGATCCCGGGTCATCCCAACTCTGAGGCCGGCGCTCTTAACGAGGGCACCACCTACCTCCCCTTCAAGTTTTAATTCAAATTCCACCTCCTACAGGAAGCCTGTCCTGATCCCTCCAGCTGCTAATGATTTCCCTCTGAGGTTTGAGGTATCTCTGTGTGTGTGTGCATGTGTGTATGTAGTGTGTTTTGTTTACATTTCTTTGTGTCCTTAGCACAGTGCCTAGCACATAATGAAGTTTTAATAATAAATGCTTATTGACTAAGAAATGCTTTTTAAATTTTGATTGATTGAAAGAGTTCAGAATCCTCACCTCAATTTATTAAATATTACTCAGCTAACAGATTGAAGAAACTTATTTTCCCATAAGCAGATGCTCATCTCTCTCTCTATCAGAATCCCTAATCTTTTAGGCTTGTTAATGTTAAAGTTGCTGGCTATACTATTTATTAAAAGGCAACCTAGAAAAAGAAAAAGTGAGATAAATCGTTATTGACAGTGTTGAAACTGTGAGAAATATAACAGGCAAAGGTCTCCCTTGACCATCATTCCAGCTTCTCACTTGTTAGTATAGCCCTGCCATTAGAATCTTTGAAAGGAAAAAAAAAGTTCTTTTTCTCCTCTTTCTCTGTACCTGGCACAGTCCTTTTCTGTTAGGACAAGAAAAGAGTCTCTTCACAGATTCCTGCACTGGGAATGGTAGTTAAACTGTCATTTCAAGGTTCTATAAGCTCTCTTAAAGACACAGTAACAGAACCTATAGACTCTGGGAAAGAAGCTGTTGAAGCCAGTGTTGAATTTCTCCCCATTGCTAAAAGTTTTCAGTGCTCATTTTGGAGGGGGATATTAAATCCACTATAAGGTTAAATCTGATGCTCATATAATACAAAATACCACTTGATTAGAATGCTTTCAACAAGGGGGAAAAAGCAATAAAACACAACCCTAGTAATAGCAATAATCAAATAAAATAATACCTGCCCAACACTGAATTACCCACCAAAAAGTACAAAACGTTGGATATAATTCCTCAACAGGAGTTGCATGAGTAGCTCCCTTCTTTTTCTGCTGCCATATCATAAAGTTAGCCTAGTCAGAGAACAAATTATTTTCTTTTGTGACTTGTTTACTTTTCTATAGACACACATGCATATTTACACATAGATGAATAAATAAAGCAAATATTTATTAAGCTCTTATATGCAAAACACTGTGATAAGCACTGGGGAGATAAATAGAAAAATAAGATAGTCCCTTCTCTCAAAGAGTTCACATTCTAATCAGGGAAAACCACACATATGGAAGATTTTTCAAGGTCCCATGGTCTTTAGGATACAGCTCAAAAGCAGAAGATAATGCCTGTAATTTAATGCCATTTCAATAAAATTGTATCAGTTTCTAAATGTTGAAACATTTGATGGTACCAAGGATTTTGGTGACAAAAACTTTCTTTTCTGGGTCTTGAATAGATGTGTCTGTGACCCTTGCAGGAATAACTGCCAAGTTGCCTCTTCATGAGAGACTATCATATCCTCATTCTTGAGACTGACCTTCTCTTTCATGTAGCCCAAGACGGCATCAGCTCTCTTGGCTACCATGTCACACTGTTGATTCGTATTAAGCGTGCAGTCTGCTAGGCCTTTGGATCTTTTTTAAGACAAATCATGATCTGACCATGCCTCCTCATCTTATGAATGTAAAACTTTACATTTATCCCTACTGAATTTTACTTTATTGATCTTAACTCAGTGTTTTAATCTGTCAAGATCTTTTTGGATCCTGGCTGTTATCTGATACTGTCATCTACAAGTTTTGTAGGGATGTCATCTATGTCCTTATCTAAATCACTGTAGACAACAAAAAAGCACACCCTTCTTTATTAGTCTTCACTTGACTCTCCATTCTCAGTCCATTTTGAATGTTAGCACTCCTGCTACCATTTTTATAGGACCACATCATGATCTTGTAGCCATCATCTACCACTTGGTCTTTCTTTTATTATGTATACATTTCTTTTGTAACAATTTGATCTGCTGCTGGGCCTAGGCCAGATACTCCTTCCCTTTCCACCAGAGCGGGGGTGGGGTCCCATCTGCTCTAGATCCACATATGGTCTGAACCAGGTTCACTCCTAGGGAAACCTGGCTTCTAATGAGGGGGTTTGGGATTGTTAAATCCCACCCCAACAACCTAAGTATGATTTAACTAAATTTTAGCTCATGTCTAGGGTCTCCTCAAAGGGAAAAATAGGAAACTTTTCAATATACAATAAAAATTCAGAGAGAGATACTTCTTTCCTGCACAAAAAATAAATGCTAATGACAGAATATATTTGACAGAAACAAGGATAAGAATCAGTGCTATCTACTGTTGTAGTTTTCTGGGAGTTTCAGACTTAAACATCTAAACAAAAAGTTTTCTTTTACCTCAGGTCTTATCTTTCCTCCTCATGGTAGATGTGGTGGATTTTTGTTTTTGTTTTTCTTGTAGGGGGGAAGGCAAGGCAATTGGGGTTAAGTGACTCGCCTGAGGTCACACAGCTAGTGTATCAAGTGTCTGAGGCTGGATTTGAACTCAGGTCCTCATGACTCCAAAGCCAGTGCTCTATTCACTGTGCCAGCACATCTTGGTAGATGTCTTCTGGAGAACCAGGCCAGGGCTTGGGCTAGTCTCTCTGTTGGTGGTCATCTGCTACAAAAGCATTAAGGTAGCTGCTGAGGATGAGGACTCTTCCCCTTACTTCAAGTCTGCTCTAACCAAAGGATACATGGTGACCATGCCTCTCAGATTCACAAGGTGGTTCCACATGTGAACATGCCCACTTTGGGATACATACTCATTCACCCGAGACCAGGAAAGGACAAATAAGGAAGAGACAAGACCATTACAAGAATCAAAATCACCTGGGCAAGAAGTAGCCTTTAGCTTCCATGTGTCCATGGCAGCTATTTCTCCTAGTGTGTGGAGAAGAACAGCCCCTCAACCTACCTGTGGCAGAAAAGCTACTTACTACATATATGAAGAATCCAAAGAAGGGCAGGGGGTGGAGCCATTTCCTTTTTAAAGATAGCTGGCTTCACCATTCCCAATAGACTTTCAGTGCTCAGTCACCAGAAGTGGCCAGAGATTTTGTCATCCTTAAAATTCCCAAATGCTGAGCTATCACATGTGCTCAGCCAATACCAGGAAACACAATATTGTACTTCCCTTGCAGAAACCTAGGTTCTACTTTTTAAAAAACTGCTGAATTTCCTGTGCATCTGTGTTGGTCTCTTTGGATAAATCCTATTTTTCTTCCTCATTGAAATTATTTCCCTCTGTTTCTTCAGAATTTCATTTTTGAACATCTGCCATTCCATCTGGACTAACTTCCCCTGAAGCACTTTTGTCCATGGTATCCTACCTATCTTTCCTCTAAACTGTTTGACATCTACTTTCCCAAATTCTAGGGAATGTAACAGACTATGGCCAGATTTCCTCTCTGAATTTATTGCAATCTCTAGGATTAAATGATCACTCCCCTCTAAGTTTCCCATCATTTTTACCCCAGCACCCACTTTCTTCCCATTAGCAAGAATCAGATATCCCTTGTTGGTTTCTCTAGCTTTTGAAGGATGAAATTATCACCAAGTTATGTGAAGAAGTCTTTAGGTGGTAGGATTTTGGCAGAGATAGAGAAAGAGAAAATCTCCAGCAGATGTCTGGATGATTGAAGACCCTTGTCACCACTATCCCTTTGTGGCAGGCTTTGGATCTATTTCCCAAGTTATCGAGTTCTTCTTTCTGTGTAGGTGTTCTGTGGTACACTTCAAAGGGGTGGGTTGGGGGGAACCTACTTCTGTTTCTCCCTTTGAATTTTACCAAAATTCTCTCTATCAGGCTTCCCTTTTCTGTTTCTTGCATTTTCTCACATGAGCATACTTTTTTTTCTTTTTGCACTTAATAGCATTTTATTTTTTCCCAATTACATGTAAAGATAGTTTTCAACATTCATTTTTGTAAGATTTTGAGTTCCAAATTTTTCTCCCTCCATCCCTTCTCCTACCCAAGACAACAAGCAATCTGATGAGAAAGAAAAAACAAAAAAGGTAAAAAATACTGTGCTTAAATCTCCATCGGACTCCATAGTTCTTCCTCTGAATATAGCATTTTCTATCACAAGTTTTTTGGAATTGTCTTGGATCATTATATTGCTCTCTGGTGATCAGCTCTACAAATATCTGCTTTGGTACTACTGAACAGGGAATAACTACCCCCACTACTTTTCTCCCTCTGACACATACTAGATGGTCTCTCCTCTGATAGCTTCAGTGACTTTATTTATATTATTCTTGTGAGGATAAGCAGCTTCTTTTTTAGAATATCCAGTCTTCTCTTTAGGAAGAGCTTCAAATCTGTTTTTAAGCTCTAATTGTTCGACTATCCTTTTCCCTGCCCTTCTTCTGTGTAACACTATCTTTTCATCATCCTGACTTGTAAGAGTCAATTCTCCCTTTCTCAGCCTCAGAGCTGTTTATTTCCCAGGTAAACTAAACTTCTCTTTCCTTTCAAAATCCTTCATTCTTCCTAAAGACTTGGAGTATGGAGAAACCTTTTTTTTTTCTCAAATTCCTTCACCTTCTCCTCCAGAAAAGAGATAAGCCTGCACTTGGAGCACGGTTAACAACCATTTGGTGGTGGCAGAAATAGAAACATTGCTCACTAAATGCAAGTTACTGCACAAATTCCCCTACTCTCCCTGAGGTCTAGATTTTTCATGTTTGTGAATGTTTACACCTCTGTTATAAGCATCTGTGTGGGGAGCCAGGGAAGCCTGATTCAGGTTTCAGACCATGTGCTTTATAGAAGGCCCTTCCCAACTTGGCTTTTTGTTAATCTGGCTCCTTGGGTCTTTTGATATGGGTTATGTTGTTTGAGTTCTGAGACCAATAGGCTCTACCCCAAGATTTTAGTTATTAAGTGCCAAAATATTTGATTCAGCACTCAGGTATCTTTGGGTGGTCAGCTTTAAACATGATGTCTTTTGAGGGATTGCAGCTTTAGCTTTGAAGTTTGCTCTCAATTGTATCTGTTTATGACTGAGGCTACATTAGCAGATACCTGAGGCCTAGATCAAAGGTTTTGCCCTAAGACTTCAGTCTCCTAGATAACAAATCCTTATCAAATTATCTACTCTATGCTACTTCCAGGATATAACAGACTAAGATAATGATAAGAATACTAGACTCCCCTTTCTTTGTCTCACTGCTCTATAAAAACCTTGTCCTAACATTTATCAATAAATGGAGTTCATGGTTCTTCCTTGAACTACTACCCACATGATCTGGTCATTTCTTTTCACATCTCTGACCATGCTTAGTACTGGACACTGAGCAGCCCATGGCACATCTGGTTAAAACTTTTACAAATTACTTGCTTCAAATTCCTTTCCTTTCTTCAGCAACTACCTTCCCTTCATTCTGGCATTAGCTTCCTGTCTGTTTCACCAACTGTCCAACTGTTGCACTTATCTTTTCTTACTTAACCTTTCCTTATCTTACCAACTACCTTTTCTTTATCCTCCTTGAGTCTGCCGTTTTAGGTTCTATTTCCTGATCCTCCTTAATCTTTATACATCCTCCTTAATTATTCTTGATTTTGCTGCTTTTATAACCCAGAAATAGAATCTGGACTAGTTTGTAGGCCTAGAGATTTTTCTTTACATTTTCCTCAATTTCTCCCAGATTTTTCCATATTTCTCTTTTCCAAATTCAATTCAATTAATGTTTATAAGTACCTACTATATGCCAGCCCCTTCTTGTCATGGTGAAGAAGTTTGCACAGAAATGGAGTAGCCCAAATAGTCAATAAAAGAGTGAGAAAAGCAGAATTGGGGCACTATCTCAAAATGACAGAAAAACATCTTTTTAAATCTAAGGCAGATCATTCAGTATCACAGTGACATAAATCCATTCTCCAACTGATACTTAAGAGTCCCATTCATTTCTAAGAAGACTTACAACTTCATCTAGAAATAGCACCAAAAAAAGATGTCACATTAATCATAGGGGATTAGAATGCTGAAGAAAAAATAAATATCTAAAAATAATTGGAATAGGAGGCAAATTTGGCCTTGGAGTACCAAATGAAGTATGACAGAGACTAATAGAATTTTGTCAGGATCACTCACTGGTCATAGCAAACACCCAAAATGTGAATTGAAATCAGATTGATTATATACTTTGAAACCAAAGGTGGAGAAGCTCTATACGATCAATGAAAACAAGACTTAGAGCTGACTGTGGTTCAGATCATGAGCTTCTTATTGCAAAATTTAGACTTAAATGGAATAAAGTAGGGAAAAGACTATATAGGTATGACCTAAATAACGTCCCTTACGAATATGAAGTGGAGGTAATGAATAGATTTAAGGAATTAGATCTGGTAGATAGAGTGCTTGAATTCTATGGACAGAGGTTCACAACACTGTACAAGAGGAAGCAAAAAAAAAAACCAAAAACAACCAAGAAAAAGAACAGTAAGAAAGCAAAATGGTTGATGAGCTATTTACAAATAGCTGAGTAAAAAAAGGGAAAGATATATCCAACTGAATGCAGAATTCCAGAGAACAGAAAGAGATAAGAAAGTTTTCTTTAAAAGAACAATGCAAAGAAATAGAAGAAAACAATAGAATGGGAAAGACAAGAGATCTCTTCAGGAAAATTAGAAATATCAAGGAAATATTTCATGCAAAAGTGAGCATGCTAAAAGACAAAAATAAAAATGGTAGGGACTTAACAAAAGTAGAAAAGATTAAGGAGTAGCATTAGTATACAGAAGAATTATGTGAGAAAGAACTTAATGTCGCTGATGATGTGGTTACTGTACTGCCAGACATCCTAGAGAATGAAGTCAAGTGGGCTTTAGGAAGCATTGCTAACAATGAGGCTAGTGGAAGTTATGGAATTTCAATTGAGTTATTTAAAATCTTAAAAGATGATGCTGTTAAAGTGTTGCCCTCAATGTGCTAGCAAATTTGGAAAACTCAATAATAGCCACTGGATTGGAAAAGATCAGTTTATGTACCAGTCCTAAAGAAAGGCAATGCCAAAGAATGTTCAAATTACCAAACAATTGTGCTCATTTCATATGTGAGCAAGGTTATGCTTAAGATTTTGCAAGCTAGGCTTCAGCAATATATGAATCAAGAATTACCAGAATAGCAGGTTGGTTTTTAAAGAGGCAGAGGAGCTAGAGACCAAATCACCAACATTCTCTGGATTATGGAGAAATCGAGGGAGTTCTGCTTCTGCTCCATTGAGTACACCAAAGCCTTTGAGTGGGTGCATCACAACAAAAAGTACTCAAAAAAAAAAGTCGTCAGAGATGGGAGTACCAGATCATCTTATTTGTCTCTTGAAGGGCCTGTGTGTGGGTCAAGAAGCAACAGTTGGAACCAAACATGGAACAACTGATTGATTTAAGATTGGGAGAGTAGCATAGCAAAGCTGTATAGTGTTAGCTTATTTCTTCAACTTACATACAGAATGTATCATGTGAAATGCTAGTCTGGATGAATCAAAAGCCAGAATTAAGGTTTCCAGGAGAAATATCAACAATCTCAGATACGCAGATGATACTACTCTAATGGTAGAAAGCAAAGAAGAATGAAGCCTCTTGATGAGGATGAAACAGGAAAGTGTAAAAGCTGGCTTGAAGCTCAACATTAAAAAAAAACAAACAACCTGAAATGTTGCTAACTGGTCCCATCACTTCCTAGCAAACAGAGGGAGAAAAAATGGAAGCAGTGTCAGATTTTACATTCCTGGGCTCAGAAATCACTGCAGATGGCAACTGCAGCCTTGAAATTAAAAGATACGCTTTGAAAGGAAAGCTATGGCAAATTTGGAGAGCATACTAAAAAGCTGATATCACGTTGCTGACAAAGGTCCATATCATCAAAGCTATGGTTTTTCCAGTAACAATGCATGGCTGTGAGAGCTGGATTATAAAGAAAGCTGAGCTCCACAAAATCAAAACTTTTGAATTGTGGTGCTGGAGAAGACTTTTGAGAGTCCCTTGGACAGCAAGGAGATAAAATCAGTCAATACTTCAAGAAATTATTCAAGGTATTCTCTGGAAGGTCAAATACTGATGCTGAAACTTAAATACTTTGGCCACATAATGAAGAAGACAAGACTCATTGGAAAAGACCCTGATGTGGTGAAAGACTGAAGGCAAAAGGAGAACGGAATGGAAGAGGATGAGAGGGATAGATAGTGTGATGGAAACAATGAACATGAACTTGGACACTCTTCAAGAGATGGTAGGTAGAAGATACCAGGGCAAGGAGTGCTATGGTCCATGGGGTCATGAAGAGTCAGGCGTGACTGAACAATAATTATGCACCAGCACAGTGCTAAGGTCACATAATGCCTCTAGGCTCCACTCTCTATATGCTGTACCACCTAGCTGCCCAAGCACTGGGGATACAAATAAGAAAAAAGAAAAGACAGTTACTGCCTTCATGGAGATTACAATCTAATGAGGGAAGATGCTCCACAAAAAAGAAGCTGAAAATTGATAGTGGGGAGGAGGAGGGAGGCACTCCTAGGGACCACCCAGACTAGGACTTGATGTTTTGGGGAATTCAAATCAATCAGAGCACTAATGGAAAATGGAGAGTCAACGTGGAAAGTTTTGAGTGCTCTATAAAGGAACACTTTGAAGAAAAGTTTAATGTTCCTCCAGTCAGAGAGGAGAGGCAGCTGAGGGAGTTGAGAATGCATTGAATATCCGAAGCTGAGTCAATCTGCATGGTTAAGAGATTTCATCACCTTATACTAGGGAAGACATGATATTGGAGGTAGGGGGAGCCAAAACCCCGAGAGCCACTTTCAACTTCTAACTTACTTCACTGTCCCAGCTCCTCCAATTCACCTACATGATTTTATCCTTCTTATGTGGTTCAATTATTTCTATCTTCTTCCACCGATTCTCTCATAACTTTCTCCCATGGAAGCCAGAGGTAGAATTTATATAGCATGCTATTTATATAACACATTATCTACCTCTCAAGGTCATTGTGAGGAAAGTATTTGGTAAACTGTAAAGTGCTATATGAATTTGGGCTTATTACTATCATTATGTTCTTGTTTCCTGTAAATTTCCTGGAATGAATATGAATACTGATCCTTCTTTTAATGGATAAGCCTAACTTAGATTAGTACCCTGGCAGTTGAGGTTTGGTTGGAATGAAGTGGAGTTTATTTAGTCATAAAATAGAAAAATTCAACAAAGATACTGCCGAACTTAACTTGGTTAAATGGCCACTTACCTTCATATGGAATACATCTGGTCAACAGAGTAGGTGTGGTGACCCTCAACCAGGTCTGAGGATATCCACCAATTCTGAAGGATCTCCGCTCTACTTGGTTGGTGACCAGGAAGCTACCTAAATATGGCCAAAGGCAAGCAGAAAGCTGCATCAAGAAGGCATAGCTTGTCCCCTGGGACAATCACATAGAAGGACAGTTTTGACACCTTTTAAGGAAAAAACTAGTGTAACTCATTGGCCAGAGAGAGGGGAAACCTGTTTCACAATGCTCCAATTACATTTCTGTACCAAACAATTATTTCCAGGTCAACAAATCCAGGGACCTTTTATCACACTTTCTTTTTCTCGACTCATACAGAATCTGACACTGTTGACTACTTTATCCTTCTGTATCTTTTTGTCTACCTTGGCTTCTGGGAAAAACTCAGTAGCTCTTGGGGACTGAATTATCATCTCTATGCTGGTGATTCTCAAATGTGCTTATACTGACTTCACCTTTCTGCTTGACCTGCAGACTTGAATTTCCAGTTGCCTATTGGACATCACGAACTGTGTGTCTCCTGTGTATTCTCTCCCTCTTCATTTCCTCTTCCTGGCTTCCTTCAAGTTCCAGCTAAAATTCTACCTTTTAGGAAAGGAATAAAACCCCAACCCTTCTTGATCCCTTTTAGTCCTAGTGCCTTCTCTCTATTGATCATCTCCAATTTATCCTGTATATATCTTATTTGTACATAGGTTTGTGGGGTTTTTTTGCATGTTATCTCCCCCATTAGCCTGTGAACTCTTTGAAAGCAAGGCCTGTCTTTTGCATTTCTTTGTATCCCCAGTGCTTAGCATAGTGTCTAGCACATAATACGTATTTAATAAATGTTTATTAACTGACTGAGACAACATTCTCCTAGTTCAGTTACTATGTCTGTAACAGATTTGTTTCCTTTCTCCCTCTCTTTTTTCTTTCTCTCATTCTTCCTTCTTTCCTTCAATTTATTTATTTGTTTTTTACAAGCTCTCTCCTGGTTCTCCTTCTATCTGTCTCGCCATTTCTCAGTCTCTTTTGCTGGATCTTCATCCAGGTAGTGCCCCTTGAGGGTAGATGGTCCCCAAGCCTCTGTCCTGGGCCTTCTTTTCTCTCCACTGTTTTGCTTGGTAAGCTCATCAACTCCCATGAAATAAATTATCTCTATGTAGATGTTTCTCCAATCCATTTATTCAGCTCTAAACTCTCTCCAGACTTCCAGTCTTGCATCTCCAACTGCCTACTTGACACCTCTGAGTGGATGCCATGTAGACATTTTAAAGTCAACATGTTTAAAATTGAATTTATTATATTTCCTCCCAAGGCTTCCCCTCTTCCTAACTTTGCTATTACTGTCAGTGGCACCACCATCCTCCCAGTTAGCTAGGTTCACAACCAGGGTAACATCCTCAGTTCTTTATCCTCTTTCACTTACCCCCCCCCCCGCCATATGCAAACAGTTGCCAAGTCCTGCTGATTCTACCTTCAGTAACATCATATGCTCCCCTTCTCATCTGACACTGCCAAAAACTCTAGTATTTACCCATATCACTTCACATGTGGACTACTGCATTAGCCTGCAAGTTGATTTCCCTGCCTTGGGCCTCCCACTGCCCTAGTTCAACCTCCATTCAGCTGTCAAATTCATCTTTTAAAAAAAATATTAACTTATTTTTAGTTTTCACCATTCACTTCCATAAGATTTAGAGTTCCAAATTTTCTCTCTGTCTCTCTCTTCCACCCATTCCAAGACAGCATGCAGTCTGATACAGGCTCTGCATATACATTCATATTAAACATATTTTCACATTAATTGTGTTGTAAAGAAGAACTAGAACCAATGGGAGAAACCACAAAAAAAAAGAAACAAAAAAAGAAAGAGCAAATAGTGTGCTTCCATCTGCATTTAAACTTCATAGTTCTTTTTATGGGTGTAGATAGCATTTTCCATCATGAGTCTTGTAGAGTTGTCTTAGATTCTTGCATTGCTGAGAAGAGCTAAGTCTATCAAAGTTTGTCATTGCACAATGTGGCTGTACTATGTACTATGAGCAGTCCTTCATTCAACATCAGTTCATGTAAGTGTTTCCAGGTTTTTCTCAAGTCCATCTGCTCATCATTTCTTAAGGAACAGTAGTATTCCATTATATTCATATACCATAACTTGTTCAGCCTTTCCCCAATTGATGGTCATCTGCTCAATTTCCAATTCTTGGCCACTACAAAAAGAGCTGCTGTAAATATTTTTATACATGTGGGTCCTTTTCCCATGTTTATAATCTCTTTGGGATACAGAACAAGAAGTGGTATTGCTGGGTCAAAGGGTATGCACAGTTTTATAGCCTTTTGGGCATAGTTTCAAATTGTTCTCCACAATGGTTGGATCAGTTCACAACTCCATCAACAATGCATTAGTGTTCCAGGCTTCCCACATCTCCAACATTTATCACTTTCCTATTTTGTCATGTTAGCCAATGTATGATGGGTACCTTAGAGTGATTTCGATTTGCATTTCTCTAATGAACATTTTTCATATGACTAGATTGCTTTAATTCCTTCATCTGAAAACTGTTCATATTCTTTGACCATTTATCAATTGGAGCTTGACTTGTATTCTTATAAATTTGACTCAGTTCTCTGTATGTTTTAGAAATGAAGCCTTTATCAGAGATACTGGTTATAATAATTGTTTCCCAGCTTTCTGCTTTCTTTCTAATCTTGGTTTCATTGACTTTGTGCAAAAGCTTTTCAATTTAATGTAATCAAAATTATCCATTTTGCATTTCATAATATTCTCTATCTCTTATTTGGTCATAAATATTTCTCCATAAATGTCACAGATAAACTATTCCTTGCTCTACCAATTTCCTTATAATGTCAGCCTTTATATATAAATTATGTACCTGATGGGGTGCTTGGGTACCTGTGCTTGAACCCCAGTTTGTAAAATCACATTTCTCCCTAGCCTCAAACACTGTCTCAGGCAATTTCTCTCTAGCTCAAGGGCAGCATGCCTTAATAAAATACGTATCTTTCTTCCTGATACAGTGGCCAGCTACACTTAGAGAATTTAGTAGTTTGACCCAACTGTGTACTGGCTAAAGCAGCTATGTACTGGGTCATACTTACCATATATATCCTAGATTCAGTCATATGTATACTCCCTGGCTCATTATACACATCCTGAATCCCTCTTTAGCTTGGAATATAAATTTATTCCCAACATCTTGTCAAACATGACATTGATGGGTAGCAGCATGGTCAGCCCTGACCATTGGCCGACTTAGTGACATTTCAAGCCTAAAACCACACCTCCATGTAGCCCCACCTAGGGCTATTTTCTAGTGAATTCTGGGCAATACACTTTCGAAGTAGATGCCTGTTCCTTTAGTGCATATTCTTTTAAGCACTAACTACTCTTTAACTCCTCCCTAATCTCACCCTGACTCACCTAGTTAGCATATTTGGCACAGGCTCTACTAAAGATTATCCTATAAAAACTTTAACTCTATCCCTTTAATGTTGCAGGTTCCCTAAGAACTCTTGCCCGCTGTAAAGCATAACAATAAATCTTTGCCACCTTGACTCAGAGTGTTGTGAATTCATTCCAGATTGCTTTCCAGGGACTCTGGTTATTGGAGTTCCTGCACTCCCTGACCCCTTGATCCCTTGTCATACCCATTTTTACTTTATCTCGGTATAGGGTCAAATTGATTTTCTTAAAGCTCAGGTCTGTGATCATGTCCCTTCCTCATAATCCACCTCCATTTAATAGCTTCCAGTGGTTCCTTATTATCTCTAAGATTAAATATAAAAGCCTGTGATTGGTTTTTAAAGCCCTTCACTGCCTGGTCCCCTTCTATTTTTCCAGTCTACATAAACTTTACTCTCTCCCTCCCACATGTTCTGCAACCCAGTGACATCAGCTCTTTGTTCCTTCCTCAAGATACTCTACCTCTCCACTCTGTGCATGTTCACTGGCTGTCCCTCATGCCTGGAGTCCTGTCCCTCTTCATCTCCATTTCTTGGCTTCCCTGGCTTCCTTCAGGTCCCAGTTAAAAGCCCACCTTCTACAAGAAACCTTTTTGATATGCCCTTAATCCTAGCACCTTCCCTCTGTTGATCATCTCTAATCATTTATCAGTTATATAACTTGTCTTTATGTTGTCTCCCCAGTCAGACTATTGCCTGTGTAATAGCAAGAACATTTTTTTCTTTTTTGCTTTTCTTTGTATTACCAGTACTCAGGACATAACTTGGCAAATAATAGGCACTTAACAAATGCTTTTTTTGGCTTGTTGACAAACATTTATTATTTCTTCCACTGCCTCCTCCAATTGCAGCTTCAAAAAGTAAAATTAAAACCTCACAATAAATATGCATAGTCCAGCAAATAAATTCTTGTGTTGGCCATTATTACAGATATGTCTCTTTTCTTATTTTAAGTAGGTAAGTAGCAAGGTGTTTTACCTTTACCTGGACTTGCAATTTATCACTGTATTAATCAGAGTTCTAAAACCTTTCAAGGTTGTTTTTCTTTCTAAGGTTATTTTGTATAAATTGTTTTGCTAATTCTGTACACAAATTCATAGAGTTCTTCCCAGTTTCCTATGAAATTGTCCATTTCACTATTTATTGTGGGTCAAAAATATTTATTACATTCTTCTACCATCATTTGTTTAGTCATTCCCCAATAGGTAGGCACTCCTTTAGTTTACAGTTTTTGGCTACTACAAAAAAGAGTTGCTGAGCGGCTAGGTGGCACAGTGAGTAAGAGCGCCAGCCCCAGTGTTGGGATGACCTGGGATCAAATCTGGCCTCAGAAAATGAGCACCCACACATATATAATGACTGGCCATGTAACCTTGAGCAAGTTACTTAACCCCAATTGCTTTAAAAAAAAAAAAAAGAGTTGCTATAAATATGGGTCTTTTTGTTCTTTCTCTCATATCTTTGGGGTAGAGGTTTAGTAGTATCACTGGGTCAAGAGGTAGGTACAGTTTAGTCACTTTTGGAGCATAGTTCTAAATTGCTTTGCAAAATAGCTGGACCAATTCACCCCACTAACAGTGCATTAGTATGCCTATTTGCCCACAGCCCTCCCAACATTTGTGATTTTCCTCTTTTGTTATCTTAGCCAGGTTGATGAATGTGAGGTAGAATCTCTGAGTTGTTTTAATTTTCATTTCTCCAATTATTAGTGATTTGGAGTATTTCTTCGTATGGTTGTTGAAAGCTTGGTTTTCTTTGAAAATCTGTCTTCATATCATTTGACCATGAGTTGACTGGAATATAACTCTTAGTCTTATTAATTTTAAATCAATTTCTTCTATTTCTTGGATATGAAACCTTTATCAAAGAAACTTACTAAAAAGATTCCCCCCCAATTAGCTGTTTTTCTTTTAACTTTACTTGCATTGCTTTTGTTTGTGCAAAAACTTTTTAATTTTTTGCAGTCAAAATTATTCATTTTATTTTGTTATTATAACTGTTGTTTATAATTGCTCTTGGTTTTAAATAGGTAACATTTACTTTATTGAAGAAAGTTCCACTTATTCTTGTGCTTTTGAGTATTTAAAAAAAAACCTTGTTGGATTTTGTCAAAAGTATTTTTAGTATCTATTGATATAATTAAATTATTTTTATTATTTATATTATTAACATGATTTACAGTGTTCACAGTCTTTCATATTCTGAACCAACCTTGCATTGTTAATATAAATCCAACATCTATATTGTGTATTATATGTAATATGGTGGTGTAGACATTTCTTTTTTTTTTTTTGACAAATGCTTTATTAATTTCTGGTTTACATCATTCATTTCCACCAGATTTTGAGTTACAATTTTTTCCCCATTTTTCCCCTACCCACCACCCCAGAATAGCAGTCCCACAAAATACCCCTCATCCAATCTGCTCTCTCCCATATCTTCTCCCATACCCCCTTTGACTTTACCATTAGGGTGAGGTGAGTCTCTGTGTCCCAATGCCTGCACATCTTATCCCCCAATTACATGCAAAATAGTATTAATAATAGTATTTATATGTATTTGAAACATTTAATTTTAAAACCTCGAATTTCAGATCCATTCCCTTCCTCCCTTGTCATCCACTCCCTCTGGGAAGATAAGCAATTCAGTATGTGTTCTGCATGTATAGCTATGCAAAACATTACCATAGTAGATATATTGTAGAAGGCTGCTTATAATTCCCTCCTACCCATCCCACCCCCCACCTGGTCCATTCCCTACTTTGATCCTGTCCCTCTTCAAAACCTCCCCTCCCTCCAGAATGCCCTCCCCTCCATCATCCCCCCTTTCATCACCCTCCCCCCTACTCTCCTGCAGGGTGAGATATCCCATTTAGTATGTATGTCATTCTCTCCCTGAGCCAAATTCAATGAGAATAGGGTTTTGCCTTTTTGCCTTCCTGTTCTTCCCCTCCCCTGCAACTACTTCCCCTTGCCTCTTCTACATGAGATAGTTACCCCCCCCATCTCTCCCCATCTCCTTTTGCCACATTCCTCTCTCACCTCTTAACTTCACCCTTTAAGAATCATCCCTTCCCACCAAATTTGACCTGTGCCCTCTATCCATGTATACCTATAAACATATATACACACATTCACATATGTATTCATATGCCCATATACCCTTCTTCAATTATTTTCATACTGAGAAAGGTTTCATCAGTCACAGTTATTGTTTTTCCAAGTAGGAATGTAAATAGTTCAACTTTGATAAGTTCCTTTTGATTTATTTTCCCTGTTTACCTTCTCAAGTATCTCTTGCTTCTTGTGTCTGAATGTCAAATTTTCTATTCAATTCTGGTTTTTCCTCAAGAATTCTTGAAAGTCCTCTATTCCACTGAATGACCATATTTTCCCCTGAAACAAGATACTCAGTTTTGCTGGGTAGGTGATTCTTGGTTTTAATCCCAGGGCCTCTGCCCTGTGGAATATCATATTCTATGCCCTTCGATCCCTCAATGTAGAAGCTGCCAGGTCCTGTGCTATTCTGATTGTGTTTCCCCAATATTGAAATTATTTCTTCCTGGCTGCTTGTAGTATTTTCTCCTTAATCTGGGAATTCTGGAGCCTGGCTATAATATTCCTAGGAGTTTTATTTTGGGGATCTATTTTAGGAGGTGATTTCTGGATTCTTTCAACCTCTATTTTGCCCTCTGGGTCTAAAACATCAGGGCAATTTTCCTTGAGAATTTCTTGAAGGATGATTTCTAGGTTCTTTCTTTGATCGTGGCTTTCAGGTAGTCCAATAATTTTTAAATTATCTCTCCTGGATCTATTTTCCAGGTCAGTGGTTTTTCCCATGAGATATTTCACATTGCTTTCTATTCTTTCAATTGCTTGGATCTGTTTAACAGCATCTTGATTTCTTATAAAGTCACTAGCTTCCATTTGCTCCAGTCTAATTCTGAAGGAATGAATCTCCTCAGTGAGCTTTTGAGATTCTTTTTCCATCTGGCAAAGTTGGCTTTTCAAGGCATTCTTCTCCTCATTGCCTTTTTGAGCCTCTTTTGCCATTTGAGTTAGTCTATTTTTTAAGGTGTTATTTTCCTCAGTCAGGCTGTTGACTCTCGTTTCATACTTTTCCTGCATCCTTCTCATTTCTCTTCCCAATTTTTCCTCCACTTTCCTTATTTGGTTTTTAAAATCCTTCTTGAGGTCCTCTATGGCCTGTAACTCGCTTATATTTTCATTTGGGGCTTTTGGTGCAGGAGTTCTGACCTCACAGACCTCCTCCTATTCCATGCTTCAATCCTCTTTGCCCCCAAAATAGAAGTCTAATGTTTCATTTTTCTGTTTATTTTGTTTCCTTTACCTAGGCATGTTGCCACTTAATTACTTGACTTTTGGGCTTGTTGCCACAGTAAGACTCTGCCATCAGACAGGGGAGCTTCTGTCCCAAATGTTGGGGTCTTCTCAACTGCCAGAGGTATTAGTTGGGTGCCCTCTCTGAAGCCCCCACACACTCTGGCAAGCTGGACACACACCCCAAGACCTCCACCCCAGACTGCAATCCAGATCCAGGGAGGTTAAAGCAAGAGTGATGACCCCCCAGACTGATTGATGGATCCCCCTACAGTCCACAGGCCAGGAGCTGAAGCTGCAACTGAAGCTGCAAAATGGCAGCTGTGCCAAGGCTCTTCAGTGGCTTCTCACCCCCAGGGGAAGAAGTTGACATGTTCCCATATACTGGTCCCAAGGTCCATAGGACACTAATCTCTCACTTTGTCCTCGGCATATATGTGTTGATAATTCTGGGAACACCACAGCTGGCTGCTGTTCTGGCCACCCTGGGGCTAAAACCTCCAACTCATGTGATGGCCGCTCCCTGCCTAACTGCCAGGCTGTCCTCAGCCGGAGGTTAGCTTCTCTGTGTCATTCTGTGGGTTATGGAGCTCCAGAGGTTGTTCAGAGCCCCCCTTTACATGATTTTGAAGTGGTGTGGGCTGGAGTGCAGTGGAAGTGCTGTTTCTACTCTGCCATCTTGACTCCACCCTCTCTGTCTCACCAAATACAAAATTGATAAAAAAAAAAACAACACAAAACTATAGGTGAGAGTTCCACAAACAGGTTTCCTTGAAATTTTAAGAAATTCTAAGAAACATTAAAAAAAAATTCAAGTTGTTATAATCTGAAAAAATGTTTGGTGAAAACCCTAACATGACAAAGTCAGTTCTTGATTGTTCAGGTTCTGCATATATGACTTGTAGAGTAGTAATAGCAATGAAAATAGGACCAAAATGAGTTTGGCCGTTTGGAAAGGGTTCTGGTAAAAGTTTTGGTGTGGAGAAGAAAGTTGAAATTCATTGTTGAAAACCTATTGCTGTGATATGCTATCAAGCATTTTGAAATCAAGTGAAGAGCCTTGGGTTCAGATTCTGGCTAGGTCACTCAGCTAATTGATCTTGAGGAAGTCATTGTTTTTATATCATCCTCTTGTCACTTACAAAAATTCCTAGTTTTTACCCTGCAGTTCCTTAGATATGTTTCTTCCTTTCCATTTTCACAGACACTTTCTATGCCCAGGTCTTCATCAGCTCATATCTGAACTACTACAAGAGTTTCCTAAAAGATCATTCTTTTTCTTCTCTCATCCCTTTTAGTGCAGCAATGATGTTGGAATCAATAACTCTCCCAAAGCAAGGCCAGCTAGATCCTCCCCTTTCAGGGACAAGGGGGTATACCTGAAGGCTTAGGCATATCTCTTTTCTAATGTTTTCCACTTGAGCTCCTAGTCTAGTGAATTCCCCTCACTATAAACTGTCAGTGATAGTGCCTAAGTTTTACTTAACCAATTAGCATCAATTAGCTTTCATGGTCATATATTTACTATGAAAATATAGTAAGAACAGAAAGAGCAAATTTCCCCCAACACCTAGGGCACACTCTCCCCTACATCACTTTGGTCTCTGGAAAGAATGGCTCAAACTTGATACAATTTCCAAGTTCACTTCCAAATGAGACATAACTGATCGACTGAAGAGTACCTGACTACCATTACTGATCTACATCACAGAAACCTGACAGCCTCAAGCTCCCAGAATTCATTATCTTTCCCCAAAAACCTTCCCCTCTTCCTAACTTTTTTTTTTCGTACTCAAAGCCTTTTATTATATTCTACAAGGAGGTGTGAGGGGATGTTGGGAGAGGTGCAGTGGGCGCGGTCAGCAGCGGATGCCCATTCCAATGGCCATAAACGTTCCGAAGGTACCCCCGCTCTGCATCATGGTTTTGCCAATTCTGCCCATCAGCTCCCGGCCCCGCATCCTGATCCTGAGGCACGAGAAGGTGCCGAATAGCGCCCCGGCCGCCATGCCCACCGCGTAGCCCATCACGAAACCCATCTTCACTCGGTCAAAGCAGGTGGGCTGGGACTGTCCGTAGGGACCCACGGCTACTGGCATCTCGCTTTCGGCCTCAATTGCTCTGCTTTACATCTAGGCAGGAGGGAGGTTAGTGTAGTTTCCGGGGAACCCTAACTTTTCTATTACTGCAGCAGATACCATTATCCTCCCAGAAGGCTCTCACAGCCTTCTCACTCTCATCCCCTTCACAAAAAAAATCAGTCGCCAAGTCCTATCAATCTTTCTTCAGTAACGTTATTAGTATGTGTGCCCTTCTCTCATCTGGTACTGCCAGACTTCTTGGTGTAGGCTCTCATCCCCTCTCACCGTTTCCCTGCCCCAGATTTCTCCCCACACCCTTTTGTCTTTCAATCAGTTGTCAGATCGATCTTAAAGCACAAGTCTGACCAGTACTCAGCAGACTCCAGCTGCGCCTTATTACCCCCAGGATTAAAAATAAATTCCTATGTCCGGCTTTTAAAACCCTTCACAACCTGGCCCCTTCCTACTCTTCCAGTCTTCGTATACCTTACTTGTCCCCTCCTACATATTCTCTGCCATCCAATGATACCAGCCTCCTTAACTGTTCCTTCCTTGAGACCCTCCATCTCCTAGCTCCAGGAATTTTTTCTATCTGCTACTATGCTTGGAATGCCCTCTCTTCTTCTCTACCTCCTGGCTTCTCTGGCTTCCTTCAAAGCCCACCATGCACAAGATGGCTTTCCTGATCCCATTTAATTCTAGTGCCTTTCCTCTGTTAATTATCCAGCTTTTCCTTTATATAGCTTGTTTGTACATAATTGTTTACATGTCGTCTTCCCCATTAGATTGTGAGCTCCTTGAGAAGAGATTTTTTTTTTTGCCTCTTTTTGTATTCCCAGCACTTAGCACAATGCCTGGCTCATAGTAGGCCCTCAAAAAAGCGTCTTAAAAGATCATGTCATCCAACTTCATTTACTGAGGAAATTGAGGCACAAGGAAGTTGTGACCTTCCCAAGGTTATACCATTACCAAGAAAGCTAAAATTTGAACTAAGGTTCCCTAACTCTAAATCTAATGCTCTTGCCACTACCTACACTGCCTGTTTGTCCTCAAGTAAAGCTTTTATCATGTAATTGAGCCTATTTGTTGTTGTTGCCCAGTCTTCAGTCATGTCCAACTCTTTGTGAGCCCATTTAGGGTCTTCTTGGCAGAGATACTGAAGTGGTTTGCCATTTCCTTCTCCTGATGATTTGACAGATGAGGAAACTGAGGCAAAGAGGGTTAAGTAACTTGCCCAGGGTCACACAGCTAGTAAGTGTCTGAGGCCAGATTTGAACTCAGGAAGATGAGTCTTCCTGATTTTAGATACAGAACTCTATCTACTGTGCTGTCTAGCTACTCAGCTGAATTTGTAGTAGCACCTTATTTTTTTATTCCATCAAATTGTGCATCTGCTGGCTTCTTTTCACTTGTAAATTGATTCTCCAACCCAGTCTAGTTATCAAGGCAGGGAGGGAATTCACCTATGTCCCAGCCAGTGCACATGTATAATTGGAAATAGCCTGGGCATTTAACTGCATGGTAGATGGGAACAATGGGCCTCCACTGACTACCCTCACTGCATACAAATAAGAAAACAGACAAAAAAAAATACTATAGGACAAAAAAAAAATGTACTTCCCCATCAATTGGGGAATGGCTAAACAAGTTGTGGTATATGAATGTAATGGAATATTATTATGCTATAAGAAATGAGGAGGTGATGGATTTCGCAATTACCTGGAGAGACTTATACAAACTGATGCTGAGCGAGAAGAGTAGAATCAGAAGAAATTTGTATACAATCACAGACATACCATATCTGTGATGACCAACTATGACAGACTGGACTCTTTTCAGCAATGCAGTGATATAAGTCAATCCCAAAAGACTCAAGAAAGTGAGAAAAGCGCCATCCAGAGATATAACTAGAAAGAACTGAGCCTGAATCCTGATGGAAGCAAACTAAATGATCTTTTTCTTTTCATTGTTTGGTTTTATTTCTTCCTTACCATCTTTCATCCCACCTAGTACAATATGCCTTTGTAATTGGAATAATGTCTAATATGAATGCATTTGCAGATCTTGAAAAAAAAAAACAGACAAGAGGAAGCAGTGACTTGCTAACTCTGTGTAGGTCTTTGTTCAACATGCCTTTTGCATAAGATACTCTACCCATAACCTTCATCTAAGAAACTATCTATAATTATTTGTTCTTCACTATGCTCATTACTTTATTCTAATTCTCATTATTGCATATTCAATTTCTAAAATATCAACTTGTATTATTTATTTAGCACACTAAATCATAGCTATAACAATATAGAATGTTCCAAAAGCACTGTGCTAATGTAGTTTTAAGTTATTAAAAGTTAAATAAGTATAAAGCTTAAGAGAAACTTTAGTAATTTAAAACTGCACTAGGATTTTTGGAACATTTTTGATTATATATAACTTATAAAGTATAAAATAACTCATTTATAAAGTAAAATAATAATAATTATAGATTGCTTATAGACTAAATGGGCCTTTCCACCAAAGAATTCAGATCAATAAATTTGTGTGTACCTTTTTTTTTTGTTGACTCCTATTCAAATGTCACATATAGATTCCTTGAAATTTATATAACTTATTTTTATTGATCAGTGTTTTGAAAACCAAAATCATTAGTAAAAGAGGCATAAAAAAACTGAATAATATAATGCCTTAAAAACCAGAATTGGCCAGATAGTAAAGGAGACACAAATAAATACTGAAGAAAATAAAATCTTAGAAAACAAAATTGACTTAATGGTAAAAAAAGGTTAAAAATTCACTGAAGAAAAAAATTCTTTACAAAAAAAAAATTTGGCCAGATGGAAAAAGAGGTACAAAAGCTCAATGAATAAAATGATTCCTTAAAAATTAGAACTGGCCTAGCTGTGTGACCTTAGGCAAGTTACTTAAACCCCAATTGCCCTCCAAAATGCAAAAAAGAAAAAAAAATTAGAACGGGACAATTGGTAGCTAATGACTCCATGAAAAATCAAGAAACAATAAAACAAAGTCAAAAGAATGAAAAATAGAAGAAAATGTGAAATATCTCATCAGAAAAACAACTGATATAGAAAATAGATCAGGGGGAAATAATTTAAGAATTTTTGGACTACCTGAAAGCCAAGATTTTTTTAAAAAGAGTCTAGTAATCATATTTCAAGAAATTATAAAGGAAAACTACCTTCAATATCTTAGATCCAGAGGGTAAAATAAAAACTAAAAGAATCTACCAGTCACCTTCTGAAAGAGATCCCAAAATGAAAACTCCCAGGAATAATATAGCCAAATTCCAGAGCTCCCTGGTCAAAGAGATAATAGTGCAAGCAGCCAGAGAAAATAATTCAAGTATCCTGGAGCCATAGTCAGGATCGCACAAGATTTAGCAGCTTCCACCTGTATTAACAATGCAATATTCACTATGCCTATGGCAATTATAAATAGGCTTATGTGGTTATTAATCACAAAATATATCAGTCTCTCTATATGGGGGATAAAGCCAGAGAATTTATTAAAATACCAAATAACCGAGTCCCAAAACCAGAAAGTCAAAGCCATCAGGATAGTTATGAAATTGGCACAAGTAGTTAACATAGTAAACAACCACATTCTTAAGTCTTCAAAACAGAACAGGCTACTTCAGGCAAAGGTCCTTCTCTCCCGACTCTCAGCAACTGCTCAGCGTCCAGGAAGCGTGCTCACAACAGCTCCGGCCCCCCGCAGTTCCAGTTCCCGGCAGCCCCCAACAAGAGTCCTTAGCAGAAATTCTGGCTGGCTTAAAAAGAGATTTGGGCCTCCACCTCTACCTTGGCAGTTACTGCTGTTGCTGTGGCCACCAACAGTCCCCAACGGAACTCTAACTCTTCTTCTGCTTCCTCTTGCCCCTCCCCTTCCTGCTATGTCAGCAAGTCCAATGGGGCATGGAAGATCTTTAAATCCCATACACCACCTTTAAATCCCTTACACCACCTTAAAGGAATGAAGTACTTGGCATGTGATATTTATGAAGGCAAAGGAGATAGGGTTACAACAGTAAATAAGCTACCCAGCAAAACTGAGTATGATTATTGAAATGGGGAGGGGGTGAAGCCAAGATGGCAGAGTAAAAGCAGGAACTTGGCTGAGCTCCTGCTCCAACCATCTCCAATACCTGTAAAATATGACTCTAAACAAATTTTAGAGCTATAGAACCCACAAAGTGACAGAGAGAAATAAATCTCCTGCTATGGCAGGAAGGGTCTATTGCACCAGGCTGGGAGCCGAGCACAGTCCTGTGTGAACCCCATAGTCCCAGACCCAAGGCAGCCCCAACCAGCAGCCCAGACTGACCAGAGCAGACTTTAAGAGAGTGAATCACCAGCAGCTATAATGGTCTCCAGACTTCTCAACCCATAAACACCAAAGAGAAAAGAAAAGATGAGTAGGGAACTCTGTTGGAACTGGATGGAGAAGAGCATGGTCCAGTCCCTGCCCCTGGGGTGAGAAGAAGTGGTGGTGGCATGGTGGCTGCAGCTGCTGCCATGTGGCTGCCTCTGGAGCTCCTGGCCTGCGGATCATAGGGGGACCAACCGACCATTCAGAGGGTAATTGCTCTTGCTTTGACTTGCCTGGATCTCAGTCTGTAATGGTTACGGGATTTGAAGATCTTCCATGCCCCTTGAACTTGCTGATGTAGCAGGAAGGGGTGGGGCAGGAGGAAGCTGGAGCCAGTGTGGTGATTGGAAGTATGGTGGCAGCGATGGCAGCAATGGCAGTGGCCATGGCGGGAATTCTTTTTTGAGCCAGCCAGAATTTCTGCTAAGGACTCCTGCTGAGGACTTCCAGGGACAGGAGCTGCTGGGAGCAAGCTATGTAAAGGCTGAGCAGTTGCTGTGAATGAGGAGAGGAGGACCTTTGCCTGAGATAGCCTGTTCTGTTTTGAAGGCTTGAGTATGTGGGTGTTTACTGCATTAACTACATGTGCCAACTCTATAGCTACTGTGATGGCTTTGACTTTCTGGTTCTGGGACTCAGTTTTTCTGGTATTTGAATAAATGTTCTAGCTTTGTCCCTGTTACGCCAAAAAAAGCAAGACAAGAGACCCCGAGAGTAAAGTTGGAAGTGGATTTTTGTGGGGAGCTGTATTAACAATGCAATATTCACTATGCCTATGGCAATTATAAATAGGCTTATGTGGTTATTAATCACAAAATATATCAGTCTCTCTATATGGGGGATAAAGCCAGAGAATTTATTAAAATACCAAATAACCGAGTCCCAAAACCAGAAAGTCAAAGCCATCAGGGTAGTTATGAAATTGGCACAAGTAGTTAACATAGTAAACAACCACATTCTTAAGCCTTCAAAACAGAACAGGCTACTTCAGGCAAAGGTCCTTCTCTCCCGACTCTCAGCAACTGCTCAGCGTCCAGGAAGCTTGCTCACAACAGCTCCGGCCCCCCGCAGTTCCAGTTCCCGGCAGCCCCCAACAAGAGTCCTTAGCAGAAATTCTGGCTGGCTCAAAAAGAGATTTGGGCCTCCACCTCTACCTTGGCTGCTGCTGCTGCTGCTGTTGCTGTGGCCACCAACAGTCCCCCAACAGTCCCCAACGGAACTCTAGCTTTTTCTTCCACTTCCTCTTGCCCCTCCCCTTCCTGCTATGTCAGCAAGTCCAATGGGACATGGAAGATCTTTAAATCCCATAACCCTTACAGGAGCCAAGCCCACTCAGGGACCCCTGCCCTTCTGAGGCAGAGTCTGAGTTAGTGGTAGAGAGGAGCCCTGCCAGCCAGCAGCAGAGCCAAGAAGGAAAAGTTAGGTGAAAAGATAGATAAAAGATTACTTACCCAGAGGTAGACAATCATAAACGAGATGGGACTCCATTATCGTGGAAAACTGAGTCAACTTTATTCAGCTAAAAGTCCAGTATATATAGCGTAAAACTGCATAGTCATCATAAGGCACTGTCTTTGCCCTAATTCCCATATGCCTCATATGTCCTTGTTATCAGGGTATGAGTACCAGACAGGATGTTCCAAACCTCCCTAACCCTCCCTAGAGCAGAATGGAGTTGTCCCAAGGCTTCCAGTTAATACTACATTGCAGCATTATGCTAGTTTCCGCTGAGAACACTGCAAGTGTCCTTGTTCCTAGGCCAGGAGAGTACTACACTTCTCACAGGGATGTGAAGCCCATGCCTGTGAGCCTTCCTGGGGGGTGGGGACCCGATCTGGGCCTGTTTAGCAGGGTCTTGTGCTGAGAGGGCTTATTCAGCCATCAGGGTTAAAGCCCCACTGGCTGTGGTCCTCAACAGATTTTATTAGCTCTGCGGGACTGCTCAGGGTCAGACCCAAATTGAACAGTGTCCAGCACTGGCAATGCACCAGCTCTTAAAGGCAAGCCACCTGGCCAACAGTCAGGGATTGTGTAGGCAGGAACTGGCAGAGGCTAAAATCAGTGATTGGTCAGTACACATTTTGAAATTCCTGTACCTGAGAGTTTCCCTAGGCAGATCTAAATCTGCCAGTTTGCTTACTTCCATGAAGGAGAGCTGGTCAGGGGAGGGGAAGGGAACAGGGGACCCAGAATGGGGCCGTGTACGACATTCCCCACTTCTCATGTAGATATGTCAAACCCTTGATACAGTTGGGGCCACATCATTTAGGTCAGCCAGTTCTGTTCCCAAGGGCTGGTAGTGGAGATCCCTAACAATTAGCATTTTAACAGAGTTAATACGGGACTTAACAAATTGTAAAAAACGATTAATGAGGCAGGGTCCTACAATCAGGGCTATGGTCAGCAGGAGGAGGGGGCCAACCAAGGCTGATACCAGTGTAGTGAGTCAGGGAGATGTCTGGAACAGGGACTGATACCAATTTTCAGAATTTTCCAGCTCCCTCTGTCTATTAGCAATATTCTGGCCAGTGGCAGAAAGGTGACCCAGGATTCCTGGGTTTCCAGAACAAGCTTGGTGAGAAACTCCTTCAGAGTCCTGTTTGCCCTTTCTACCTGCCTGGAGCTCTGAGACTAACATGCACAGTGTAATTCCCACGTAATCCCTAAAGCTTTTGCTATTGCTTTCGATATTTTGGCTACAGATGCTGGTTTGTTATCTGACCCAGTTCCCACGGGGAGGCCAAACTGAGGGACAATTTCATTAAGGAGTTTTTTGCTACCATTAGGGCTGTTTCATTTTTCACAGGGAATGCTTCTACCCACCCAGAGAATGTATCAACTAATACTAGTTGATACCTACTATTTATAACCCTGTAATACTATTTGTAACCCTGCACAGGTGGCATTACCTCAGTGAAATAGACCTCCCAGTGTTCCTCTGGCTGTAATCCTCTTACTCTGGACCCCACTGGTCCTATTTTTCCCTGTTTTGAATTCACCTGTGCACACATCTCACAGTGTCTCAAAATGCTAGACAGGTGCTCATTTAGATGGGGAATATGGTACCTTTCTCTCAGGAGGAGACTCAGTTTCTTTTTCCCCAGGTGAGTAGTCTGGTGTAGGAGCAATATCCATTCCCTCCCCAGGGATTCAGGGACTAGGATGTGGTCCCCTAGGAGGAGCCACCAACCTGACTTCTCCTTTTCCCCTTTTGATTTATGGGCAAAGGAATCCTCTGGCTCAGAGTAGGAAGGGGAGAGGGGCAGGGTGGGTGTTTCATAAGGGAATAGACAGTTGGGGAAAGGGAGGACACATAGGCCTGGCAGGCAGCAAGATCTGCTGCCCGGTTACCGACTGATTCCAGGGTGTTACCCACTTGATGGGCCAGACAATGAGTGATGGAGATGCAGGAGTCGAGAAGACATAGGATTTCAGTCTGGTTCTTAATAGCCTTGCCAGCCACAGTCAGGAGGCACAGTTCATGGTAGATAGCAGCGTGGATCTGGGCAGTGGCAAAGGCATATCAGCTAGCAGTGTAAATGTTAGCTGACTTTCCCTCTGGAAGGTGGAAGGCCTGGGTAAGGGAAATGAGCTTGGCCCATTGGGCAGAGGATCCAGGAGGGAGGACCACAGGACCGAGCGGGATGGGGAGGACACTACTGGCGCAACAGCCCTGCTTATCCCTGTGTTCAAGAAACTGCTGCCATCAATGAAGAGGATCAGGTCAGGGTTCTGCAAGGGTGTGTCAGTGAGATCGGTGACCTGGAGGCTGTCGTGGACAGTGGGGGAGGATGGGCTAGGTGTGGGGTCAGGGAGCAGAATGGCAGAGTTAAGAGCAGAGGTTTTAGAAAGTCAGACAGGGCCTGGTAGTGGGTTTGTCAGGAGTCAGACAACCAGTGGATAGGATCACTATGGAGGAGGGTCTCCACAGAATGAGGGGTGGAAATGGAAAGGGGCTGACTCAGGGAAAGCTTATCAGCTTCCTTAACAAGGAGGGCCGGCCCAGAGGCAAGGGGACCAGCCAGCAGCAACAGAATCGAGGCGTTTGGAGAGACAGGCAACAGGACAGCACCAAAGGCCCAAGGCTTGGGTGAGGACCCCTTTAGCCATCCCATGAGCTTCAGCAACAAAAAGATGAAAAGACTTGGTGATGTCAGGCAGGGCTAAGATGGGCGCCAAGGCCAAGGTGGCCTTAAAGGGCATCAAAAGCCTTTTGTTCTGGGGAGAACCAAGAAAGGGGTCTGGTTCTGGCAGCAGCAAATTAAAGAGGTTTTGCAATTTCAGCAAAACCCAAGATCCAGAGCCAGCAATAACCTACTGTACTCAAAAATTCCTAAACCTGTTTCTTAGTCTTTGGGACGGGTAAGTCTAGGATAGCTTGGATACAGGAAAGGGAAAAGGTCTGAGTGCCCCCTGAGAGAATGTGACCAAGATAAGTGACCTGAGATAAACAGATTTGAGCATTCTTAGAGGAGACTTGTTAACCCAAAGACTGCAAGAGAGAAAGTTGGAGGTGGCAGACAAGCAAGCACTCTCAGTAGGTGCTGCAAGGAGGAGGTAGTCAACATACTAAATTAGAGAGCAAGAGGGGTGGGACTCTTGAAAGGGGATAGGGTCCTTATGAAGGACCTCATCGAAGAGAGTAGGGGAGTTCTTGAAGCCCTAGGGCAGATGTGTTCAGGTTAACTGGCCAGAGTACCCACCCTCAGGGTCCATCCAGGGGAAAGCAAAAAGGGGTTAATTGGCAGGGGCTAAGACAATAGTGAAGAAAGCATCTTTGAAATCCAAGATAGTGGAGACACAATGTGAAGGGGGAAGGAAGCTGAGGAGAGCATAGGAATTTGGAAAAGTAGGGTGAATGGTCTCCACCCGCTTGTTCACCTCCTGCAGATCCTGCATGGGCCTAAAGTCAGAGGTGCTAGGTTTTCAAGAGGGGGAGTGTTCCATGAGGCTTGGCAAGGCACTAGAATTCCTGCCTCCTGCATCCGGGAAATGTGAACTGCAAGGCCTCGATGGGCCTCAGAGGACATGGGATATTGACAGACGGACACAGGGGAGGTGGTGGCAAGGAGCTGCACAGCCGCTGGAGGATGATGAGAGGCCAGGCCAGGGGGGTTGGTCTCTGCCCACACCCCAGGGTGGGATTCAAGGAGGCTTGCTAACAAAGGGGATGCATTAGACGGGGAGGCACTTTCATGGAGTAGGAACTTGGAAGCTAGGGGCGTGGTGACCAAGATAGAGGCCGGGGGCAGCATATGTGGAGTAGAAATTGCCATGGAGGCAGAGGGGCTGGGACCCAAGGAAATGGTAGCTTGAAGCTTTTGTAACAAGTCCTAGCCCAGAAGGGGGTAAGGTCAATCAGGCATAACTAGGAAGCAGTGGGTAACAGTGCCTGTTCCCAAATCCACTACCCTATCTGAGGCCCATGGACAGGATAAGGTCTCCCTGGTGGCCCCTTGGACAGGGGAGGTCTTGAAGGGAGGGGGCCGAGGGGTGGAGTCAGGACAGAATGAGCAGTACCAGTGTTGACCAGGAAGTTGACAGCATGACCCCTGATTTTTAAACAGACCCGGAACACACGGGGGTCTAGGGAGAAAATCCCCAGCCATGTCAATCACTTAGTGCTAGAAATTCTGGAGTGGGGCAAGGTTGCTCCCAAAGTTTTTTGAGGGGGTATTCATTTTTCCAATGGCCTAATTCTTTACAGTAGGCACATTGGTCCTTTGCAAGAGGGGGGGCGGGTACCATGTGGTATGGCGCCTGCTTGGGCACCCTGTTTGGGAGTCTGAAGTACAGCCACAAGGACCCAGGCAAGCCTCTTGTCAGTTTTATCAGAGGAGCTGTCCCTAGTGTCATAAACCTTCTGGGCAATCTCTGCCACTTGGGATATAACCATGCCTTCAAAAACCTCCTGTTTCTGAAGTTTCCTTTGAATGTCAGGAGTAGAATGGGAAACAAAAGCAACATTTAAGGCTCTGGTGTTCTTGGGGGCCTCAGGGTCAATAGGAGTATGAGTTCTGGAGGCCTCATACAGGTGCTCCAGGAAAACCCCAGGGGACTCTTGGGGCCCTTGTTTGACTTTGTAAACCTTAGTCAGGTTAGTTGGTTTTTAAGCTGCTGCTTTTAGGCCCTGGAGGAGGTATAGGTGACAGGTGTCTAGGACTTCATGGTCCCTAGAAGTGTCCCAGGTGGGCCGGGAAGGGGATAACACTTACTCGACCTTATCTGGCCTTTCCTCCAATGACCCACCCTCAGGGCCCAGCACAGCTTTTCTGGCTGCCTGTTCGATTCTATCTCACTCTTCAGTGGTGAATAAAGTGGTTAGGAGCTGTTGCAGTCCTCTCATTCGGCCTGATGTGTATGGAGGAGGGACTCAAGGAGGATAGCCAGAGGTTTTTCTGAGAAAGGGGGATTTTGAGTTTTCTAACTGTAAATATCTGAAGTGGAGAAGGGAACATACATTAGGAAGGGGCTTCCCTCCAAGTTAAGGGATTCTCTAAGGGGAAGGATGGCTGAAGTGGAAGAGGGCTCTTCTGAGGTCTGATAGCTTGCCCTGGTCCAGGTGTGGGGAGGCAAAAGGGGACTTGGGGAGGCTGGACACCCTGAGGAGTCAGGAGAAGAGGCAGAGGGAGGTGATCCAAGGTTATTCAGTGGTGGGAGATTATACTCCTCGCTATGGTACTGTAGGACTTTTGCAGGCTTTTTTTTAAAGGGATGTCCATGAGTGGCTGGGCCACAAGGATGCGGATACCTCTTTGCAAGGAACAATTCCTAAGCCAGGGAGGGGGATGGGTGACGAGGTCCAGCCAGACATCAATATAAGGGAACTGATCTGGATGTCCTGGATTTCCTGTGATCACCCGCCACACTAATTGGATAATTTGCTTGTTGAAACTTCCCTGCTGGAGCCAGGCCACCCCAAACGTGGGCCACTCATTCATGCAATAAAAAAATGAGTTTCTTCTTCTTTAAGGGGACCCCATAATCTGCCCCATCCTGATAGACTTCTTTAAAATGGCTTAGTATACAATCCAGGGGAGTTTTTGATGTACTGGTCGAACCTCCCATGTTCTAGGATGAAAACACAGACAAACAGTATAGCCTTATGAACAAAAATGTCTTCCCAGTGGAAATCAGAAAAGCTTCCTTGAAGGTTCTCATCTGATAGCCACTGGAAGATCTGCTTTGCAGAGTAAAAGCCAGGAGGGTTTAAGCAAATGAGCTCAAAACAAAACCTTTCAGGTAGTCCAATAATTTTTAAATTATCTCTCCTGGATCTATTTTCCAGGTCAGTGGTTTTTCCCATGAGATATTTCACATTGCCTTCTAATCTTTCATTTTTTTGGATCTGCTTAACAGCATCTTGATTTCTCATAAAGTCACTAGCTTCCATTTGCTCCAGTCTAACTCTGAAGGAATGAATCTCCTCAGTGAGCTTTTGAGATTCTTTTTCCATCTGGCAAATTCAGCTTTTTAAGGCATTCTTCTCCTCATTGCCCTTTTGGGTCTCCTTTGCCATTTGAGTTAGTCTGTTTTTTAAGGTGTTGTTTTCCTCAGTCAGGCTGTTGACCCTCATTTCATACTTTTCCTGCATCCTTCTCATTTCTCTTCCCAATTTTTCCTCCACTTCTCTTATTTGATTTTTAAAGTCCTTCTTAAGGTCCTCTATGGCTTGTAACCCACTCATATTTTCATATTTCCCCATATTTGGGGCTTTTGGAGCAGGATTTCTGACCTCACAGTCCTCTGACTGTTCCATGCTTCGATCCTCTTTGCCCCCAAAATAGAAGTCTAATGTTTCATTTTTTTTGTTTATTTTGTTTTCTTTGCCTTGGCATGTTGCCACTTAATTACTTGACTTTTGGGCTTGTTGCCACAGTAGAACTCTGCCACCAGACAGGGGAGCTTTGTCCTGAATGTGTGGGGGGACAACTTCCATTTCTTTTTTTTTTTTTTTAAAGCAATTGGGGTTAAGTAACTTGCTCAAAGTTACACGGCTAGTCATTATTTATGCGTGGGTGCTCATTTTCTGAGGCCGGATCTGATCTCGGGTCATCCCAACTCCGAGGCCGGCGCTCTTACTCACTGCGCCACCTAGCCGCCCCTTTAGGGCAATTGGGGTTAAGTAACTTGCCCAAGGTTACACGGCTAGGTTTTTTGTTTGTGTGGATTAAGTGTCGGAGGCCGGCTCCGAACTCAGGTCCTTCTGAGTCCAGGGCCGGCGCTCTATTCATTGCGCCACCTAGCCGCCCGACAACTTCCATTTCTGGCAAGCTGGAAACCCGCCCCACGACCTCCCCCCCAGACCACAATCCAGATCCAGGGAGGTTAAAGCAAGAGTGATTACTCCCCCCCCCCCCCGACTGATCGCTGGATCTCCCTACAGTTCACAGGCCAGGAGCTGGAGCCGCCACTGAAAACTGCAAAATGGCGTGTCTCCTCAGTGGCTTCTAGCCCCCAGGGGAGGAAGCCGACGTGTTCCCCAAATACTGGTCCCAAAGTCCATAGGGCACTAACCTCTCACTTTGTCCTAGGCATGTCTGTGTTGACCATTCTGGAATCGCTACAGCTGCTGGTGTTCTGGGGTCCCTCCAGCTGGCTTCTGGCCCAGCCGCCCTGGGGCTAAAACCACAGCTCAAGCGGACCTGGCCTCAGCTCTCCATGCTACCTGCTGCTCCGGCTCCCAGAGTGTTGCGCTGGCCCTTCCTGCAGGGCTGCTGGGCTGTCCTCAGCGGGAGGTTAGCTTCTCTGTGTTGTTCTTTGGGTGCTGGGGTTCCAGAAGTTGTTCAGAGTCCCCTTTTACATAGTTTGGAGGTAGTCTGGGGGAAGAGTGGCTTTGACGCACTCTCCTTCCTTTTATAAGACTTGGAAAGCAGTATCTTAGAGAAAGCTTCCCTGAACACTATGCTGGCACATCTAGGAAATAACTGAAACACTGGACTGGGGAAAGCTGAGATTTCAAACTTTTGAAGCTGATGTTGTTGCTTTTATTTTTATTGTAGTGAAGGGTCTGGGGGAATTGAGATTTCACACACTATCCAGGAACATAGCTGCTGCTCTGGGTTTAGTCTATGTATGAGGAAGTAGTCTTCTTGAGACATGCAAAGTTGGAAAGGAAATTAGAATCGCAACTGGAGAAAGGCCTGAACCATTTTGATGGACTAGTCTAATGAGGGGACTATCCAGTAGACAGATCCCTTCCCTGAATAAGCCCAATATGATCTGCAGGTGGCTGGTGATCTGCTGGCTACTGGAAAAGCTTCATGAAAGTCCTATTCTCCCCATCAGAGAATGTGATTGATTCTAATTGGCTGCTGAGCCTGGGTAGTATATGTGTACAAATAGCTCCAGTAGGCTGGTTTTTCCTTCTTCTCTGAATGCTTGTCACAAGGCTTAAATGACTGAGCTCCAGAGAGACATGGAGGGAGGAGGAGAAGGGGAGGGGATGAGCTCAGGGCCTCCTAGACAGGCTGATCCAACAGTCTATATTTTATGACACTAGGAATTATTCATGGGACTTTTCCTAGTCTTTGGGAGCCATGTTCCCAGTCAAGTCCCCTTTACTGTGTGGGTAAAGGAAAGGAGCAAGAATGGCTTGAGCTCAGAAAGCCTTTGGCATCTCACTCCAAGCTACTCTTCCAGCCACATCCTCAAGAGAGGCATAAGAAACACTGGCTGCCTATGTGCTCACAGGATTTGACTGTTTTGACTCACCTGCCTTTCTGTCTCTTAGTGCCAGTGCAAAGTAGGCATTTCTGTACCTGGGAGCACTTCCCTTTACATTTTTATCCCACAGAAAAATCAGTAACTTACACATAATATCCCAGAAGGACCATGGTGTATGTGGGTCATGCAGGTTACAGCTCTGACAGGTACATATTGGTTGTGTGATCTTGAGAACATCACTTAACCACCTCTCTAAAACTATTAATTGCAGAACAGTTGTCATCTGCAGTCTTATAGGGAATTTCCTGTACCAATGAATTTATAGGTTCCAACTATTCCATTATATTAAGGTGACACAATTTATTTAACTGTTCCCTTATTGTTGGACTTTCATTTTCCTTCTGTTTATTGCCACCCTCAAAGAATGCTATGAAACTCTTGTAAAAGAAAGCTATTTGCGTTTGTTTTTGATAACACTTTTCAGAGTACATTCCCAGCAATGAAATTACAGTGTTGAAAAGTGCAACAATTTTTGTAACCACTGCAGATTGTGTATTGCTACATTGGTCTCCAAAATGATTCTGTAAGGTTGCAATCCCACCAGCAAATTATTTCTCTATGGCCTTGTTTATGCTAAGGGACCTATGAAATCGACAGTTTCCCTCCATAAATCCTCAATAATCTGGATAGTTGTGAAGAAAGTCAGTCTGAATTAGTGAAAAGTTTGAATTGTAATGTGTTGGGGTTTTTTTTTTTTAAAGCATTGGGGTTAAGTAATTTGCCCAAGGTTACATAGCCAGTTATTTTTGTGTGGGTATTAAGTATCTGAAACTATCCAGGTCCCCCCAATTCCTGGGCCAGTGCTCTTACTCACTGCACCCCCTAGCTGCCCCTTGTAATGTATTTTTAAGGAAAATTAGTTCCCTGTATTTATGCAGTAATTTGAGCTGGCTTCCAAAGTGTTGTCCAAATACCTGACTGGCCTAAACTTTTATGATGAAATAAAAATAATGTGTAACTCCTGTTGCACATTAATCGGTGACATAATAATGAAGGCCTTTAAAGTTCTTAAATGTTTTGTTTTCAAGTTTGTCTTTTTATTTCAACATTTATTCAGCAAACACTGAGCACCTGTGCAAAAGGCATTGTGTTAGGCTTTGTGAGGGAATACAAACATGGAAAATACAAGATCCCTGTCCTTAAGGAGTTTACAATGAAGACAAAATACGTACACAAGAACCATAGTCTTTGCTACCAAAATTACTATACCTAATTACTAGTACATTGTGATTTATATGCTAAGTACTAGATGGATAGTACAGACACTAAAGAAATTAAAGTTATATGACAATGAAAGATATTAAGAGATACATAAATCCTAAATTATTTAGGATTTATTCTAAAGTAATCACAAAAGGCTTTGGGCAGTTTATAAAATTATATTACAACAATGGATAATTAAAGATTAAATTAGGATAATCTTTAATAGTAAAGCATTCTTTTCTGTAATTGTCTCTAAAAACAATATTAAAATGCTTAGTATTATAAGATAATCAGCTGTGAATGACTTAGCTATTCTCAGCAATACAGTGATCTAAGACAACTCTGAAGGACCTGCTACTATTTTTCTGATGAAAAATGCTATCCATCCCCAGAGAAAGAACTGATGGTGTCTGAATACAGATTGAAGCATACTTTTTAAACTTTATTTTTCTTAAGGTTTTTTTTTATTTCTCTTTTCTTTTACAATATGACTATTATGGAAATATTTTTGCATGACTGCACACATATAACCTACATCAAACTGTTTGCCTTCTCAATGGGGGGAGGAAGAAGGAGAGGAGGAAGGGAATTTGGAACTCAAAGTTTTAAAAACAAATGTTAAAAAAATTGTTTTTACACGTAACTGGGGGAAAATAGAATACTAAATAAAAATGAAAAAAATTGCTTAGCAAGCCTCTTTCCATAAACATGCAAAGATTACAATTAAACCCAGCCACATTAGAATTATGAATTGATGGAACCTCAATTAATGAAACTTTTACTATATTTAAGTCTACTCAACATACATTTCTGTTTATTTCTACTGGTTAGTAGAAGTAAAGTAAAATTAAACTCAGAACAAAGTGTCATCTGTCTTAAAATATCAAATATGAAATGAAGAGATCGTCTAGATTTCTGGGTAAGAAGGAAAATTAGCTATCCCGCAATGATTTTCTCTATTTCTTGCTATCCGAATATATCCTTGGTCACCAAAGGTGAGGCCCCAGCTTTAAAAAAAAAAAGAAAGAAAGAAAGAAAACAATGTAAGTTAATAGAATTAAATGAATAGTACTATAAGATTTTCTTTCTCTTAGGTTTTTATCTTTTTTTTTGTGGAGGAGGCAGGCAGGGCAATTGGGGTTAAATGACTTGCCCAAGGTCACGGGGCTAGAAAGTGTTAAGTGTCTAAGGCTGGATTTGAATTCATATCCTCCTGACTCCAGGGCCAGTGCTCTATTCACTGCACCATCTCTCAGCCCCTTTATCTTATTTTTTAACTTGCTGAAATCATAGTAAAAGCCTGGGAAGAACTTTATATGCATCTTATAAGGATGCTTACCATAACTATGGTTACCACAGTTCTATATAGTGGTGCCATTTTACCAGAAACCATAGAATCTTAATCATTACCTGAAAGAAATGACTGAAACCATTCCATAATGTATGACGGTATGAGGCATAAACAAAAATCTGTTTGTATATTTACCTGTTTTTAACAAGCCAGTAGTCCTTTCCTTCTAGGTTACCATAGCCAATCACCAGCACACCGTGATTTACTTTCTGAGTGCAGGATGGGTCATAATAAACACCTGGGAATAAGGAGTGGATTGCATGTGACATGGACAGAAATGGACATGCAACTTCTTTTTATTAGGCATCTTTGGATAGTTCAGCAAGGTCCACTAGTCACCAGCAGAGACAATGTCAATTTCAATCACCCCAATCCTTAAGATATCCAGTCAGAACAACTTTTTAAAAAATCAGTCCAACCACACTTCTTCCAGAGTCCTTCCTCTATTAACCCTACTCTATGCTAATCGCTCCTTTGCAATACCTACAAATATGTGTAGCTATGTGAAAAAAAATAATTTAACTCAAAGCAGTTCAACCAACCATTCAGTAAGCATTTATTTAGCACCTACTGTGTGCCTAGCTCTGTGCTAAAAACTGGGAATAAAAATACAAAAATGAAACAGCACCTGCCCTCAAAGGGTTTCTATGAGGGGAAATGCCAGGCACACATATAAAAAATGGGGACTTGACTTGCGATTTCATTGGGAGAAGAGGATCATTTAAGGCTAGAAAGGTAAGTTGGAGCCACATTGTGAAGAGCTTTAAATGCCAATCAGAGCAATCTGTATTTGTTTCTAGGTAAGAGGAAGCATTGGAGTTTATGAAGCTGGGGGGTGGGGATTGTTTATGAATATCCCTTTGGCAGATGAATAGAAGATAAAGAAAGGAACAGGCTTTCACCTTCATGCCTCTGAGAATACACCATTACCCCCACTTTCTAGCTCCCATTTTGTGTTACCTTCTCCAGAGAATATAAACTGCTGGAGGGCAGAATCTAGCTGTTTTTGCTGGTGTGTGTATTCCCAGCACCTAGTGCAGCTTAACAAATGCCCATTGTCTTGACTAGAGTTCAATTTAACAAACAAAACCACTAAAAGCCTCCATTCCCTCATCTGCAAAATAAGGATTTTCATACCTGTGCTGCCTCCCTGAAAGGGCTCTTACAGAAAGAGCTCCCTGAGTGAGCTTTAGACGCTCCTGCTCAGCAGGTTCTAGAACTGATTTCTGTTTGTTGAGATGCTGCTTTGTAAATATCTGTTCTTTCTTATATGCATACATATATATTCTGTCTACAACTGGGCTTTATGGTCAGAAATGTTTTTCTTTTAAAAAGTTTTTCCACATCCCTTATCTTCTCATGATGTCTAGAACAATGCCACCCATGAAGTGACATGCTCAGTTTGTCAAGGATAGGGGCTGTTCCTAATGGATGTTTGCAGAACTGAAGTGCGCTGACTTGGGAGGCCGGGTTCACCACTTCATTCTGTCCCTCACTAGCAATATCATGGGGTGGGACTAAGTTGTTTAACCTGCCTGCCTAGACTTCAGAGTCTTCATCCGTAAAATGAGAGGGTGGGAACAGATGACTTCTGGGGGCCCTTCCAGCTCTAATAGTCTATAAGTTGACTGGCTTGTTCTAGATTTTTGCTGTGCTCAATCTCTAGCTTTACCAATTAGAACAGGATGTAAAACATCATTTATGAGTCCAGGCCAAACATACCAGGGTCTAGTTCAGTATTTGGATGGATCTGTGTGAGTCCATCCATGTGGATGCTCCCAACAGGGCAGATTTTAACCCATCCATGTCCTCTTCTACGTGTCTTGTCTGTGTTCTTCTGTAAATCTCAAAGTGGGGACCAGCCAGTGTATAAAGATCTCTTGATGTGGTACAGATACCAATGCAGCACATTTTGGACTGTTATTCATTTTCTCTCACTACAAGATCAGTAGATCTGTCATGATCTAGTTAACCCAAAATAAATTCCTTTGTATATCCCTCAACATTTAGGGGTGGAGAAGACAATGTTCCTGTGTATAATGCAGCAGGGATACTGAAAAAGGAGGGATGGTGAATCTGAGAGTTTACCACTTCTATACAGGAAGAAAGAAGGGCGACTTGCATCTATTCCAACCGACACAGGTCCTTTGTTGGCCACGGCTTCCTTCAGGGCATCTTCACTTCCATAGGGAAGCTCTGTGTACTTTGAACATGTGGCAGCTCGGTTAGCTGGGTTGTACTGGCATTTTCCATCCTGTAAAGAGAAATGTGGCTTATGTGCTTCCACACATCCCAAACTCCTAGAGAAACTCCACAACCTTTTTGTAATCCTAAATATAGGAAAGGACCTAGAGTTCTAGCCCCCACCACAATTAATCAATCAACAGAGTAAACTATGTATTAAGAAACATTTCTATAACCACTTGTGTGTAGATAAACTTCTCATCAATTTGAAAAGACTTGGGGATTAAAGTATTCATTGGATCAAAAGAAGATGGTGCTACACAGGAACACCTTGTGAGCGGGGAAGATCAGGTCACACTTCTGGGGTTACTACAAAAAGCAGTAAGACAGTTGAGCAGTGAGTTAATCAAGTGGGAAACTGCAGAGCTGAAGCCATGCCCCCGAGGAGGAACTGCCCTTGGAGAAAGGAGAAAGTCATGGGGGATTGGAACCCCACCATCCACAGAGTTTATAATGCACCTGATCCTCACCCCTTTATCCCTGAATTTCTGCATTCCTAGGCCTCCCAGACCTTCGGCACTTCCTTTGGCAGAAATAGACCTCTACTCTAAGCTTTAGTAACCACCTGCTTCAGCAGTGGGGAGAAGGAACGCTGGTCTTGGAAATAAAGCACTAGGATCTCTCCACACTCATAGCACATTGCTTTAAGCTGTAGAGATCTTAATGTTTATTGAAAAGGTGCTATGAGTCTGGCCCTCAGACTTAGTGGTCTTGATTCCTGGGTAGAAGAGCTAGAGCACCTCAGAGCTGGAAAGGACCTCAGAAGTCATGGAGCCCAATACTTAAACAGTAGTCCCCTCTACAGTACCCCTGAGAAGTGGTCTTCTAGGCTTCTTGGAAAGTCCTCCATTGAAGGGGAACTCAGCAACTTCCAAGCTACCCACTTTACTGTTGGACTACTTGAATACTCAGAGGAAGCTGAGTGGCAAAGTGGAGAGAGTGCTAGGCTTGGAGTAAGGAACACCTGAGTTCAAATCCAGCTTCAGACACTTAATAGCTATGTGACCCTAGGCAAGTCATATAACTTCATTCTGCTTCAATTTCATCATATATAAAACAGATAATTATAGCACCTACCTTCTAGAGTTGTTATGAAGTATTTTATGAAAGGTATTTATGAAGCACTATGTAAATTCTAGCTATTGGGGGCGGCTAGGTGGCATAGTGAGTAGAGTGCCAGCCCTGGAGTCAGAAGGACCTGAGTTTGGATCCAGCCAGACACTTAACACACACACAAACAAAAACCTAGCCGTGTGACCTTGGGCAAGTTACTTACCCCAACTGCCCTCCAAAAAGCAAAAAAAAAAAAAAAATTCTAGCTATTACTATTTTTAGGAAATTTTCTTCAGTGTTTTTTTTTGGGTCTCCTTTAGCAGGCTGTTGACTTGCTTTTCATGATTTTCTTGCATCATTCTCATTTCTCTTCCCAATTTTTCCTCCATTTCTCTTACTTGATTTTCAAAATCCTTCTTGGTCTTCATATTTTTCTTGGGAGCTTTTGATGCAGGAGTTTTGACTTCATTGACTTCTTCTGGTTCCATGTTTTGATCCTTTTTGTCCCCAAAAAAGGATGCTATGGTCTGATTGCACTTCCTCTGCTTGCTCATCTTGCCAGCCAATTACTTGACTTTTGAGCTCTTTGCCACTGTAGAACTCTGCTTCCAGAGTGGAGAGAGCTGTATCCCAAATCACTGGGGTTTTCATAAATGTTTTCAGAGCTATGAGGAGGGTGTCCACTCTACAGACAACCCATGCTCTGGCACACTGGCCACATACCCCAGGACCACCACCCAAGATCGAAATCCAGATCAAAGCAGGTCGAAGCAAGAGCTATTACCTTCTGAATGGTCACTTGGTACCCCTATGATCTGCAGGCCAGGAGCTCCAGAGGCAGCCACATGGCAGCAAATGTAGCTGTGGCAGCACCTCTACCACCTCTTGTCCTATGGGGAGGGGCTGGACAACACTGTTCCATTACCTGGTTCCAACAGAATTCCTCACTGACCTTTTGCTTTCTCTTTGGAGTTTATGGGTTGAGAAGTCTGGAAACCAACCACAGCCATCGGTGATTCACTCTTCTGAAGTCTGCTCTGGCCAGCCAAGCCACTGGTTGGGGCTGCCCCACATCTGGGATTGCAGGGCTGATGTGGGACTGCAGGGCTCAGGTGGGACTATGCTTGGCTCCCACCTCGGTGTGATAGACCCTTTCTATCAGCTTACCAGGCTGCCTTCAGTGGGAGATTTGTTTCTCTCTGTCACTTTGTGGGTTCTGTAGTTCTAAAATTTATTTAGAGTCATATTTTACAGGTATTGGAAGTGGTTGGAGCAGGAGCTCAGCCAAGTTCCTGCTTTTACTCTGCCATCTTGGCTCTGCCTCCCCTCACCCCAGAGGCTTCACAACATTGAAGCTATATCTCTGGTTTCTAACTCATTGCTTTTGTCTCTGTCCTATGTGTCCAAGCAGAACAAACATAATCCCTCTTCCAAATGACAAGCCTTCGTATATTTTATTATAGCTATCATGCCTCTCCTAAGCCTTCTCTTCTTCAGACAAATGCTCCCCAGCTTCTATAGCTAATCTTTGATTATGGTTCCATCTTTTCCCAAATGCTGAAATAATCAGAAATCAGAGGTTCAACAAATTTTGATTGGCTGTTTGTTTTTAGTAGGGAGAGAGTAGGAAGGCTAACAACTCCCTTAGATTTTGAAGACTTGGGAAGAAACCCCAGCTTTGCCACCAACTACCTTATATAACCTTGGGCAAGTCTCTTAACATTTTTAGGCCTCAGTTTCCTTATCTGTAAAATGAAGGGGTTGGATTAAATGATCAGTAATGTCCCTTCTAGGTCTAATATTCTATAAGTATATAAGATTAATTTGTAAGGGGGAATAATATTGAGAATGAGATGGAGTTATTACAGAATCTTCCAGGAAGCAAAATTTTCAAAAATGCTTTGTTAGATTAAAAACTAAATTATCTTCACTGATTTTAAAAATATGCCACTGGCAAATTAAATAGCACCTTACCTAAGAAAGAAGATGATAAAGATTAAAGAAATTTCAAAATGAAAGCTCATAAGACCCCAAGTCCTTAGATTGAACACATGAAGGAAACTCAGAGGCCATCTAGACCAACTACCTCATTTTATAATTGAAGAAACTGAGGGCTTGCTACATTAAGTGACATTTCCAACATACCATAGCTTTGTAAGGATAGGAAGCATCTGAATCAATGCCATTGTTATCAATGATATATTGGAAGGCCTGAGTCATGAAGCCACCATTGCAACCATGATTTTCATATTTATCGGTTGAGCAATCCACCAAGTTCTGTGCACTGAGAGACACCAGCTTTCCTGTTTTCAACTTAAGCTGTGCTTCCAGGGCTCCCACTGCACTGAAAGCCCAGCAGGAACCACAAGCACCCTGGAAAAGAGGAAAGAAAAGTGTAATCATGGACATTAGAGTAACCTGACAGCCACAAAGAAGACTGGGGGCCCCTCTCCCCTCCCCTGTTCCCTTCCCCTTCACCTCTCTCTCTGAGTGTGGCTCTGCAAAAGACTAAACTCAGAACAGACCTGTTTGTCAAGCCAATCAATAAAATGTATTGCACATCTATCATATGTTTGGCTGGACTTACATGTAGGTGAAGCAGACAGGGGCCTATTGCAGTATTCATTTGAAAATAGTGCTAAGAAGTCCCCTTTCTGTACCCCTGTCTTCCCCCAAATGTGACCTATCACTGAAATCTGAAACATTTACTTAATTCCTCTACATTAGAGAGGGCAGTGATCCTCTCTCCCACCCAGACTGAGAGAAGCTAAACAATAAACTATCAACAATCATCAGCACCTAAAAGTAGAATAGGTAATTCATCTTTTCTGGGTTTTACTAGCATGTGGGTTCTTGGAAGGAGCCTTGATGGAAGGTTTAGTACAGCAAGAGGGCAGCACGGGAGCACCCGTGGGAAGGGAAAAGAAGTTGTTCTCATGATTGGTGGCGGGGTCTTGAAGCCACTCTTCTCTTCCCAATTCTGACTTAGGACAGCCGGGCACAGTACTGGGGTTAGGAATTATGGGAGACACCAGGAGGAAATCACCTTCTTAGGTATGATTCAGCTTTCCCTCACAGATGTGAGCTCTACCCTCAAGGAATTAACAACCTATTTAGGAAGAGTTACTCCAGACAATTTGTCTGCTAAATTTTGTCAGACTATCTGGTCTACGCAATTTTAGAAAAAGCGAGATCAGTGTAGACCATAGTAGTTGGAGGACATAAAACACACCTGATATTTCACTTCAGTAACACATCCCTTGTCCCTCCAGTCCACGGAATCCGGAAGCTTTTGATTAGAGTTTAGTCTGTAGGTCACATTTCTGTTCCATTGGTTAGGAATTGTCAGAGAACTCATTAAAGAAGCCACTTCTTCACTGGTCTACAAAACAAACATTTCATTATTTTTGTTTCTGTTAAGCCCAATCATTTCTACCTTCACAACATCTCTACGTAGACCCTTTTCTCCACTCATACAGCCACCACCATTATTGGTACAGGCCTTTATCACCTACCCCTAGGCTATTACAATAACGTCCTAATTTGTCTCCCAGTTGCAAGTCAATTCTCTCTCCATTCTATTCTCCCATTCAGCTGCCAAAGTGATTATCTAAAGCTTGGGTTTGACCACTTCACTCTCCTACTCAATAAACAACAGGGATAGCCATTTTTACTATGGGCACAGCCAATCTGAATTGTCCAAAATCAGTTATCAAGTTTAGCATTAGGCAGCATCCCACCCCCACCCGCCACACACATAACTTTTTAACCACATCACTTTTTGGATTCTCTTTGAAAGAGAGAATAATTTTAAAAATACTTTATTTTCAGGTCTATACTCTCTCCTTTGGATGCCAGAATAATTCTCTTTGATAAGAGGATAATTTTTTTAAATAAAGCAATTGGGGTTAAGTAACTTGCTCAAGGTTACATGGCCAGTCATATTTATGTGTGGGTGCCCATTTTCTGAGGCCGGACCGATCCCGGGTCATCCTGACTCCAGGGTCAGCACTCTTACTCACTGCGCCACCTAGCTGCCCCGATAAGAGGATAATTTTTAAGATAATTTTATCTTCAGGTCTACATACATTAATAGTTTAAACTATTGGAAAATCATTTGTTGAAAAAATTATTCATGTGGTACCTGATAACTAATAATAATAGCTAACATTTATAAGCATTTACTATGTGCCAGGTGCTGTGCTACAATTACTATCTCATTTGATCTTCATAATAACCATGGTAGGTAAATGCTATTATCCTCATTTAGTGGCTGAGGAGACTGAGGCAATCTGAGGTTTTATGACTTAGGCAGGGCTTCACAGGTGGTAAGGGTGTGAAACTAAATTTGAACTTAGATCTTCCTGACTTCAGGCCCTGTGCTTTATCTACTGAACCACCTAGCTGTCTCCATTATTGAAGAAAATTGTTTGGTGGTTAATGTTTCTTTTTTCTTTTAAATGATTTTCTTTTAAAATTTATTTTTTATAAACTTTTGTTATTTCTTCATTTCACTCCCCCCAATAGTACAATTTCTTAAAAACTTGCAATAAAGTACACATAATCTAGCAAAACAAATTCCTACACTGACCATGTCCAGATATTCCTGCCTGGGTGACATAATTCATGAACTTCTGGTTTATCATTGCATTATTCAGAATTCAAAAGATTTTCAACAAAAAAGTATTGTCTTTGTGTATATAATGTTCTCCTAGTTATGCTCACTCCACTCTGCATCAGATCACAGAGGTGCCATGGGGGTCTGGCAAAGGGGCAAAGTACCTCAGATGGCATCTCTCCACAGGGAGGATGCTAAGGAACTATTTCTCATAACACTGTGACTGTATGTAAGAGAAATGCCTTCAAGGTACAGGAAGGGGCTTTTTTTCTGTTGATTAAATAACCAGAACTGTTAGTATCTTCAAAAAGACCAGTTCTTCTTTGCTTCCTTTGGTCTGGGGGAACACGAGACCTTCTTATGCATGGGATCTAGTGAAAGATTATCCTGTAAGGAACCTTTATCCCATCTCACTGTATTTGGCATCCCCTGAGAAAGGAGCTTGGGTCCTTGGCCTTTTTGCTTGTTCGTTTCCATTCCAGGGTTAGGGTATGAGAGTCTCTGACTTGGCAGGAGAAATGAGATACTGGAATCTGAAAGCTAGGATCTGGGCTGGGTGTTATTGCCAGCCCAGAATCAATGCAGTGATCTTTGGGAATGATTTCTGGTGCCCTAGCCCAGTGGACAGATTCACTAAGTAGTTGTGCTGCATCTGGACCCTGGTGGGACTATGGAGAAATGGCAATAAGTCTTGAGTCTCCTCCAGAGACTTATGTGGTGTGGAGGGAGAGTATGCCCCAGAGGTACTGGGGAAATGCTTATGTATTTGTTCTAGCTCTCTCTCTGAAGTTAATATCTCTCCATAACAGCTACTCAACATTAAATAATTAAACAGAATAGGGAGATGCTAGTCACCAACCCCTGACAAATGGGATAAGCCCAGCTTGTGTGCTTGAGCCAATAGCTGTAAAGAAAAGAGTCACTGTAATTCTTCAGGGTACCCTAATGTCCCAAAGGGGAAGTGAAGCGGGCTTAATCCTGAAAGATGAGAACCAGAGAGTAAACGTTATCATGATCTTACCAGTTCCCTATGAAAATGTTTATTTCATCATTTCTCATGGCATAGTAAGATTCCAATACATTCATATATGTACCACAATCTGTTTAGCCATTCCTAAAAAGGTGGATACCCCCTTAGTTTCCAGGTTTTGGCTGCTACAAAAAATTATAAATTTTTTTAATATATGAGTTCTTTTCCTATGTCTTTGATCTCTTGGATAGGGGGAGGTAGGTGATATAGTTATATAGTGATATAGTTACGTCCAAATGTATGCCTAGTTAGTAACTTTGGGGGTATAGTTCCAAATTGCTTTCCAGAATGGCCAAACCAATTCACAGTGCTTACTTTTAAAAATAAGCTAAAATTTTAAAGCTATGAATGAATAAAGACATTAAAAAATCCTCCCTAGAGTTCTTGCAAGACAAAATGCAGGTATTACAAATTATAAGTAAAACAAAATTATTGTAAAATTAATATGGAAATCAAACAGAATCTATGAATACAACCCAATACAATAGTAGTATTACCCCCATGTTAGGTGAGGAAACTGAAGCAAATAGAGGATAAGTGATTTGTCCAGGGTCACACAATAATAAGTGTATGTGGCAGAATTTGAATTCAGTTCTTCCTGACTCCCAAGCCTAGAGCTTTTGTCTACTGTGCCTCTTAGCTGCCTACATGATATCATCAAGGACACATAGGATTGGAAAGGGGGCTATTTTGGTTATGTAACAAAAGGGAGGGATAATATACAGATAGTCCAAATGTTATGCTGGCAGCCACACAATTATCAAAAGATCCAAATAAAGGCAGATCTTCTATAGAGACCTGTGAGGGGACATGAACAAAAACTGAACAGAATAAGAAAGCATGGGTGGGTTGCAAGCTTCTCTAGGGAAGGGTGTCATATGTAGCTTCCTACATATATGGCTTTTCTCCTTATTAAAGTATCTGTTTTGTTGGCTGCCTTCAGATTCTTCTTCCAAATAGAAATCAGATTTCCTGCAGACAACAGTGTAAGTTTGTAGGTAGTGAACCCACCATGTCACCCAGATGGTTCATGCTCAGATCATAGGAATGGAGTCCCATGGAGTGCTCCAGATTATGCAGCATCACAAACTTGAGATTCTTTTCCCAGATGAGTCGCCGTGCTACTTCTTCATTCTAAAATTTAAGGAGAATAGGCAGTTATTTTATACTTTGGATAAAAGCTACAAATGAAAACCAGCATATGTTGAATTATAGAGTAAAGCATATTCTAGAGGTAATGTGTCAGGGACCATACAAATAGAATGTACCTAATGTAATTAATTACCAAAAGACAACTTCCATTCAACAGTATTTATTGTGTACCTTAATTTTTATTTTATCTTACAATTTATTTGATGGAGATCATTATGATAACAATATGCATGTATAAATATGTAATATAACATTCTTTCATAATAATTCTCTATTATTAACAGTCTAGGATAGAAGTGTCCTTGAAACTGTTTTTTTTTTGTATTCATTTCCCATTTTTAAATAAATAAAAATTCTTTTCCTGTCTCTTCAAATCATGAAAATGTTTACAAATAAATGAGGCATCACCTTCCCATTTTCACAAGGTTATTTTCATCGGAAGCTTGTTTTTCATAATATTGTTTATTCCACCATGCTCTTATTACCTCATAAAACAATGAGAAGGGGGGAGAGGAAAGGGAGGGGGCAAAACTTTTGAACTCAGAGGATTGTGGAACTGAATGTTATAAACTAAAATTTTTAAATAAATAAATGTTTTTTTTTAATTAGAAGCAATGGAGAGAAAAACATATTTGCAGAAAGTTTGGCTTAAATAAGCCAGCTCTACCTTATGGCATGTTAGGAAGAAACTGGAAGGACAACAACAGAACAAAAAGAAAAAAGGAAAAGATCCATAAAGATTTTTATAACAAACATTTTTTTTTCATCAATGGCTATGAAGCTACCATATTGAGACTCTAACATCACAGTGACTGGTGCACTACATAAAGAAGGAGAAATGGTACTAAAGAAAGGCTATCAGAATAATTAGATGAGGCCAGTTACACACAGAGTTAAGTTTATTCTTTTTTTTTTGAAAATAATTTTTTATTAATTTATTAGTTTAGTTTCAGTTAACAAGTTTCAATTCCATAGTTCCTTGATTTTCAAATTTCCTTTACTTCCCTCCCCCCTCCCCACACGACAGCATATAGTCCAGTATATGATCTGCAAATGCATCCGTATTAGACATTATTCCAATTACAAAGGCGGATTGTACTAGGTGGGATGAAAGATGGTAAGGAAGAAATAAAACCAAACAATGAAAAGAACAAGATGATTTAGTTTGCTTCCATCAGGATTCAGGTTCAATTCTTTCTAGTTATATCTCTGGATGGCGCATTTCTCACTTTCTTGAGTCTTTCGGGATTAATTTATATCACTGCATTGCTGAAAAGAGTCCAGTCTGTCATAGCTGGTCATCACAGATATGGTATGTCTGTGATTGTATACAGATTTCTTCTGATTCTACTCTTCTCACTCAGCATCAGTTTGTATAAGTCTCTCCAGGTAATTATGAAATCCGTCACCTCTTCATTTCTTATAGCACAATAATATTCCATTGCATTCATATACCACAACTTGTTTAGCCATTCCCCAATTGGTGGGCACCCCTTCAGTTTCCAATTCTTTGCAACCACAAAAAGGGCTGCTATAAATATTTTTGTACATATGGGTCTTCCTCCCACTTCTATGATCTCTTTGGGATATAACCTTAGAAGTGGTATGGCTGGGTCAAAGGGTATGAAATTATTTATAATCCTTTGGGCATAATTCCAGATTGCTCTCCAGAATGGTTGGATAAGTTCACAACTCCACCAGCAATGTATTAGTGTTCCAATTTGTCCACATCCTCTCCAGCATTTGTCACTTTCTTGTTTTGTCATCTTAGCCAATCTGACTGGAGGGATGTGGTATCTCAGAGTTGTTTTGATTTGCATTTCTCTAATTAATAGTGATTTAGAGCATTTCTTCATATGCTTATAGATATCTTTAATTTCTTTCTCTGAAAATTTCCTGTTCATATCCTTTGACCACTTATCAATTGGGGAATGACTTGTATTCATATAGATTTGGCTCAATTCTCTATAAATTTTAGAGATGAGTCCTTTATCAGAGACACAAGTTGTAAAAATTCTTTCCCAATTTCCCACCTCCCTCTTGATCTTGGTTACATTGGCTTTGTTTGTGCAGAAGCTTTTCAATTTAATGTAATCAAAATTATCCATTTTGCATTTTATAATGCTCTCTAATTCTTGTTTGGTCCTAAAGTCTTCCCCTCTCCACAGATCTGTCAGGTAAACTATTCCTTGCTTTCCCAAATTGCTTACAGTATCATCCTTTACACCTAGATCATGCACCCATTTGGACTTGATTTTGGTATCTGGTGTTAGATAATGGTCTATGCCCAGTTTCTGCCATACTGTATTCCAGTTTTCCCAGCAGTTTTTGTCAAATAGTGCATTCTTATCCCAAAAAACTGGGGTCTTTGGGTTTATCAAACAATAGATTGCTATATTCATTAACTGCTGGGTCTCCTGCACCTAATCTACTCCATTGATCCACTACTCTACACCTCTGCCAGTACCAAGCAGTTTTGATGACTGCTGCTGTATAATACAGATTAAGATCTGGCATAGCTAGTCCACCTTCCCTAGCATTTCTTTTCATTAATTCCCTTGATATTCTAGACCGTTTGTTTTTCCAAATAAATTTTGTTATTATTTTGTCTAACTCTAGAAAGTAGTTTTTTGGTAAATTGATTGGTATGGCACTAAATATATAGTTTAGTTTGGGTAAAATTGTCATTTTTATTATATTAGCTCGACCCAGCCATGAGCAATTGATATTTTTCCAACTATTTAGATCTGCTTTTATTTGTGTGAGAAGTGTTTTGTAGTTGTGATCATATAGATTCTGGGTTTGTTTTGGCAAGTAGATTCCCAAATATTTTATAATGTCTACAGTGACTTTAAATGGGATTTCTCTTTCTATCTCTTGCTGTTGAGTTTCATTAGAGATGTACAGGAATGCTGAGGATTTATGTGGGTTTATTTTATATCCTGCAACTTTGCCAAATTTATTTATTGTATCAAGTAGTTTTTTACTTGATTCTCTAGGATTCTCTAAGTATATCATCATATCATCTGCGAAGAGTGATAGCTTGGTCACTTCTTTACCTAATTTGATTCCTTTGATTTCTTTTTCTTCTCTAATTGCTACTGCTAGTGTTTCTAGTACCAGATTGAATAAGAGGGGTCATAGTGGACACCCTTGTTTCACTCCTGATCTTATTGGAAAGGCTTCTAGTTTATCCCCATTGCATATAATACTTGCTGATGGTTTTAAATAGATGCTATCAACTATTTTGAGGAAGGCTCCATTTATTCCTATACTTTCTAGTGTTTTTAGTAGGAATGGGTGTTGTACTTTGTCAAAAGCCTTTTCTGCATCTATTGAGATGATCATGTGGTTTCTGCTAGTTTTATTGTTGATGTGCTCAATCATACTGATGGTTTTCCTAATATTAAACCATCCTTGCATTCCTGGAATGAATCCTACCTGATCAGGGTGTATTATTTTTGTGATAAGTTGTTGGAGTCTTTTGGCTAATATTTTATTTAGAATTTTTGCGTCTAAATTCATGAGGGAGATTGGTCTATAATTTTCTTTCTCTGTTTTATCTCTTCCTGATTTAGGAATCAGTACCATATTTGTGTCATAGAAAGAGTTTGGTAGGACTCCTTCTTCACTAATTTTCCCAAATAGTTTGTAGAGTATTGGAATCAATTGTTCTTTAAATGTTTGATAGAATTCACTAGTAAACCCATCTGGCCCTGGAGATTTTTTCCTAGGGAGTTCTTTGATGGCTTGTTTGATTTCTTTTTCTGAGATGGGGTTATTTAGGTAATTCACTTCCTCTTCAGTTAATCTGGGCAATTTGTGATTTTGTAAATATTCATCCATTTCACTAAGATTGTCATATTTATGTGCATACAATTGGGAAAAATAATTCCTCATTATTTTTTTGATTTCCTCTTCATTGGAGGTAGATTCACCCTTTTTATTTTTGATACTCATAATTTGGTTTTCTTCTTTCTTTTTTTTTATCATATTGACTAAGGGTCTATCAATTTTGTTGATTTTTTCATAAAACCAGCTCTTAGTTTTATTTATTAATTCAATGGTTTTCTTAATTTCAATTTTATTAATCTCACCTTTGGTTTTCAATATTTCTAATTTAGTCCTTAATTGGGGATTTTCAATTTGTTCTTTTTCTAGCTTTTTCAATTGCACTCTGCTTTAATTAAGTATGCACTCAGGGATATAAAACTTCCCCTGAGAACTGCCTTTAGTGCATCCCACAAATTTTGGTATGTTGTTTCATTATTATCATTCTCTTGAATGAAATTATTGATTGTTTCTATAATTTCTTCTTTGACCCACCAATTTTTTAGGATTAAATTGTTTAGTTTCCAATTAGTTTTTAGTCTATCTTTCCATGGCCCTTTATTGCATATAATTTTTATTGCATCATGATCTGAGAATGATGCGCTTAATATTTCTGCCTTTCTGCACTCCATTTTTAAAAGGGACATCTTAGTCTCTTATGACTCAGAGCAATGGTCTTTAAAGTGGGAGCTGGGGATCTCTTGGGCATCATGCTCTTATCCAAAGGGACATGGTTTGATTCCAAGGGGCACATAATTAAATAATTGGAAGATGAGAAAATTGGTTGCTTTCCACCTTTTCTGTGGTAGCTAAATATGGAGCATTTTTTCTCAACAAAATCACTCCTACCCTTACTCTCCAGTTGTCCCCTCTTCTTGTCCTCTGGACAATTGTAACCTATCAGGAGTGGGGAACTTGTGGCCTCAAGGCTACGTGTGGCCCTCTAGGTCCTTGGGTGAGGCCTTCTGACTGAGTTTAAGTTTTACTGAACAAATCCTTTTATTGCAGGCATTTGTTCTGTAAAGTTTGGGTTCAGTCAAAAGGACACACTTGAGAACCTAGAAGGTCACGTGACCTCGAGGTTCCCCCACCCCTGCTTTAGACCACCCACAGAAGCAGCTGTTTGGGTGCCAGTAGGAATCTGCCATTCATCCTCTACCATACCCACTCATTTGTACCTCTAAATCATTCTGTGGCTATAGCTGGCACCCTTTGGAGGTTAGATAGGGCATAATTGCATCTTATTTACACTTTAAAATCACATCTATTAGAGAAGTTGGTTGGGGAGACTTCCCCCTTTACACTAAGAATGAATCTAGCCCATTCCACTTGAGTTCCCTCAGCTCAAAATTTCTTAACATCAACATTATCATCAACTGTCTCCTCTTTACTTTTGGTCACAAAAGAAGTATAACTCCTCACCTTCTGCAGTAACGTGCTTTAGCATTCGTCTTTGCTCACGCATTTTTAGTCTCTCCCTCTTAACTGGCTCTTTCCTATCCTCCTCAAAAGGGGGCCAGGTCTCCCCCATTTTGAAAACTAAACCAAACAGAACAAACCTCTTCCCCTTTTGCTTTCTAACCTATCTAGTTACCCTCTCATTTCTCTGTTACTGAGCTGCTAAAATGCTTTAAAAAGTGATTCACGTCCAGTGCTTTCACTTCCTCTCCACTCACTCACTCCTTCCTCAATTCCTTGCTTCTGTGGTTCTGTCCCCATCATTCTACAGAAACTACTCTTTCAGTCAGTAGCCACTTAACTGACCAATCCAGTGGCCTTCCCCCTGCCCCCCATCCTCCTTTACCTCTCCGTAGCAGCTGAAACTACTTACTTTCTCTTCTTACTGGTTATTCTATCCACTTTTGGATTTGGTGACATTCCACTCTTCTAGCTCTACTCTTCTCCAACTGTGCCTTTTTTTGTCCTTCACTAACTTCTCATTTTTATGATCTTGCTTAATCATTGTCCCCCCCAGTTTTTGTCGCTGACCATTCTTCTTCTCTTTCTAATCTTTCTTTGCAATCTTATTCACTCCCAGGGTCTTAACTACAACCCCTATGAAGGTGATTTCCAAATTTGTATCTCCAAGACTCGTCACTTTTCTTAACTCCAGGTTTGCATCTCTAACTGCCCATTTCGACTGAAAACACGTCATATTCAAAACTGAGACTTTCCACCTAAATTTATTCATCCTTCTGACTCTACTATTTGTGTCTATGGCACTCACTCTCCCATGTTCCCAAAGCTAGTGTTATCATTTCTTCTTCTCTCTCTCTCATCTCCTTTCTAATCAACCAAGTCCTATAAATTCTTCTTCCACAAAGCCTCTTGCATCCATTCCTCCTCACTACAACCATTGCTACTGCCACACTACAAACCATTATTACCACCTACCTGGACCATTGTAAAAACTTCCTAATAGGTTTCCAAGTTCCATTGAATTTCTCTTCCAATACATCCTTCATACTAATGCCAGAATAATCTTTCTTCTACATTGATGGGTTTTCCATTTCTTTGCTCAAAAGCAAAGGGCCTACCAATAAATACCCTTGGGCCTACCAATAAAGTAGGCTTTCAGAGTGCTGCCCAATCTAGCACCGTCATACATTTTCAGTCTTGTCTCTTATTAACTGGACTGCTCCTTGGACCCTGAACTGCACTTTCTCGCTTCCACACCATTTTTCATAATGGGAATATCCTCCCTCTTGCTCTTTGTATGTTGTATGTCATTGAAAGCTAAACTCAAATATCTCCTCCATGCTGCCTTCCCCAATCCACTGTATCAGTAATTTCCTTCCCCACCCACTTCATAATTGATATGGTTTTGCTCCCTTCTGGTACACTTGTTCTATATAGTGTGGTAAGCACCATCTTTTTTTTTTCTTCTTTTTGGAGGGGGGAAGGTAGGGCAATTGGGGTTAAGTGACTTGCCCAAGTTCACATGGTTAGTTTTTGTGTTAAGTGTTGGAGGCTGGATTTGAACTCAGGTCCTCCTGACTCCAGGGCCTATGCTGTATTCACTGTGCCACCTGCTTGCCCCCAGCACCATCTTTATATATGTATTATCTTCCTGCTTGACTTTGTTCTGTTAGAGTAAGGATAGAGTCTAATCTAAGCTTTCTATCTATCCCAGCACCAACCATGATTGGCACAATGATCTATGCACATTAGCTCCCACTTCAGCTGTCTCTGGTTCCATCATACATATTAGTTACTTACAAAAATTTTTGTTTCATTTAATTTGGCTTTTGCCAGAGAAGAGACAGTTTGCAGTCATCTTATGGTTATAAATCTGCCCTTTCCTGCATCTCCCTTTTCCTAAGCTTTTGTGGTTCTCTTCATGTCCTCTGACTTCTTCTCTGTTTCTGCTTCTGTTGGCCATAGTGCCCCCATCCAAGCAGCTCTTTTCACGTGTCAGGCCCAACAGGATGTAAAAAGGAGAACTTTTTTTTTCTTTTTACTTTTATTTTGATGGGAAGTTGTTCCATCTCATGAGTGGGGGCATTGTGGTCAAGTTTCCTGTTTCTTATGGTTGTGGTACAGCAGCTGCACTTTGTAAATGTTTGTAGTATGCCTGACAGGCAGTGAACCCGAATGAAAGATTACTCAAAGAAAAGGTTAAAATCTGGGGGCGTTTTGCCTTATAATCACATTCATACCATATACAATATCATTTTATAAATCATAGACCCCCCTCCTGAAGTTATCTCTCCTTGTACCTGCCTCTTCCTCCTAGGGCAGAGAGGGAAGTACAGGGAGAAGGTTCCATACATTTTGTTGTAAAGATTGACACTAGGTGGTTTTCATGTTCCTTTATAGATACTCTGATTTTTTTTTACTTGTGCCAATTTTGCCTTCCTAAATCATCATTTTTTTAAACAACAAAAGAGCAAGGCTCATAGTCTTTCTTTTATATGTCCTTACAATGCTTATGCACATGGTAGAGCTTTGAAAAATGTTAACTGACTGATTAATCAACATAACAATTCAGGGTATGACATACTGCTAGCTTTATGACTTCTCATCAGGGGAGGTACTGAACAGAATAAGGAAGAAGACACAAAAGAAATCCAAACATACCTTCTAAGTACATCAAAATAATTGGTATTGTTCAGTCATTTCAGTTGTGTCTGACTCTTTATGACCCCATTTAGGGTTTTCTTGGCAGATACTGGAGCAGCTTGCCATTTCCTTCTCCAACTCATTTGACAGATGAGGAACTTTCTCTGTGATACTCCCTCAACTTGCCATTGTAGGTATTCACAGTGGGTCTCTGGAAGATGGCTGCCACCCTGTGGGTCTGTAATTCTAATATTCTAGCCCCCATCTGACTGATGAGCCCCCATCAATATGCTTCCCATTAACAGACAGCAGACACAATTATCAATGTCATTTACTCAAATAGTGTAGCAACAAGTTACTAAGTATTCCCCTCATAAACCTAGGGCACACTCTCCCACAAATATTCTCAATGCCCATGGGAAGAATTGGGCTCAGTTCAGGGTCCAATGGAGTGCCACACACATATATTGTATACATATGTGGCTACTTCCAACTCCTGCTCCTGGAGGGCTTTAGGCTTTTTTCTGTGGGGCCTAATGTAGCTCCCTCTAAGAGCAGCTTCTTTGCTAATCAGGTTTTTCATATGGGTTCCCAGGGTCCACTTCTCTCCATAATCTGGTTCTCTTCTCTTTTATCAGGGACCATGTTCCTTGGAAGTTGCTCCCACTCTCCAAAGGCTGTCTCATTCAGGTCTGTGCAGAGTTATACTTTGTCTCTCTGCTAGATACAGTGTCTCCTACTGATTCTTTCAAAGTTGTGTGACTGATGATGCAGTGGCGAGAGGAAAATCTCTTCTCAAAGGGAGTTCCTCCGCAGTCAGTTCCAGGTTTGCAGTGTCTTCAACTGGAACTTTTGAGATCTGTCCAGAGATTAGTTTTTTGGTTTTTTTTTTAAAGCTCCCCGAGGTGTGACTAATTTGTTTACTAGGATTATTCTTTTGTTTCTCTATTGATTCAGAGGGATGTTCGGACTTTTAAAGTGATCAGGCCCATAGGTATACTTTCTCTGTCTAATTTAATACCTCCTAAGCACCTTGTGATTATATTCTGAGCCTTCTAGGATTACATTAGCAGGCAGAAACCGTAGTCCATTCTGTGGGAGAGATGGGGGGCAGCATGTGCCGAGCAGAAGGAAACACTACCACCACCATGTCGCCTCAGACCCTGATCAAGACATCCCAGGTTCCTAAACTCAAGAGCCTTGAGGTTAGCAACAACCCCCAAACCACCAGTCCTACTTCCAGCCCAGCCCTCCCAGCCATTATTTGGTGGTGAAGAAGTGGTCAGTCATCCTCCATTAACTATCAACCAACTGCGACCTACAAGGCAGGCACATCAGCCTAGCTAAAGTAACAAAGGCTCCCTGAGGGAGAGAGGGGACAGCATGTGCCAAGCAAATTGAATCACTACCACCTTGATCACCATTTCCTCTTGGACTCAGAAGGAGACAGCCAAGGACCATGAACCTGAGAGTCTTTGTAATATCAATGTGCCTAGCCAAGTGTCTGTAGTCATCGTCCTGGAGGCAGCCAGTACAGAGATCCAGCTCTTGCAACAATATCTATTGAGGTCCAGAAAAGAAAGTTTTTGCCACCAAAGTTCTTGGCACTAATCCTAAATACACACCAGAAACTGATGTCATTTTCCTGGTGGAAATGACATTGAAGAAGAAATACTGCTTGTACCCTAAGCACCATGGAACCTTTCCATCTGAGGTGCAGCTGAAACTTTCCATTTGTGTTGTCTCCTCTGTTAGAATGTAAGTTCCCAGAGAGCAGGGTCCAGCTTACTTTTCTAATTGTTATCCCTAGGGTTCAGCTCAGTACTTTGTACATAATAAGGCTTAATAGATACTCTATTCCTCCATCCATCCATTCATTTATCCCATCAACCAAGGGGAGAAGGGAAATCACAACTCCACTCCTTGGCATTGTAGACACATTAGCTCATTTGATCCCCACAACAACACTGTTAGGTAGGTGCTATTATCTTTACTGTATAGATGGGGAAATTGAATCTCAGAAAAGTGACTTATCCAGAAGCACAGAGCTGCTCTCTGAGGGGATATTCAAATATATGTCTTCCTGAGTACAAGTCCAATGCTCTGCCCACTACATCACACATCTTCTCTTGTGATCTGCAGCAGGGTAACTCTTGCTAAAAACTTCCCATTTTGAATGAAAAAGATTCATAAGGTTTGACAACTTCAAGCAAAAAGCAAAGGCACCATGCACATTTTTGGAGGAGTCATTTCAGACTTGCTCTCGTGGTTCTCTTAAAAAGTACAGTTGGAGTCAGCCAACAGCATATTAGTGCAGAAGAAATACAAGTCATAGCCCTTGAGGTCGAAGAACTTGTGATAAGCCAAACCCACTGACAGAGATTTCAAGGATATAGGAATGGAAATATTAGACCTGAAAAGAACAGTCAAAATACAGCCTAGTATTACAAGGATTTAGATGTTCCACATCCTGTTAGATCTTTGAAAAAATCATATACTTATGAGTTATGCCCACCCCAACACTAGTGTCAAAAAGGAGTTATACTTCATTTATATCAAAGGTAAATGGATTTTGTGGGCTGGGATCAAGAACCAGTACATTGAAATAGGGGTTGGGAAAAGTAGCCAAGGCAAAGCATTCCATATCCAGATTAGAGGTAGAGCATTACTGAGAGGAAGCAGACTGGTAACTCTGGGAAGACTACTTGGAGGAGATGGGATTTCAAAAGTTTCATCTTAATCTCACTGATAGCTAGCTGTTCATATCTGTCTAAAAGGGAATCAGGAGGATTTGAGTTCAAATTTGACCTTAGACACTTAACTGGCCATGTGACCTTGGGCAAGTCACTTGACTCCTATTATCTCAAAAAAAAAAAAAAAAAAGGAAAGAAAAGGGAACCAAAAATATTCTTGTATCACTTGCTATGGAGAAAGGATACATTCCTGGGAAGAAAGATTCAAGAACAGTTTTATTTGGCTGCTATTTGGGGTGCTTTTTATTTTGTCTTTAAATATGTATTTTTAATTTAAATTTTCAATATCTACTTTTATAAGATTTTGAGTTCTAAAATTTTCCCCTCCCTTCCTTCCCCCCTCCCCAAGAGGGAATGCAATCTGATATAGGCTACAATATACATATATAATCATATTAAACATACTTCCACATTAGTCATGTTCTGAAAGAAGAATCAGAACAAAAGGGAAAAAACATGAGGAAGGAAAAAAAAAGGAAATAGAATGCTTTGATCTGCCTTCAGACTCCAAATTCTTTCTCTGGATGTATAGCATTTTCCATCATCGGTCTTTTGTAATTATCTTAGATCACTGCATTGCTGAGAGAAGCTAAGTCTATCAAAGTTGGTCCTTGCACAACGTTGCTGTTACAGTGTACAATGGTCTCCTGGTTTTGCTCACTTCACTCAGCATCAGTTCATCTCAGTTTAGGTTTTTCTGAAATCTGCTTACTCATTATTTATTTTTAATTTAATAAATTTATTTATTTACTTTTAGTTTGCAACATTCAGTTCCACAAGCTTTTGAGTTCCAAATTTTCTCCCCCTTCCTCTCTTCTTTCTCTTCCCCCCATGGCGGTATGCAATCCAGTATAGGTTCTACAAATACTTTCACATTAATCATTAGTCAAGTTGTAAAGAAAGATTGTAACCAATGGAATGAACAAGAAAGAAGAAAAGCAAAATGAGAGAGTTGCTTATCATTTTTTATGTAACAATAGTATGCCATGACATTGCTATACCACAGCTTGTTCAGCCATTCCCAATTGATGGGCATCCTCTCAATTTCTAATTCTTTGCCACCACAAAAAGAGCTCCTATAAATATGTGTGTATATGTAGGTCCTTTTCCCCTTTTTTATAATATCTTTGTGATACAGACCTAGTAGTGGTATTGCTGGATCAAAGAGTATGCACAGTTTTATAGCCCTTTGGGCATAGTTCCAAACTGCTCTCCAGAATAGTTGATCAGCTCACAACACCACCAGTAATTGCATTAGTGTTCCAATTTTCCCACATTTTCTCCAACATTTATCATTTTCCTGTTTTGTCATGTTAGCCAATGTGATAGGTGTGAGGTGGTACCTCAAAGTTGTTTTAATTCATATTTCTCTAATCAACAGCGATTTAGAATATTTTTTCATATGACTATAGATAGCTTTAATTTCATCATCTGAAAACTTCCTGTTCATATCCTTTGACCATTTATCAGTTCGGGAATGACTTGTATTCTTATAAATTTGACTCAGTGCTCTATATATTTTAGAAATGAGTCCTTCATCAGACACACTACTTGTAAAAATTGTTTCCCAACTATCTGCTTCCCTTCTAATCTTGGTTGCATTGGCTTTGTTTGTGTAAAAACATTTTCGATTTAATGTAATCAAAATAATCCATTTTGCATTTCATAATGGTCTCTATCTCCAATTTGGTCATAAATTTTTCCATTCTCCATAGATCTGACAAGTAAACTATTCCTTGCTCTCCTAATTTGCTTATAGTATCAGAAGATGCTTTTTACTGGCCCCAAGTCATCTGATCTGTGACTGGAAGGTGAGGCAGTGGGGAGGGAATGACCATTTAGTTCCAGCAGTTCTGAACAGTCAGTATACTGTTATTAAAAAAAAACAACACAAAACAGACAGACAGACAGACAGACACACACACACACACACACACACACACACACACACACACACACACACAACCCAGGAAGAAGTAAGAGGCTGCTAAGCATGGGAATCGTGAAATGAAAGTGAAATCACTTTGCTTCCTCATTATGTAGGACTCATGTGACCAGTTCTAATTTATATAAAAGTGAATTCTGCAGATCTCTTGTTGCTCTGAAATCTCTGGCATTAGCCCATGATGTTCCAGGATTCCGGCAAAAGGAGCTCACCTGCTTTCATCTCCAGGTAGGTTTTTACTCTTCTTTTCCCTTGTTTGACTCCTTAACTATAAATACTCAATTTACATTTCTATCTTCCTCTCCTTGCCAAATTTTGAGCATGTAGTTTTGAAGAAGCAAACGAAGAAATCATGTAGTTCGTTTTGCTTTTTTTTTTCTACTCTAAAAGGATTAAACTTTCTTAAAAAGTCCACATATGTCCTGTATGTCAAAGACATAGAGAAATTGTTTTGTATTATAAACCAAAGTCAGGAATGAATAAACTTCCTGGGTCTTTGGACTGCAAAAAAATGAGAAAAGAAAAATAAACTAGGAAATAGAACTCGGTTCCATATACATTTGCGAATAAGCACCTGTGATGTTTATGACACTATGAGATTTGGCATTAATTTTTGTGGGGAAAAAAAGTCATTCTAGTCCAACAGATTAAAAAAAAATTTACTGACTCCTTTAGGGAAAGAATTCCAATTCTAATGACTCAAAAACAGTAATAATAGCCAGCACTTCTATAGCAGTTTGAAGTTTGCAAAGTGCTTTACATGTTATCTCATTTGATCATCACAACATCCTTGGAAGGTAGGTGCTCTGATTATCTCCATTTTACAGACGAGAAAACTGAGGTTGGCAGAAGTTATAAGACGCAGCTAAGAAGGTATCTGGGGCAGCATTGAATTTAGGTCTTCCTGACTCAGTGTCCAGCGTCTTATCCACTCACTAGGAAGTGGGAGAGAAAGAGAGAGACAAAGAAGGGAAGGGAAGGGAAGGGAAGGGAAGGGAAGGGAAGGGAAGGGAAGGGAAGGGAAGGGAAGGGAAGGGGAGGGGAGGGAAGGGAAGGGAAGGGGAGGGGGGAGAAAATGTGACCAGAGTGGGAAGGAGAAAGCAATATGGAGAGTTGTTGTTTTTTTTAAACAACTGTAGAACTCATGGGCATTATGAGAAAACACAGCTCCCCTTTTGACATTCAGAAACTTTACCTAATCTTCAGATCTTTGTTTTTCCTTTACAAAATCAAACTGTTGATTTTTGTGAAGCATATGAATTCCTCTATAACAGGGGATGGGGAGAGAAGTTTCTCTGATTAAATTTCATTAGAAATCTTGGAAATCCCCAGGGCTGGCTTTTTTTTTTTTTTAAAGATGTGAGTTTAAGTCACCACAGATTGGGAAATCTTTGTAAATCCTTGCTTCATAAAGGCTGGTTAGTGGGGGAAGTGGTGTTTACAGAACCTCTGTAGAATTGAAACCATATTATTACCCTTGACATCTCTTCCCCTCTTCCCGCTCCCCCCCCCATCGAAAAAATGAAATTCCAATCAATTCTACCTTCACCATATGTCTCTTTTGTTAGGGAGAACAATATCCCTGAGAAACATTTTTCTTCCCCTTTCTTTGGAGAAGTGGGTGGAACTCTCCACCCTTACCTCTTTATACTAGGGTTGGTTCAGGGGGTGTCCTTCTGCAAAGGTCTGTCTCTACCTTCCTTCCCTTCTCTTCCTTGGAGTGTGGAGAAAACCCAAAGGTTCCGTTCAGAGCATCCTTTCTCCTAGGAGATAAGTAAATGAATTCAGGAGGTTTTTTTAGTTTAGGGTAGGGGTCCCATATCCATATTGCTTCCTTTTCCTGCAAAGTTAGAAAGCTTAAAAATACAGATTATTAATAAAAGCTCTGAACCAACTCCAAGGCAGGTAATCTTTTGAAATGAAGTTTCCCAGAAGCTTAGTTTCTGTGTGTCAATTATCCACCCGACTTTCCCTCTCAGTTATACTGTTTATAGCAAAGATACTAACTAGGACAGAATTAAATTATCTTTAGCTTAGAAAATATACATTAAAAATACAAAAAAATCAGGAAGAAAATTTAAAAGAGCAGAGAATCACTAAGCAATAAACAACACCATCTACTCCATGTGGCAATACCACAGAAAAGAAAAGGAATGGGCATAATTTAGTTACTCCTTGATGTATTTCTTAAATAAGCCAAGCAGTGAGCCAGGGAAAGGAAAAGGCCCCAGCTACTTCAAGACTTAGATGCAGTTCTGAAAAGTGTTCTCTATCTATGCTCCTCCTCACAGCAGTCACTGCTTTCTGTCCCCCTTGCTGACTCCCCGAGACTCCCCTTTTGTATCTCTAGTTGACCTATTAATAACTGCCGCAGCACCAAGAAAACAAAACAAAACAAAATTAAAAAAAAAACAAAACCCTTTCTGTGCTACAAGGCTCCAACTACAAGGTTTTGAATTCCTGTAATCCATTCTACTGGGGTATGGTGACCCTGGTGGGTGACATGAGTTTGGAACTTCTCGGCTACAAGCAGGCTAGAGCCGAATATGTGTACTCACTAAGTTTGGTACTAATATGTTAAGCCCCCAGGAATGCAGGTTGTTTAAGGAGGGGTGAACTGGCCCAGGTCAGAAAAATGAAGCAGGTTAAAACATCTGTACCAATTAGAATTGAGAATAGGCCCATGGGTGCCTTTTGCACTTCCAGCCTGGTTGAGATAGGGAGACTCAGTCTCCGATAAATAAATAAATAAATAGATTTTAATCAATATCCTGCTTTTAAAATATCTGTAGATTTCCTCCTGTATTTTCTCCTACCCTTTTCCAAAGAACCATACCTTATAAGAATTTTTTTTTAAGGAGAGAAAAAAATTCAGCAAAGCTAATGAATACCTCAAAAAAAAAAATTGTCATATCCATGGACCTGGACATATTCAAAGAAATGAAGGGAGATATCTTCATTTCTTTGGGGTCATGTTTGCTCTTATGATTTCATAGCTTTTTTTTTTTTTGCATCATTGTAGTCATGTATGTTGTTTTCCCTTGGCTCTTATTTCACTTTCATTCAGTTGATATAAGTCTTCCCATGCTTTTCTGTATTTGTCACACAATTTTTTATACCATAGTAATATTCTATTATATTCATGTATCATAATTTGTTAGCTATTCCCCAATGTATATGTACCTACTTTTTTTCTTAATTTTTTTTTAATACCACAAAAAGTGCCAGTATATTTTGATTTATATGGTCCTCTTTTTATCAGTGACCACTTTGAGGTACATGCATAACAGTGGAATTTCTATGTTGTAGAACATGGACATTTTGGTTGCTTTATTTCTATTGATTCCAAATTGCTTCTAGAATAATTGTACCAATTCATGCCACCAACAATGTATTAGTGTAGTTGTTTCTAACCACAACCCTTGCCAATGTTGGCTATTCCCATCTCTAGTCATCTTTGCCAACTTTCTGGGTATGAGATAAAACCTCAGAACTATTTTCATATGCATTTTTCTTATAATTTTTTTTTTAAGCAATTGGGCTTAAGTAACTTGCTCAAGGTTACACGGCTAGTCATTATTTGTGTGTGGGTGCTCATTTTCTGAGGCCGGATTCGATCTCGGGTCATCCCAACTCTGAGGCTGGCGCTCTTACTCACTGCACCACCTAGCTGCCCCTTTTTGGGCAATTGGGGTTAAGTAACTTGCCCAAGGTCACACGGCTAGGTTTTTGTTTGTGTGGGTTAAGTGTCTGAGGCCGGATCTGAACTCAGGTCCTTCTGACTCCAGGGCCGGCGCTCTACTCACTGCACCACCTAGCCGCCCCATTTTTCTTATAATTAATGATCTAGATTCTAGGGCATTCTTTAATATACTTGTTAATAGTTTGCAATCCTTCTTTTGATAACTGCTTATATCCTTGGACCATTTTTTTAGTAGGAAGTGGTTTTGGGGTTTAATATTTTCCACTACATGTCTATATATCTTAGATATCAAACCCTTATCAGAGATATTTGATACCAAAGTTCCCCCCCAACCCCTGCCTTCCTGGTCAACTGCTTTCCTTCATATTCTAGCTGCTTTAGGTTTGCTTGTGCAAAAGCTTTATGATTTTTTGTAATCAAGATTACTTATCTTTTATAAATGCCTCTTTTGTTTGATTAAGAATTCATTTCCCAGGGGCAGCTAGGTGGTGCAGTGAGTAGAGCACTGGCCCTGGAGTCAGAAGGACCTGAGTTCAGATCTGGCCTCAGACACTAAATGCATACACAAACAAAAACCTAGCCCTGTGACCTTGGGCAAGTTACTTAACCCCAATTGCCCTCCAAAAAGCAAAAAAAAAAAAAAAGAATTCATTTCCTACCCATCACCTATGAAAGGTGTATGATCCTATTTTCTCCTAATTATTTATTTATTGCATTATTATTAATATTCCAGACATATATCCTTCTGAATTTATTGTGTAATATAGTATAAGAATTGTTCTAGGCCTAATTCCTACCAGACTGTTTTAATTTTCCAAGCAATTATATATTCCAGTTTATTGAACATTGGATTATTGAGTTCAGTTCACCCTCCGGTCCTGAGATAGTAATAGCTTTGTCTTTTCCTGGATTGGGAAAAACTACAACTCCCAAGATCATTAGTGACTTAGCTCCCTTCACAAAGCAGTCAGTATGAGCCTTGTCTGAATGACTGTGTCCATCCCCATGTTTGATTTATATCACCACTACCACATTTCAGGCCCATCTTTGGCCTGTATTATTGTGATAGCCTCCCAATTGGTCTCTCCCCTCTTGAGTCCATTATTCACATAATTACCAAAATAATTTTCCACATCATTCCCTTCCTTAAAGATATTCAATGGCTTCATATAAATTTCTTAGGCCTGACATTTAAGACCCACAGTCTAATTATAGACGGTATTCCTAGGCACATTTCAACCAAATGACTATTAGCTGTTCCTTGATCTTTTCCCATCCTCTCCCAACTCTGTGTATTCACATAGGTCATCTCCCTTGCCTATAACAAACTCTCACTTAATTTTTCCCCTATTGAAATCCTTTCTTCCCTTCAAGATCCAGCCCAAGCAACACCTTCTTCATGAAGGTGAAGACAAGTAGGTGGTACAATGGATAGAACACTGAACCTGGAGCCAGAAGATGTGACTTCAAATACGGTGGCAGATACTTACTAACTGTAAGATCCTGGGCAAGTCACTTAATCTCTGCCTGCCTTGTGTTCCTCATCTGTGAAATAGGTATAATAGTGACACCTACCTCCCAGAGTTATTGTGAGGATAAAATGAGAAATATTTGTAGAATGCTTTGCAACCCTTCAAGGGCTATATAAATGTTTGCTATTAGGAAGCTTCCCCTGATTGTTCCAGCTGAAAATGATCTCTCCCTCTTCTCTCCTACCTAGAGCACTCTCACTTTCTCCTTTGTCCCCACCACATTCAACCTTGAATCCTCTCTATATTTCCCTAGCAGACTAAACTCTCTGAGAGAAGAGACTGTGTCTTTTTTCTTTTTTAAAAAATTTTTATTCTTAAGGTCTGGCCCAGTTGCTCTTAGGTAGTAGGCACTCAATAAATGTCTGCTGAATTGAATGACTGAGAGTTACCTCCTCTCTCCTTTTTCTTTTCCAGAATGAAGCTGATCACCTGGATGTTTCTGGCCTGTGCTTCTACAATGGCACACCTCCATCACGATCCAACACTGGACAACCACTGGGAGTTATGGAAAAAAACTTATGGCAAACAATATGAGGAACAGGTAGATGAGATGACAGCTGAACAGCTGCCATTAGATGCATTGGGATCTTCTACCACCCTGGCTAGAATGCTGGGTGTGGAATCAGGAAGGCCTGAGTTCAAATCATGACTCAGATACTTGAGTGATCCTATGAAAGTCATTCACTCACTTGTAGTTTCCTCATCTACAAAACTGGTGATACAAAGGGATAGAAGAGGATGAGATAGATAGATAGGATCATGGAAACAATGAACATGAACTTGGACAGACTTGGAGAGATGGCAGAGGATAGAAGGGCCTGGTGTGCTACAGTCCATGGGGTCACGAAGCATCAGACATGACTGAGTGACTCATCTCCCTCCTAGGGCTGGATAACATGAAGAAAGAGTTCTATCTATAAAGTGCTTTGCAAACTTTGGAGTGTGTATAAATGTTAGCTATTATTAATTACTATTATTACACCCAGAAGCCAAGGACTCCACACATGGGGATGTGGCTGCTTCAGACTCCTTTCATTTTGAAAAAACTATCAGTCTTCTCTCCTTTCTACTGTTATTTTATTCAGTAAGTATTTATTAAGGGGCTGCTTTGTGCAAGGCACTGAGCTTAGGGATCCCAAGACAAGAAGAAAACATTTTCTTCCCTTTGAGAGCTTATATTCCACTGGAATTAGATACATGTACTGTTATTGTTCAGTCATGCCTGCCTGACTCTTCATGACTCCATTTGGGGCTTTCTTGGCAAAGATACTGGAGTGGTTTGCCATTTAATTGTCCATTTCATTTAACAGATGAGGAAACTGAGGTAAATGGGGTTAAGTGACTTGCCCAGGGTCACACAGTCAGTAAGTGTCTGAAGCTGGATTTGAACTCAGGTCTTCTTGACTTCAGTCTTGGCTTTATATGTGTAGTCCTCTCTGGATGATAGTGCTGTGTCCTATTAACTCATCTTCAGGAGAATAAGTGCTAGGAGTTGTTATACCAGCTGTCCAAATGCACTGTACCCTTCAGTAGTTCCCATTACTTACTTTTTTTTTTTTTGCTTTTTGGAGGACGATTGGGGTTTAAGTGACTTGCCCAAAGTCACACGGCTAATAAGTGTGTCAAGTGTCTGAGGCCAGATTTGAACTCAGGTCCTACTGATTCCAGGGTGGGTGCTCTATTCACTGTGCCACCTAGCTGCCCCTGGTTCCCATTACTTTCAAAGCAAAGCTGTTCAGGGTTGGGATGCAGTTGCTTTTTGGATCAATGTTGTATACTGTTTGTACATTAGGAAGGAAGATAAAGGTTTTGGTTCTGGATAACCTGAAGAATCATGATGCCATTGATAGAAATGGAGAAATTAAAATGGGATTAGGAAGCCTTAAGAATGAACATTTTTCATTGGATCCATGATATCATGAATATGGGGACTTCTTCCAATGGTGCATATCAATTTCCTGCCTCTTCTAATCTTATGCAATTGTCCTTGGCCTCCCATAGTCCTCCAGAGAGGATGTACCAACATCCAGGAGTCTCCTAAAATTCAAAACAGGCATAATCAGTGCAGCACTAAAGCTCTTGCCAGTTCGAATTTGGACACGTTCAGCTTGAGATGAAAGCAAGACATCTGACTATGTTCGAGATAATTTGAAAAAAATGGGTCTGGTGGTCAGATGAGAGGCGAGGGCTGACGATGATTTGGGAGCTATTAGTATAACCATGATACTGGAAACCATGAGAATGAATGAACTAAGAGAAAAAGTGAAGAAAAGAGAGAACAAAAGCTAATCAGAGCCTGACATAGGGATGGAGGTTTCTACTGCTTGAGATGCAAAAGATAGGAAACAAATCCATGATAAGGGAACAGAGAAGAAGAAGCAGTGAGAGAGGCAGGAGAACCTGAATGGGATCATATCATGGAAGCAAAGAGAAGAAAGAATTTCAAAAAGGAAGGAGTGATCATGAGACTCATATGTTCGAAATAGGTTCAGAAGAATGAGGACAGAAGAAAGACCTTGAGATTTGACCAGAAGGAATTCCTCAGGAACCTTTAATAGAACAGTTCCTGTGAATCCCTGCCACTGGGTATTGAGGGAATTTAAAAAAGTGAGTAGTTAGAAGGACCAAACAAAGTAGTTAAATTGTTTTTTCTCAAAGTAGAGAAAAGCCTGCCTGTTCCCTTCTTGTGCCTTCATGAAGAATACCCTCAATATGTTTGCAAGTTTTCCACATAAAGATTTTGTAGTGATGGGATATAGGTCGGAAGTTACTGATGTTTTCTGTTGCCTTCTAGGCTAATAATATGGTCTATGATTTTTTTCCCCAAGTAGTAGGTACACTTCGCTATTTTTGCTAGAATCAGTCTCAGTGTTCTCAGAAGTTAAGAATAAACTTAGCCTGACCAATGAGGTCACCCCTGTGATTGTGCTACTCTGGCTAAGCCTCTTTTCCTTGCCTCAATACATACTACATTTGTGTAGGCACCCACAGCCAAGGAATCAAGTTGGGTGTGGTCATGGGCCATCCTACCTTCAGTCCAGAGAATTCATTGGAATGGTAGGTAAAGACGATCCAGGCAAGGACTTAGGAATGAGTGCTCATCTTCTAACTTGGGGTCTGTGGGCTTTTTGAAAAATACTTTGGACAGGAAGTTTTCAGAAGGATAGAGCAGAGCCATAAGAAGCTGGGTGTCTGAGCTAGAGAGAAGGTGGGAGAGAAAGGAGCTCAGCCAAGGAGATAGAGAAGTTTGAGCCAAGGTGGCGGAAAGGAAGCAGTAACCTCGCTGAGCTCCTTGGTCACTAAGGCTCAAAGGGTGAATCTGAGTGGAATCCGGAGTGACAGAGCCCACTGGAAGACGAAGTGTGGCATCCAGCCCAGGAGATTGCCCCGGACTGGTCGAGCGCAGAGCACGTGGTGTCTGCACAGCCCAGACCTAAGAGCAGACAAGCAGACTACACCAGAGAGAGCAAAAGCCCCAGCCTGCAGACTTACCGAGGACAAATCACAGTCATCTTCATCTATCAGACGGGTAGGATCATTGGAGTAAGGTAGGAGAGTTGGGCCCCTAGGGGAGAGAGTGGCTTCTCTGGCTGCATTCGGCCTCCAGCCTGGAAGTTTAGAAACTGCCTGCCTGTATAATACAGGGGCTGGAATGGCAAAGTAAATTCTAGCTGCTCAGATCCTCCCATCCCTCCTTCGTGAAGCAGAAAACCCAAAGATAAGTCTCCCACCCAGACTGAAATCCCAAGTTAATGGTAATAGCCCCAGGCTTGAGAGTCTCCAAGAAGGGGTGTAACTGAGATAGCCAGGAGTCTGAAGAGAAGAGAGGGTGGGGTCCCAACAAGCCCCACCTCTCCTTACCAACAAAAGCCTACTTATAGCCCAGGGGTATATAGGCAGAAATCTGAAGTGATCAGACACACCCATACCTACTCATCTACATCCCTCATTGACTTCCCTGACTTAGCCATAAACTAGCCACCCAGAGGTATTCAAAGTCAAGGATCAGGCCCTAAACTCATAGCCTGAGAAACTAAGAAACAGGAAGTCACAATGGGAAAAAAGAAGCCGAGAAGGAGAAGGGGAAGGCAAAAAAGTCTATTCGAGCATACTATGCAGGGCAAGAACAACAAAACACACAGGACAATATAGACTCTCTACCCACACCTGAGACCACAGAAGGAAACATGATCTGGTCCCAAGCCCAAATAGCATTCCTGGAGGAACTTAAGAAAAATTTTAAAGACCAAATCAGGGAGGCAGTGACCAACTTGGAAAAACGTCTCAGTGAAGTAATTGGAGAAAATACCTCCCTAAAAAAGGAACTTCAAAAAAATAACTGAAGACCGTAATTCGATAAAAATTAGAAACAATCAAATTGAAGCTCAGAACTCTATGATGCAGCAAGAGTCAATCAAACAAAACAAGACGATTGAAAAATTGCAAGAAAATGTAAAATATCTCACTGGAAAAATAACTGACCTAGAGAACAGATCCAGGAGAGACAACCTAAGAATTATTGGTCTACCAGAAAGCCATGATGAAAAAAGCAGCCTAGACAACATCCTCCAAGAGATTCTCAAAGAAAACTGTCCTGAGGTCCTGGAATCAGAAGATAAAATAACTATCGACAGAATTCACCGGACTCCTCCTGAGAGAGATCCCAAACTGAAAACTCCAAGAAATATAGTAGCCAAATTCCAGAACTACAAGATTAAAGAAAAAATTCTACAAGTAGCCAAAAAGAAACAATTCAAATATCGAGGAACTACAGTTAGGATCACACAGGACCTAGCAGCTTCTACATTAAAAGAGCGGAGGGACTGGAATTTCATATTTCATAGGGCAAGAGAGCTAGGACTACAACCAAGGATTAACTACCCGGCAAAACTGAGCATAATCTTCCAGGCAAGGAGATGGTTGTTTAATGAAATAAGGGACTTCCAGATGTTCCTGATGAAAAAGCCAGAGCTCAATGGAAAATTTGATCTCCTATTACAAGACTTAAGAAAGACATAAAAAGGTAAACAAGAGAAACACAAACTCACACATGCATAAGCGCACACACCCACACCCACAAACACATGCTCACTACTTGGGATGCAACAAGAGCAAAATGTTCACATCCCTATATGTGGAGCTGATAACTGTCAATATTCAAAACCTTTATGATTATCATGACCTTCAAAAGGGTTATACTTAGATAGAGGGTGTGGGTATGAATGCACTAACCTGATGTCTAAAAAAAAAAACAAAACTATTAAGGGGATCAAAGGTACTGTAATGGGAAAAAGGAAAGGATGAGCTAGGAAAAGGTAAAATGTGCCATCTGAAGGGACATTAAAACACACTATAGAAGAGGGGAAAGAAAGAGGGAGAGGAACATCATTTAAACACTATTCTCACTGGTTCTGGTTCAAAGAGGGATCAACTTAAATCAGTGAAGTTTAAAATTTTAATGTGAATAGACACATAAATTCATTAAATAGAGGAAAAGGAGGGAGGGAGAGGAGCAATGTTTGAAATTTACTCTCATTGGTTTGGAATCAAACGGGGAGTAATTCACTCTGATAAGTATAAAAACTTACTTCGTCCTATAGAAAGCAGAAGGGTAAGGGGGGGTGAAAAAGAGGAGACTAAAGGGGGGAATTAGAAGGGAGGGAAACAGTAATAAGGGGAGAGGGTAGGTTAAGAAGAGGGATCACTGGGTGGGAACACTGAGGGAGGGGGTGGTCAAAAGGGAAAACTACAAGGAGGGGAAGGGAGAAGGAAGAAACAAAAACATAAACAGGGGAGGGAATAGGATGGAGGGGAAGAGACAGATAGTCATCATTACTGTGAATGTGAATGGGATGAAATCTCCCATAAAACAGAGGCAGATAGCAGAATGGATTAAAAACCATAATCCTACAATATGCTGTCCACAAGAAACACATTTGAAACAAAGGGATACCCACAGGGTAAGGGTAAAAGGTTGGAGTAAAATTTATTATGCCTCAGCTAAAGTAAAAAAAACAGGGGTAGCAATACTTATCTCAGATAAAGCAAAAGCAAAAATAGATCTAATTAAAAAAGATAAGGAAGGAAACTATATCCTACTAAAAGGCACCATCGAGAATGAAGCAATATCACTACTTAATACATATGCACCAAGTGGTATAGCATCTAAATTCCTAGAGGAGAAGTTAAAGGAATTAGAGGAAGAAATAGATAGCAAAACTATACTAGTGGGGGACCTTAATCTTCCCCTCTCTGAATTCGATAAATCTAACCTCAAAATAAACAAGAAAGAAGTTAAGGAGGTGAATAGAATCTTAGAGAGACTAGATATGATGGATCTCTGGAGAAAACTAAATGGGGATAAAAAGGAATTTACTTTCTTTTCAGCAGTGCATGGTACATACTCAAAAATAGACCATGTACTAGGGCATAAAAACCTCACAATCCAGTGCAGAAAAGCAGAAATATTAAGCGC